>JAPWTK010000489.1:0-50000 GCA_029963805.1 Aromia moschata | reverse complement strand
TTTTAAAGAGTGCTAAAATAACATTTGAATATCTAATAAACATATTTTGATTATAAATACAAACATATAAACACTTACTTTATAACATTAAAAGTTCCGGGCGAGTAAAGATTACACGTAATAACCTAAATTCACAAATCTGTCGACGCGTAAAATGGTTTTCGTTGCACAGCCCACGACTCATCTGTTCGAGAAAAGTGCACGTTTTTGACTGACAGTCGGGAGGGGGTCAGCTTACATTTAAACAAAACAGGATGGGTGTGTTGTCCATACAGATCATTACGTGAACACTTGAGCATCTATCCCCCTACGGCATCTATCCCACGTTTACCCTACGTTATGTAAGCACTATATTAAACAATTGACAAGAAATTGTATCAGCTCAACAAGGCATTGAATATCTGATTTCTTAAGAACTAGACTGGCCGGTAGAGGCGGCTTCTCTTACGAATGACCCATTGAACGAAGTTGAGGATTGACAATGCTGTGAGGAGTCTATTGCGAAAAGTCCTCTTCTTTGCCTAGGGACTTTTTGGCATCTACAGTTCACCAAAATTTGTATTTGTATAAACTGCCGATTATGACTATCAGACACCGACACTTGTGAAATCTCACATCCTGGTGGCTAGCAACCTCAACTTTAAAATCTTGAACTACTTTACTTATAATATAATTAAACTACCCCACTTTGTCCCCACTTTGCTGTGAAACCGTTCAGATTTGACAAATTTATTGGCAAGAAACGACAGGGTTAACAAAAACTTATTTATTTACCTTCTGATTATTGTAAAAATCAGTCTTGATGGTATTCTTGCAGCAGTGTTGTTTTTTTCTAATAATAGAAATTTCAGAAAAATCGTCATTTTAGATTTTGATTTTTTTTTAATGGCAAGATGGTCGCCTAGTGTTATATTGATATTGTTGTACATTAACTCTCTTTATGACAGTTTGCACAATGGTTTATTTCTTGGAAGAAATAGTTGAAACAAATTAAAAAAAGGGGGGAGGGGGGGGGGGGGGGGGGAAAAAGCCAAAAAAAAAAAAAAGAAGGGGAAATAAGGATAGAAATGTTTCGTATGTTGATGTTCTACAACTTTTGCAAAATTTACGGCAACTGATTCTGCGGGGAATGCCAGACGCAATAGGTCTACACGGCATTGTCAAGTTAGTCAAAAACGAGGTAGCCTAAATTGAAGTTCTCTGACATTTTGTGGGAGATCCAACTACCTCATTCAGAAAAACTAGAAAATCACATTGATCAACACGGCAATCCTTTCCACCAGGAAGACCTACACCACTTTCAATAAAATGATGCACCTGCGCACTACTCTGGACCTGCGATTGGTTACATGTCACATTCCTTGACAGATGGAGAGGAAGATGAGGACAGATTGAATGGCCTGCAAGATCCCCTGATCTCAGTTCCAATGACTTCTTCTCATTAGGTTATCTGAAATCAGATCTACAAAATCGTATAACAGCTGCTTGTAGAGCTATCAGTAGAGAAAGTTTTCAAAAAGTCCGCAAGGAATTTGAACACCGTCCTTATTACTGTATGGAGATAAATAGTGGACATTTTGAACAATTAATAAAACAAAATCATCTTCAGGTTACTTGTGTTAATTTTTGCATGCAAATAGGTAATACTTTGTTTTTATAATAAACAGTTAGGACCATAATAAGTTTTTGTCTATTCTGGTTCTTGCGAATAAACTTGTCAAGTCTGAACCGATTCCCAAAATGACACATTAACGTATTCGCAACGAAAAGGACTTTCAAACGATCTAGGTAGTGGGAGGGGTAGGGGTCTAGGAGTTCCATTTAAGATTTTAAAGGAGGATGAACATATCAAATTGACTTGAGTACCAAAAATTTCTCAAATTATAGGGGGTGGTATAGTGTAGTATAGGTGTTCAAATGAACACAATGTATTGTATCTAAATATACAGGGTGGACCATTTTAACCATTAATAGGAAATAACTCGGACGGTAAGCGAAAAAATAAAAAAAGTTGTATACAAAAACTGTCGGGCAAGGAGGGGCACGTACGACCGTAGCCTTAAATTTGACCTCGACGTTGACCTTGAGGGTTATTTGAAGGTCAAAACAACTTTTTCAAATGGAAACATCTATTTTTGACCTCGGATTTGAAAAGAGCGGGAAACTTTACGTCCAAAGTGGTACTTGTCAACAAGGTCATGACAAGGTCGAATGAAGGTCAAATTTTCGAAAATTGTTGAATAACGAGGCTAGCTCGGGATAGAGATTGGTACATCAGTAAATTTTTTTTTTTTTTATTTAATATATCCATAAATACTGTTAGTTATTCGTAGTCTAAAAGTTTTAAAATAACAAAATTACAACTAATTCTTACAAACGACCGCACGAATGCTCTTAATCACGTGATTTTGCGGGAGCCAATCACACTGCATCGTGCTTCATCTTGAGATATACGCGCTCTCTCCCATTTCAACTTGCGCACCGCACTACTCACTCCCACTCACGTAAAACATTCTCACTCACCTGGCGGGTAAAATGTTCCACCGAAACGACCTGTCTTTTTTGTAAATAACTATTTTTAGTCACGAATAATACCCTACAAAAATTTCAAAGTGCCTCAAGTTCATTTTTTGAAAAATAACTAATTTTGCAAACGTCTGACAAACTTTTTGGCCCGGTTAAATGATCTGGATTTTTGATTTTTTACTCTTTAAATATTAAATTTTAAAATGTTAAAATCTCAATGTGCCTCAAGAACATTTTTTTCCAAATTTATTTCGCTTCTTGAAAAAATTTAATGGTCGCTTAAGCCCCCTAACCCATCAGCCAGGTCTGCATTTTTGTATTTAGGTATCACTAAAGGAAGTTTTGAGCAACTTTTCACATTGCCTCAAATACCTTCCCAAAAATGTTTACCAGCTCTTGGACTATTATACATCGGAACACACTGTACGTTCGTCAGATCGATTTTTCTCGCATTAGTTTATCATCGCTGCGTTACTTGAATGTTGTTTAACGAAACTGTAGCATGCACTTTCTTTAAAAGTTTCTCCATTATTAATGCAATAACAACCTACTTTGTACCGAAAAGATTTACGGCTCAAGGATTATATTTAAAATTCATAGCACTCCTAGTCGCGCGATACCATAAACGGAAACTTTAGTACCATCCAGTAAAATTATTCTTTCTTAAACATGCTACAGTTTGAGCTCAGCTCGCTTTTGAAGGAAAACTCGGCAATAAATCTAAGCTGTATCGCTAAGTGTGGATATCCTCTTACTCCTGCGATTTATAAAAGTTGCATTCCTGACATCCTTGGTATAAATAACCTGAAAAAATCTTGTACCAATCTGTGCAAAAAAATAGCAAGTACACATAAATGCTGCCAATGTAACGTTATTTTTTTATAAATGAATGTTCAACTAGGAAGAAGTTTGATGAGGTGTTTACTAGCAACTTAACATAGATATATTGACAAAAAGAAAAGAAGAACATATTGCATTGTACCGCGTAATTTAAGTATGCAAAATAATAGCATAATATTATACAAAGTGTCACACCATTATATTAAAACTTTAAACATTTATGTTATAAGGGTATTTTATACGGAATAGCGTAATTGTGTGTCCACACATTTTCCCTCTGCATCTTCTCTCTGCAACATCTGATTCTTAATACCGTAAATATTTTGCACGATATGGTACATTTCATTATTTTTTTTTATCTCTGTATTTTATTTCTGTGTAGTTCAAACGCATTATTCATTTTCAAAAAAATTTTTTGCAATAGCATACAAAAATAAATTGACTAATAATTATTAACCAACTAATTTACTAACTTGCTTTGGTCAAATGCCAAATATGTACTTGAGAGTAAAGTGCAATTAAAAATAGCACATGCCTACTATGCGTTTTTATGAATTTATATTTAGTCTTACTTTGAGGTCCCTTGAGGTGATTTTGTAATCTCGAGAAGAGAAAAAAGTCACAAGGACTCAATCAGGCGAATAAGGAGGCTGAGGAGTCACAGGAATGTTTTAGTGTCTAAAAACTCGTTTACTGAAATGGCTCTGTGACATGGCGCATTGTCGTGATGCAATATCCAGTTGTTCTTGATGTTTGGTCTCACATGCATGATGCTTCTTCAGTTTTTCAAGAACCTCTCTATAAATATGTTGGTTTACTTTTTGGCCTGGGGGTACATACTATTTGTGGACAATTCCCTAGCTATCATTGCGCTGTGTCCAAGTTTAAAACAAAACCTGATAGCACATCGTTGCTCAAAACTAATATCACCCATTTTTAAAACTCACTATAAAAAATAGTTTACGAAAACAGTCATAAAGAACAAACAAATTACTCAAACAAGTTCGAACTTGTACTGAAGGTGCATTATATGTTAGCCTACCGCCCTTCCAAGTCCCGTCGCTGCAGTGTTGTTAAATCTGGTGCTACGTTGCCAGTATCATTACTTAATTTACACACCTCGTTTAATCGTTGCATATTCGAAGAAATAGAAAGCGTTAAAAAAGTTTTTGAAAAATCTGTGCTTTACCGAGTGGCTCAAGAGGTTGGACCAAGCTTACATCTTAAAAAACTAATTAATTGATGTTTTTGAAATTTGGAGAGTTTATAATAGAATTAATTTCCAACCAAGACACTAGTCCTAATAGTTTAAGAGACATTAGTCCAACAATATATACTAATTCCAATTTTTTAAATGGAACCCCCCTGTCAATAAAGTACACGTCTTTGAAATCAAGGGAAAGAATACTTGCAAATATATAAAAAACATACAGGGTGTTCCATAAAAAAATTATGTTTATTTCGTGTTTGGTTTTTCGATGTTCAGTTGTTAATTTTGATAAGCTTAAAATTCAGTGTAGAAAATTTAGTAAAGCACATACATATACAGTGTGCCCTATTAATAAATAAAGAGACAGAAAAATTGCAAAATCACAGGTAAAAATAATGCGACTATCAAAATCCAAAAGTTAACAATAAATAAAATACAGGATGGCAATGTTTTAATTTTATTTTTGGTATTCATGAATATCTTTTTTGAAAATTAATACTTTTGCACAAAATTTACAATTTTCTTTAGGGCGAGGAATTTTAATTTGGTAATAATTTTGACATACCTATATGGTACCTATAAGGTGTTTTCTACAGCACTCTGCGTACATAAAAACCGATGTAACTTTTTTTGAATGTTGAAATTTTTGCATTTTTGAATACCTATGTGCGTTTTTATTAAAAATGTCAATTATCTTATAATTTTCACGCACTAAAGGTGTACCTACCTTTTAAATATGGCGTTTTAAAATTTGCGTTTAAAGTGTTAAGTGCAACTCGTTTTAACTATGATTATGAGATGTAGGTACGCAATTCTTATAGTAGGCATTGAGTAAAGTAATGGAAGAAAGTGCTTTAAAACTCAATTTCTATCACAAGTTTCGTGTTGTTCATTAATGTTGTGTCTGTTTTTAAAGAGTATTCAAAAACTCTTAAAAAACAGCTGCGACACTGATGAACCCCGTTTAACTTTGACACCCTGTATCTTGATTATTATTAACTTTTAGACCAAGGTAAGTTCGGTTAAATCACATTATTTTCACAAAAAAAAAATTCTTCAATTTGCTGTGCTCCTTATTAACGGGACACTCTGTATAAAATGTTTTTTTCTCTCTCATATAATAAACCCTGTATGTGGAAAACCCTGTACGTGGAAAACTTTTAACTTCCATAAACGCGTTACAATTAACGACCTGCTAATGAGTCCGAATATGCCGGGCACGGTGTTCTGTGTAAGTGTAGTGTAGTGTAAGCCAAATCTTCGAGTCAGTCATATTTTAACAAAGTTCTGTATTTTCCCCAGTGGAAATTTTATGTGCAGTGGTAATTTGTACATTAACGGCTTTAAAATAATTTACAGTGAAGACGTTCATTAATTATAATTACTCAGTCTCGTAGCCGGTTTAGAAGTTTTTTTTTCTTCTCACCCGACAAAAAAATCTATTAATCAGTCTAGATTGTTTCAGTTTCTGTAAAATTCGCCGCCTTTCCGAAATAATTACTTTAGGAAACTTAAATTAGTTTTACGCTAAATTATTTTGAAAGCTGTTCTTTCAGAACACCCAGGCAATAAAACACTGTATCGAAGGTTTAAAAGAACCGAGCACCGACGCTTAGTCAATCGGATGAAAAACGGGTAAATGTTGCAGTATATCAAGAAAATGTGAACGTTACATTAAAACTGGATTATAGTAAAAGAAGTTCTATTATAAGGACAATACACCTAACACTTTCTAATATTTTAAAATACATGCATATGTGCTTTCGCTAATATTTCAATATAAAATGTGTATCTATATAATTTTAAATTTAATTTTTCCAATAATTTATGATTAAAATTTAACTATGCATCTAAGGGAACACAAGTTTTTGAATCTTTCCATCTGAACATCCTTATTTGAACTCAATACAAGTAGACAAGTATATTTTCTGAAAATTACCATTTTATTTGACGCTACTTGGTAAGTAAATAATAAACTTTTGCTCTTTTGTGATAACTACCAAAAAAAAAAAAAAAAACCGTAAAACTTATGTTTTTCTCCATTTTAAAGTTTATAGAATTGCACTTAATGAAATAAAGAACTTATAAACTGTAATAAAATCGATGAAGGAGGAAGCATCAATTTTTCGGGAAGATGACAGTATAGTAGACATACGAATACTTTGAACGTATGCAGTTTAAAAGATTTCATTTATTTGCGTCATGGATTTCCAAAAATTTTTAACATCAAATTATTTAAGTCAGAATAAAAAAATATTCTGTACAGTTTTCTGATTACAAATTAACTTTTGGAAAACCAATTAGAGTATTATAAACATAAACGAGATTTGTAATGCGGTAATGAAAGGTCATGTAATACTAAAAAAGGTAGGTATATCACAGTTTTAGTAACTTACGTAAGTTCGTAAAATTGTTAGTTTTCTGTCCTTTAATTGAAAAAAAGTCATAAATAATAAATTAATCTGTTTCAACGTTTTTTGTTCTAGTGGTTTTAAGAACAATTTTATTTTATTATAACATAGTATGTTAAAAACACGAACAGAAGTTCTAGGTGCATCTTCCACAATTTGTTGGATGTTTTCTACTAACTTGCTAGGGCGATTGCTTTGTCGGCCACTTCATTCTTTTCTTCGTACACCTCCTATTTCCCACGAAAATACTCACACAAAGTAAACTGTAGACTGGAAAGTATTGTAATCGAACACGATATCATGGAACTCATTGTAATAGACTTCTAAACAGGAATCAATATCATGGTGACATGTGGACTGCTCTCTAGTGTGCACAAATAGGACTCGGCGTGGCCCAGCGGGTCTGATAAGGTCAGCAACCGCTAGTTGTCGTTCCTGCAGCACACCACTAACGGTAAGTCCGTTAAGCTCAAATGTAAATGAGAATAATTCCCGTTCGCTGTTACTTAACGGACCTATCGATAGTGGTGTGCTGCAGGAATGATATGTAGCAGTTGCTAACCTTGTCAGACCCACTGGAATGCATCGAGTCCTATTTCTGCATACTACAAGAAAATCCATATGTCGCCACCGTATTTCTCCTGGCGAGAATGGAAGACGAAGCTCTGGTTCATTGTTGTTCGTCGTCAGATGTAGCATTGTATCATGCTGGTGAGACCCAATAAAGTCGAAATCCGAATCCACGATTTCTGATGACGCATAACAGTTCATAGGAATTATTCTCATTTATAAAAATAAATTGGGTCCTAAACCACGATAGCCCCGATAGCTGGTGTCAAATCAGTGCAAGTGTTTTGTAAAGGTTCATACATGTAGATGGACCAACTCGCAATATTAGGTAGCGGATCTGGGGGCGGCTCGCATTAAATATGTAGTAAAAAACAGTGTCGCAAAAATGTTTTGTAAGGGTTGAACATTTATAAGTGAACAGTTTATTGACTATATAGGATGATTGATCGAAACCATTCATTCAAAGTATAGGGGCTTGTAGAAATGACTTTTGAAGATTTGGACTTGATGAACATATTTTCAAGATGGCTGCACTTCCGGTTATAGAGGAAGTCGGCATCAACTTCCTGTTGAATTATGCAATTTTCCATTGAATGTTTGAATTCGTCTTCTACTTTTCGTCTATTTTTTTTTGTGCCTTGAATTTAACGGGGGCGAGGTTCGCCATTGGGCACTCTTCCACTTAACCCACGATACACACATTGTAACACCTATGTCATAACAGAGTGGTCAATTCTGTAAGGCCGGACTCGAACCCACTGACAGAGGTTCAAAAGATGGCTCAAATTGCCACCTCTGGTACCACCTACTAGATGCCTCTGCCCGACAAACTTCTCAGAGCAGATAGGGTCACCCATTAGAAACGCTACCCGACTCAGCGTTGTTGCACTCGCATTATAGGAGTTTAGCGTTCAGACGAATTACCATAGGTTGCTCTTATTTGTTCTACTTTAGCCTATTTAAGGAGGTTCGTCTGGAATTGCAAAAATAATTAAAAGTTGATGAAATTGTTGATAGATATTCTTCAAGTAATAAAATTATCTTCAGAATTGTCTGGGATTTTTTTCACCATCTAGTTTGCGAGAAAAAATCATCAAAAAAAGAAATTTAACATGGGCTCTTATGGACTACTGGTAGCTACTGAATTTGATAAAAACTACGTTTTGAATAATTAGAAAAATCTGAAACTTTGTACACGCATAGCAATAACGTCTAGGAAGAACGTAGATTTACATGGACATGATTGACCAGCTGTGTTGCACGCAATTATCAATTTAATGTTGAGTGTTCCACGCAATTTGGCTGGCGCTCTGTCGACGCGGCAACGCCGCCTCTCCTAATTTGCATTTGCGTTTCTTCCCTGCCGAAACTCTTTGCGTTTCGGCAGCAATTTCCAAAGCGAAACTCTTTGCATTTCTTCCCTGCCTCAACTCCACGTTGCACTCTCCGTAATTGTTTTGCCGAAATAAAACGACCTTTCCTACGTAATCTATCAGATTTCTCATTTGATTTATCAAAACTTCCGCTTAGCCGAACCATTACCGACACACTTTTTGAGGTTAAAATTACTTTCTGTCAACAATTTTCGCTAAAAGCAAACCTTTCAAATCGTTCAGCGTTGCCGTACTTTCCGACTATAAATCGACTTTTAAAAACGCGGTCAACAAATTATTTCATTGTCCAAACTTGGTATATAATAATAAATTATTAATTTATCCTGCATTACAAATATACTGCACAGAGAGTTCCATCTTAAATTAAAAAAAATGATATCAACATTTCACTTTTGCAAGTTGGAACCCTGATTTCTTATACATGGAAGATATATGAGTTTCCCCCCTTGCCCCGCCCCTCTGTGACCAACCTCCTTAAGTTGATTGGAGTATAAAGGTTTTGTGTTCTTGGGAAAATGTATTCTTGGCATAGGAAATATTCCAAGTAATACGTATACATTCTACTTGTAAACTAGCAAAAATGGTCTAATGTCAGAAAGACGGATGACTGACAGTTACACATGCCGTCAAATTTCAATACTTAAACCATTTGACTTCTATTTCTTTCTACAAGCTTTTATTTAACTTACAATGTATGTGTATGTTCGGGTAAAATCTTGCAACTGATGCAAGTAGTTATCCTCAACCGATTGAGATGAAATTTTGCATACACGTTCAGTTTGGATGACAATGCACGGTTAGCTAAGTTATGTCATTCTAAATTCAAAATGGCGGACGGTTTAAGATGGCGGAATAGTTATTTTTTTGCGCACTTCCATGATATAGGTATCAAATGAAAGGGTTTGCTGAGAAGAAATAAGAAAATAAAATGAATTTACTCTAAATCCAATATGACGGACCGTCCAAGATGGCGGACTAGTTATTTTTTGTGTACTCCAATGATATGGGTATCAAATGAAAGGGTTTGCTAAGAAGAATACGAAAAATAAAGTGACCACTCTGAATCCAATATGGCGGACCCTCCAAGATGACGGACTAGTTATTTTTAAGCACTCCCATAATGTGAGTATCAAATGAAGGAGTTTGCTAAGAAGAATACGAATAAACTGACATCTGCGTTCAACCCTTCGAGGAGATGGTGTACTACTGCCTGGCTAAACAGTAAGACTTAGCGGGGTCGTGTCTTAACTAATATCAACCTATACCCTAGGAAAATTCTAGCGGTGGTGAAAAAAATTCAGAATGACGAAAAACAAGATCGCCAGCATACCAATTTTAAAAAGTTATAACTTGGTATAGGTTAGGGATAATATGAACAGGTTGAGAAACATTTAGATACAAAAACACGTCGATAACTAAAAAAATAAAAAATAATTAATATTTAAAAAAAACAAGCTTTTATTTAAATGCTCTAAAAAGAAGAAAATAAACTTTAAATTGAATCAAAGCCATCAATTTATTACATTACACAATTTATATGATATAAAAGCTTGTCACGAGATTTACTTGTGTAGATAATCAAGCATGTAATAATTATGTAACTTGATCTTGACATAAGAAAATCTGAGAAAAAAAAGTATGGATTTTATAAAATAGGTAAATACATCGACACAAGTAAATCTCGTGACAAGCTTTTATATCATATAAATTGTGTAATGTAATTAATTGATGGGTTTGATTCAATGTAAAGTTTATTTTCTTCTTTTTATAGCATTTAAATAAAAGCTTGTTTTTAAAAAAGAAAAACATATTATTATTAATTTATTTGAAGACACGTTATTTCAGCTCTACTGAAAGAGACTAATCCACTCTTTAAGTATTCTTGTAGTCCACAAAATCTCTTCTGTGCCACTAAGTAACCTTTCAAAACAATTTTGATTTAATGATACCTTGTGCGTATTAATTTAGTCCATAAGTTTACGGTATACAAACGTCTTTATTATCTCATTACTAATAACAACGTCCCAGTCGGTCTATCGTAATTCCTCGTGTGTATGTTTTCAATGCTGTCCACCATTCATCTTTGTACATTATGTATTTAAGTAGCGGTAGCTCGCGCACTGAGGCATGTGCACTTAGCCGTTTAAACATGTTCACGATTTATAAATAATATAATCTAGATCTCCTTTGGTAGAGACATTAGCATTCGAGCGTTCCTATAAATCATTACCTACTTACCTACTTACTCGCATGCTCGGTCGAGTCACATTAACATGAGGGCGCCAAAGAGAATTATGCGCGTACGATTAAAATTTGTTCTTGTAAACTTAACGAGCCTGAGAGTTAGCCTGTTGATACTTGACAACAAGGAACAGTTGTTTTCAGTGTGAAACACTAGATTTACGGATATGATTCATTTAAGATTTTTGATAAAGTTTGATAGCCTCTGAGTCCATAATAGCGGAATAAAAAATGTTAAAGGCCATTGACTTACTGGAGAGCAAAGTAGGGCAACATAATATGAGGAACATCCATGCAAAACTGCACATGTCCAGGTTGTCTTCGAAATGAGTTAAAGATTTAATGTTGGAGGATTTTCTGAATTATACCCAACTACAATCTCAGAATTGTGCAAAACCTGTGTTGTCGTTTAGTAAATCCATTGCAATATACAGAAATCCAGTCATAACAACACATGTCCAACGGCAGCAATTGATTAAGCATTTCGATCATAATTACACATGTCTATGGGGAAATATATTGGTCTCTGCATGGGTTAGCTCAAAACTGCACATGTTCCAATCAATTAGATTTCTTTTTTGCTATGTTGGTGCTTGGTTTGTGTGCAGAATTTCACTAATAGATGTGTTATAATTTAGTGTGATAGTTCTTAAGCCGTGTGGCCCAAGTCTTTAGTTTAGTTAACCTATAAAGTACAAGCAACAAGAAATAACAGTAGCGCTAATAAAATATTATTTTGTGCCGTACGTGCGCGATATTATTACGTTAATCCTACTTTATTATTGAAATATGGACGTCTCCGTGGGGTTGATTAACGTTGGTTCTAAGGCGGCAGAGGCGTAATATATCAAAACGCGAAGGTCTAAACGGTTATTAGTTTTTGTTTTCCCTAACATTCCTGTCATTTTTTAAAGCTAAATTTTCTGTTACTGTACAATACATAATCGTTCAAAATAACACATGTCCATTAGCTATTTCAATAAAAATAAAAAATTCCCCCTTGATCCGAGCAAAATTGAACGTGTCCAAATTAAAAGTGATAATTTTGTAGTGATTTTTCATGTTTTTTTCTTTTATAAATCATGCCAAATAGATATATTCAATGATATTTTCGTTACTAGTCATAGCCATTTTATAAACGTGTTTGGAGATAACTCAAAAGAAAATATTTTTTACGGACCATTTGCGGTTTGCATGGACGCTCCTCGTTGTAATCGAGACAATACAAAATATTCTGCAAAAAAAATGGTTATTTTAACACGAATCGAGAGGACGCCACGGGTAAAAAAACCCGCAATCAGAGCCGTATAATCGATGACAATACAATATTCTATGGTTACTTTAAAATATGGACATGCAGGTCGCCGATGACGCTTATACCTGGGGTTCATTTCCGAAAAGTTTAGCCTAATTTAATGGAGATGGCTTTTGCGTTAGTTTTCGTGGCTGAGGACCACGTTTTTGAATGTTTGAGGGAATAATTTTATGAAGATGACTTTGCTATTCGTAAGTGACACCTAGGACAATATCCTTAACCTGGAGAACCAAGTCGCAGATGATGGGTATACCTGATGAGCTCTGGCATCGGTTTACAACGTCTAAGACAGCACTGCTGACCTGGACAATCAGCTCATCAATGATTAGAATATATGAGGATCATTTCTGAAAAATGGGGCTGGAGTTTTTCTTTATTATTATCGAGCTTATCAACTAGTAGCCTTTTTGAACTACAAAGCAATGATTTAGCCCCATCAGCTGACTTTTTGGCCAGGTCTACGACATCCTGCTGAACATCAAAAACGAACGATAAACCCATCTCCGAGAAATTCGGTTCGTTTCCTCAGTGACCCCGGATATACCCATCCTCAAACACCTGGTTATCAATCTTCTGGGAGATGGTCTCAGGATTACCCATTATCGGCGAGTTGGATGTCCAGATCCTGAATATCATTCTGACCCGCAAAAACAAATGCTAAAGCTATTTCTAAAAAAAATCGACCCAATTCCTCGGAGATGATTCCGGAGTGCACCCGTCGTTGGAGACCAAGTCCAAAATTACCAAACCAGAGATTACTGTATTGTCAGCAATTATAAGGCTCTATGCAAAGTTTCCTCCTGACAATTGGAAGTGAATTAAATTATAACTTTATTTTTTTGAAAATGAATGATCGGCACTTTGCCCATGGCATAAAATATTTTCATTAACATATCTTTTTTATGCATTTTCTGAGGGGGAATCACGAACCATAAATCTCGGTAATCTAAACCTGACTCAATTTCATTCAATACTAGAGAGATTACCAAGTAAAACTTCCATATAATTTGGGACTTATCGGTCTTTGTACCGAGAACAGCATATGGTTTGAGAAAACAGGGCAGGTGTTTACACATTTATCAATTCGCCGATCAATTACCAATTAGGTCTAATGATGGAGATCTAATAAGATTTAACTTCAGATCTGTAGTTTCTGATGGTGAATTACTATGAACGGGGAATCAGTCTGGCTTGAGGAGCCAACTTTGTTGAACACGCCGGAACACAAGTCCCGTTTACGCAGTATCTCCTTGGCAACACCACCATGTTGATTCGATAGTACTAAGGATTCTAGAGTGAGGTTCGGGTACATTGAGTTCATCCGATTTTTGCCGGATTCAATGGTTTAAAGCTGTCATCAGAATATTCTGAATGGACATCATGTCGGATTATTGAATAACTACGAGGTGTGTAAATTAAGTAATGGGACTGATTTTTTTTTGATTTTTTTTTTTGAATAGAATTACAATTCAGTATTGTCTCCTTCGAAATAACTTCCTTGGGAAGCCACACTGTCCTGGAGATGGTTCTTCCATTCCTCCTAGCCGTGCTGGAACTCATATACTGGAATAGCCTTCAGCTGGTCGGTTATAGTCGTTTGGTCTCACACGAATGACCCTTTTGCGAGGTTTTTCAAGAACCTCTCTGTAAAAGTGTTCATTTACTGTTTGACCTGGAGGCACAAACTCGGGAAAAAAAAAGAAAACAATTCCCTAGCTATCAAAAAAAGCAAATTAGCATGCATTTGATCTTCGAAGTGCTCATTCTTGCTCTTATGGTCTTGGTCAGTTTGAGATGTGCCATTCCATGCTTTGGCGCTTGGTTTCCGGGTCGTACTCAAACACCCAAGTCTCATCACCAGTAATGATACGTTCCATTAAATGGGGATCATTTTCAATCGATTTCAAAACGTCAAGACACCTTTCTCTCCTGATGTCTTTTTGTTCCTGTGAAAGGTTTTTTTAGAAACCACTTTTGCGCAGATTTTTCTCATCCCCAATTCGTTAGTCAAAATCTGATGAACAGAGGTGTGATTCAAATTTAACTCTTCTCCAATCATTCTTGTCGTCAACCGATGATCTGAAGGCACAATCCCGTATTCTATCGACATTTTCATCGGTTCTTAAAGATGAAGGCCTTCCTCTGCGTTGTTCATCTTCAATCTCTTCCTTCTGAGAATGCCTTAAACCACCGGAAAAGCTGGGCTCTTGAAAAACATTCTCCGTAGGCGCGTTGAAGATTTGCAAAAGTATCCGTTGCGCTACGTCCAAGTCTGAAGCAAAACCTGATAGCACACTGTTGCTCAAAATTAATGTCACTCATTTTTAAAACGCACTAGAAAAAACGCATATGCACATACGCACATAGAAAAAACAAATGAATCTAACAAGTTCAAACTTATACTGAAAGTGCAATATATGTTAACCTACCGCCCTTCCAAGTCCCGTCTCTGAAGTGTTGCTAGATCACGCGCAACGTTGCCAGCCTCGTTACTTAATTTACACACCTCGTACATTCTGTAATAAGAACGAATTAACTGTATAATTTTCGCGGCTTATCTGAAACGCCCTGTATATTTATCCTGCAACATTGTCTAAATGAGCACTCCGTTATGTAAATCGGAAATAATGTGAATCATTCGTTAAAACATTATACTGTGTGAGATAATCACGAATATTCAACAACTGCTATTGTTTTAAGCAATTATTACCTACTCCAGCCGTAGTGCATAAACCTCGCAAACATTGTAAATTATCGTCCAGTCCAGTCGGAACTGTGGAAGTTTTTGTTAGTTCTTGCCTACGTTACGTAGATTTTGATGGAAAAACAATAAGAGATATTTTTTTAATTAGAGAATATAAAATGTATTTTAGTGGAAATTTGGGAGGAGGATTTAATATTTGAACTAAACATTTTTCTGATTAAAATAACATATTTTTTTGTTTGAAATTGGATGGTTGTATTTATTCTGCATTGAACTTGGCAATTATTTGATGTTAACTAAAACTGTTGTACAGGGTGAGTTTGTGAGAGTTCCCACCACCCGTTTCTACACTATTTTTAGAGCTATGAAAAAAACAAATACAGGAGTGAATTATTTTTTTCTGAAATTTCAGAAAGAATTGTGAAAACATTGTTAATTATCATCCAGTCTATTGGGAAATGGTTTCCAACGGAAATGCGGAAATTTTGGTTAATTTTTGCCTAATTAATATTTGAATTATACGTTTTTATGATTAAAATAACATATTTTTTATGTTATTTCATTAAAATTGGATGGTTGTAATTATTCTCTGTAGAATTTCACGATTATTTGATCTGAAAAAGTGTTGTTTACCTTACCCCTTATCATTGTTATTATTGCATATAGGAAGAAAAAAGGTTTAAGCAAAAGATGTGTGGTTATGTTACCCCCTATCTTATAACGTTTTTGAGTTATTAAATGTCGAATGTCTTAGTTAAATCAGTTACTGTAAATACGGAAAAGATAACATCATTAAAGTAAGCTATGAAAATGACAACTATTATGTTTGTAAGTGACATTTATTTAATGAAATAATCAAAATTGTTTACAGTCTTTTATGTCCGAAAAAAATGAATCCATAGGGGTTAAATCCGGACTGTTAGGTGGCCATTTAATAGTTCCATTATTCCCTATTATCCCATATTGGGAATACATTATTCGAATGATCTCTAACAAGTAAGATAGGTACTAAGCGGAGTTGCCTTATTCTGCATCTAAATCATATCTACAAGCTCGACTTCTGGAAAATTCTGTAAAAGAATATTTCCTATTTTTGGGATAAGTATTTCCAAATACATGACTCCAGTTAAAGTATAATCATAAAATATAGGCTCAACAATTTTGTTTCTGAAAATTCCACGCCAAACGCTAACAGTTTTTTTCCTGATTTTTTTTATTAGTTTTACCAGTGTTTTTCTGTTGTGCTTGTTTTCCCACTACCTTCGAAAAAAACTCCTGCTGTAGAAAAGGATAATTCATCAGTCCATAATATTTTAGTGAAATAATCGGGGTCTTTATCCAATTATTTAATCACCTGGCGGCAAAAGTCCAGCCTTTTCCTTTTATGAGCCTCTGTTAAAAATTGTAAGGGTAAAATTGTATGTACATATATGCTATATAGATTAAATTTATAAGCTATGTAGATTAAAAACTTATAATTTCTCATTGTTATCTCAAATCTTTTGTTATTACGAGAGTTTTGAGAAACTGTCAATTAGTGGGGGATCATGTGAAAAATAGACGTCAAGGTCAGTCGATGTGGTGTATTGTGACCCGTATAGTTGGCAGACGAAAATATGGAAATAGAGTATTTTGTCATTAACTGCCAATAATTTTTATAACCAGACATTATGGGACCACTAAAATAAGACAATAAATTTAGTGAGACGAAAACTAAAATTAGATATTGCCGTGCGACAAGCGGGAATTTAATTCAGCTTCGTAAAACGCCGTGTCCGTTTGTGACATCGTGCTCCGTGAAATATGGAACAGCCTTTGTCAGTTATGCTTTGAAAATAATGGCTTCACACTCGAGTGGACGACTATTAGGTCAACCAGAAAACCGCTGAGACGTCGAAACGACACCGTGCGGAAGGTTATTTTCCATTATTCCCTGTATTTTTTTTTTATTTCTCTGTGTATTTAGTAGTGTGAGTATTTACATAACAAAAATGTGTCCTGCTACTTCTGCTGAAGTTGTTACAGTAAAATTTAATTTGGTTGTTTAATATACTTTGCTTACCATGAACATACACTTTAAGCAAAATAATAACAATCACAAGTTAAGGTTTGTTAAAATAATTGTAATTATTAATTATAATAAATTAATGCTACTACCATTAGAAAGTAGTACTGTGGTAGAAGCTGCCAGTACCATTGCGCGGAAAAAATTCTACCCGAATTTTTTTTGGAACATATAATGTTTAGATTACATTTTAAGATTAACACTTAATAACTTATTGTAATGTAGTTCAGAACAGATAGCTGTCTCCGTATCTGTAAAATCATTATGTATCTGTAATAAATTAGTATATGGATTTTATAGAATAACTAGGATTACACAAGTCTAAAAAAATATTCTGCCTTTGCAATCAGACCCATCATTTACTATGTATTTTGATGCGCCGAAACCAAATTTGACAAAAAAAATTCTACCTCAATTCTTCTCAATTTTTCTCCACATATAACTCCACTTTATCCCAAGTAGATGTGAACCACCATACATATAACAGAAGCTATCTGGTTCATTCTTGCAAGTTGGAGGGTTGACATCTACTTGTTGGCTTGCTACTAGCTGCACCAAGATCCAAGAAATATTAAACATTTCAAATATGCAACAATATACAAAGTGTTCCATTTACTATTTCAAAGTTGATCGCGTTTTCGGTGAAACACGGAGTAGCTAAAACACATAAGATAGTGCAAACTTGAGGTTTCCATATGCTTATAGTCCTCTTCATGTTTCAATCAATTGTGTAGTTTCCAATGTTTTTCTGCCGTTTTTCAAAGACTTGTGACGTCATAGATGTGGCTTTTAATGGCAACCCCCATTTTTATTAGAGCTGTTTGAGGAGTATTTTTTATCCATGTAGAGATAAATGTCGATATACTTAGGTTACAAAGAATGCATACAATTTATTTTATATATCGATTTTTTTTTTGGTTTTTGCTGTCAGTGACAAAAAAGATAAAAATTCTTGTTTTCTGTATTTACAGAAGTTACCATGTGCAGTGTGTACGAGGTCTGTAAATTAAGTAATGAAACTGCTTTTTTTATTTTTTTATATTCGAATAGAACTACAATTCACTATTGTCTCCTCCTAAACAACTTCCTTGGGAAGCCACACAGCGCTGGAGACGGTTCTTCCATTCCTCATAGCAGTGCTGGAACTCATATACTGGATAGCCTTCAACTGCTCAGTTACAGCCGTTTGAATGTTTTCTGTGGCCCCAAAATTATGTCCCTTGAGGTGATTTTTCAATCTCGGGAAGAGAAAAAAGTCACAAGGACTCAAGTCAGGCGAATAAGGAGACTGAGGAGCCACAGGAATGTTTTTTCTGGCTAAAAACTCGTTTACTGATATGGCTGTGTGACAAGGCTCATTGTCGTGATGCAACATCCTGTTGTTCTTGATGTTTGGTCTTACACGCATGACCCTTTTTCTAAGTTTTTCAAGAACCTCTCTGTAAAAGCGTTGATTTACTGTTTGGCCTGGAGGCGCAAACTCTTTGTGGACAATTCCCTGGCTATCAAAAAAGCAAATCAGCATGCATTTGATCTTGGACATGCTCATTCTTGCTTTTTTGGGTCTTGGAGAGCTTGAAGTGTGCCATTCCATGCTTTGGCGCTTGGTTTGCGGGTCGTACTCAAACACAAAAGTCTCGTCACCAGTAATGACACCTTCCATAAAATTGGGATCATGTTCAATCGATTCCAAAAAGTCAAGACACCTTTCTCTCTCTCTCAATTCGTTAGTCAAAATCTGAACAGTGGCGTGATTCAAATTTAACTCTTCCCCGATCATTCTTGTCGTCAACCGATGATCTCAACGCACAATATATCGTATTCTATCTACATTTTCATCGGTTGTTGAAAATAAGGCCTTCCGCTGCGTGGTTCCTCTTCAGTCGACTCTCTTCCTTCTGAGAATGCCTTAAACCACCGAAAAACCTGAACTCTCAAAAACACTGTCTCCGTAGGCGTGTTGAAGTTTTGCAAAAGTATCCGTTCCACTATGTCCAAGTCTGAGGCAAAACCTGATAGCACACCGTTTCTCAATATTAATGTCACTAATTTTTAAAATGCACTAGAAAAAAAACGGTTTACGATCGCAGTCGCAAAGAACAAACAAATGACTATAACAAGTTCAAACTTGTACTAAAGGTGCATCACATGTTAACCTACCGCCCTTCCAAGTCCCGTGTCCGCAGCGTTGCTAGATCAAACGCTACGTAGCCAGTCTCATTAATTAATATACACACCTCGTATTTACGGAAGAGAACACGTGACTCAACTATGAGATAGGAACCACTTTATTTGCTTTTTACTTTGTATTTATTAGTAACGCAGGATTTATCTCCGTTACCTCCGTCCCTATTTTACAATTCCCTCGCAAATTTTGGTTGGATTTTCTAAATTAATTATTTACGGCAATTACAATTTCTTTAGAATTCGATGAAGCTATCTACATTTTAATAAAGGAGAATACAGGAAAGTAATGACAAAAAGGGACAAGGAAAAGCTCCAATCCCGTAAAAAACTTGGTATCCGCTGCTGAAGTTTAATAAGAAATTGAATATTCTGAAGTTAGATTAGGATTCATAAATACTTAAATGGTTTTTTAATGAATAATAGGTAAAAGCCTGAAACGGAAAAAAATTAATAACAATAAGGTTTGTCTACTGGCTATGTGGAATAATAAAAAACAGTTTGGAACTAATCAGTTATGAACCATGAAAATATTATACGTTACAGGTTGGATATTGTGCCATAAAAAATTCTATATCGAATTTAATTAAGTATTTTAAAAGTGGCACAAGTTGAGTTATCTAATATTTATGTACTATACATAATTTTTTTTCAAATATATTGTATAATTATTTGTTAATTGGGCTTACACTTAATTCGGCTAGTATTTTGTAAATAAAATGTCAGAGATTAATGAAACGTTTGCAAAACCTAGCTGGTAATCCCACTAAACGATTTTAAAATCTGTCGACATTAAATTTTTATTGGATTATCGTGTGCTCTTTATAGGATTTTTTATTATTGCTCAAATACCATCTGTATTTTACAGCCTTATTAGTTATTCGATTTTTTTTTATTTCGAAAACCCTTATCTTAATAGCCATACATAACACACAACGTAACTTTATACCGGGTGGGTCAACGGAAACGAAAAGGTCGGGTTTTTGGTAAACATTGGAAAAAAACGATCGGACACGTCAAATATATTCTTGAAAAGGGTATATTTTGCAATGGAGGTTTTTCAAATAATTTTTCATCCCTTAGCTTAGCTTGGCACAACCCCTTAAAATTTTTGAATTGCATGAGAAGGCAAGTGATACATTATCTTATTGTCTCTGTACACTGAGTTACAGGCAATTTTTTTTGTTTTTGTCAATTTGTTTTCGAGAAATTCAAAATTTACACTTGTAATTTGATCAAGTGCAAATTTTGAGTTTCTCGAGAACAAATTGACAGAAACCTAAAAAAAAGTATATTACTCTGTGTACCCTTTAAAATAAGGTATCACCTACCCTATCATGCAGTTTACAATTTCAAGGGTTGTGTCCATAGAGATGAAAACATATTTGAAAAAGCTCTATTGAAAAAGATGTCCCCCCAAGAATAAATTTGATTTGTCCGAGCGTTTTCCCAAATTCTTACTTTAACTAACCAAAAAACTCGACGTTTTCGTTGGCCCACCCGGTATATTAGATTATAGACATGTTACAATTCCACTTCTCTTAATTTACTCTCCCAAAACACGGTATATATAAGTCGCATAATTTATCGTAGACAGCTGCCCGCATGATTTAAAACAGGACTCGATAACCTTTTTTTTTATTATCGATCATATTAATGGCCATTATAAAATACTACAAATATGGAAGGTAAATGTAAAATTATATTTTAAAAGTGGCTATAATTAGGCAAAGGAGTTGAGTGACCCTATTTGACTGTTTTTTTATTGATTACTCGCCTGGCTGAGCATTCCAACGCCACCTTGACGTAAAACGAATGAAAACAAAATTATTTATTTTACTGTCCGAGTTTACTGCCTGGGGAATTGATTAATAACGTACGTGCTGATGGGGAGAACTGTGTTAAAAAAAGCGCGTTAGGAGGCATGGCTTCTGTCGTTCTCACGACATGGTGTGGGTCATAAATAGATATATGTATGTACATATTTCGTAACTTCTCCGTTAACTATTTTATTCACTTGAAATTTACTGTAATTATTTGTATTTACCCCTGAGGAAGACAATTTTTTGGATAAACGAGACCTTGGCGAGTAATTGATAGATTAATACAATAAGTTTGTGTCCTGTTCCCACAATTTGCAGCGAAAATTTATCTTTAAGAACTTTTCAATATTCCTCTGAAACACATATACCACTCCTTATAAGGAGTGAATTTTTAATACTAGCACTTCTTTACTTGTGTAAATAATTCTGGGACACTATGTACGCTGTATTTAAATTATGAACTGTTTGTTTAAGTAGAACATGTATGCAAGATTAACGACAGTGTATGTTGCAGCAGATCAGATACCTATTAAATATTAGAATTATATTCTCACACTTTTATTGTAAATTGACTTAATCCTGTTATATAATACCTAAAAATATCACATTAAACTAGATGAAACATGTCAAAAAATTTTAAAACAAACAGAGCTTGAAGATCATTTCTTATACTATACCTATGCTACATGACCTTTATACATACAGAGGGTCTATTTTTATCTAGGTGCAAATTTATAAAGATGTACAAATAAGTTTCCGCCGTTTGACAATAGTTGGCGCCACCAGTAAGGTATGGTTAAAATTGTCAGATGTAAACGTCATTATCGTAAGGCAACAACATAACCTTAAAATTTTAGTGATTTTTTATCAGTATAATATATTCTTTTTATGTGCGAAAATGTCAAGTTTTGAGCCGAATAAGCGTCATTTGCGGGAAATTTTGATTTACTTCTTCAATTTGAAGAAATCTGCAGCTGAGGCGTGTCGATTGCTTGTAGAAGCATATGGTGAGGCTGCCTTAAGTGAGAGAAGTGTTCGTGCGTTCCTCCAAAATGCCAATTTTGGGAGGAGATTGCTCCAAATGGCTCAAGTTATGACATCCATTCCAACATATTATTTGCAACTAAATATCACCCACAATATCATCAATTGACCCACTGATCGTCATGGTTTCATCTGAATTTGTCTTGCTCATAATACTCAATCTACAGTTTTCCAATATTCTATATTCTGACGCACTGAGTCAGAAAGTCTTGTTCTTCACTTCAATCATTGAATTTCTGAATAATATACAAACTTTGAGAGTCCGAACAGAAATCAACAGTTTTTCCTAACGTCATAAATTGAGCCTTTTTGGGGTCAATTTTTTTAGGAGTAGTTGGCTGAAATTTTGACATCATGATGTTCAGCGGGTCAAAATACCTCTGAAATGATACGGCTTGTCAAAGAAACACTGTTTAAATACGGCACATAACTTGAATGTATTGCAAAAAGGTTATTTTTAGAACCCGATAAACCCTGGGATCATGTTCAGCATCCCCAAAAATATAGGAAAACACGTTTTCTTATGGGACAAAGATTTGTGATTTTTCGGCAGTTTGGGCCACGTAGAAAAAAAACAATACCTAATCATTTCACATTTCATAACGTTTTTTTTTTCTGTATTATTGCTGCAATCTTGTAGAACAGATGAATGAACAAGTGAAATAAAATTATATTGTACAGAAACCTGAACTACGCCGCTGCCTTTAATACTTCTGCCCATTTTCTTCCCGTTACTCCAGTTCATTGTTTGAGAGTGAATGGCTTCCTTTATTCACCAGATCATTAGACGTTCGCATACATGTACGTATATCTGTCCGCTCTTCCGACTTATCTTCCTGTCTGTCGACTTCCTGCTCGCAAGGGGAACCACCTGTCCGTGTCCGTTTGTGTACCACATTGTGTTTGCGAACTGAAACATGCAACGCAATACCGATCCGTATGCGAGTAAACACAACGAATTTAGTCTTACGTCAAAAGCGTCGGCATTTCAGGCGACTGCACTGAATGCGCATTTCAAGTTATTCATGCCATTAATACACTAGTAGCATTAGTTGCTCTCCACCCTGGTAACATGAGAACTGGTGATGAATGTTGCTACACAAATAAGATAATAAATAGGAGGAATAACGCGGTTGAAAAAAATTGTGGGTACTGTCTGGAGGGTCGCACTTATTTACGGGACTAAAAATAACGTGATTTTTGTTATTTAATTAATACATTATAACACATTTTATACGGGTAACCGTTTTTCGAAGAAAGTATTTTCAGCATTCTAGGAGAAAGGAAATTTCGACACTAGTTTATAAAAGTCAAGGAAATTAATAAAAAAATCATCAAAAGTCATGGTGTTTTAAGTTGGTTAGGAAGTTTAGAATTATAATATATTAGAAAATTGAAATTCCTCTTAAAATGCGAGTATACACCAGGATATGCCTGTATGTATGCGTGTATTTATTACAGTTCTTCAGAGTTGTGTCTGCCTGTTTTTAAAAATCTCTGTAATTAAATGTTTTATGACTGTATAACCAAGATAAAATATGTAGTTAAAATGTAACTTTTTTCAATCGTGGAAGTTTCCGCATAATTCTTCTGAGAATGCTCGGTGAAATGAAATGAAAAAGTTTTTTATATTTTGCTGGCCATGACTAATCAGTTGATTGGTTCATCATGAATGATAACATATCAAAAATCCAGCCAATTTCTCCAAGAGGCACTTCTCATAAGAAATGTGCGTTTTCCTTTGTTAAAAATCAGGGAATTTGATTTTGATTTGGTAGGCGGAAACCTTAAAAAGGGTTAAAAACACAAAAAATTGTATAAACTTTGTGTTCACAAAATATTTGTATACTTACTTAAAAGAGTAGGTATATCTAGGTAATTTATTGAACATTTGTTTTTTGCCACTTTTTAAAATCTAAAAAACTATCCAGAAAAATTAAACACTTCGTATTTTGAAAAATGACTTGGTAAATTTACCACACATTTAAATTAGTAAACTTACCTATATATAGGTAAGTTTACCTAAATTAAAGTAAATTAGGCAAACTTATCTATATACTAGGTAAACATGGGTAAATTTACCTATTTATGGCAAAATATCAAATAAAACATGTCTTTTTTTTAGTAAAAATTAAAATAACTCTTCTAAATGTTTGATGCAAAGTTGACATTCCGTTATTGGTGTGCTGCAGGAACGACATCTAGCGGTTGCTGACTTCGTCAGATGTGCCGATGAGACCCAATATAGGATGAGACCCAAAAATGGATTTCATTTTTTTTTCGAATAGAATTACAATTCAGTATTGTCTCCTTCAAAATAATTTCCTTGTGAACTTCCTTCCATTCCTCATAGCAGTGCTGTAACTCATACTGGAATAACCTTCAGCTGGTCAGTTACAGCCGATTGAATGTTTTCTATGGTCCCAAAATGACGTTCCTTGAGGTGATTTTTCAATCTCGGGAAGAGGAAAAAGTCACTAAGACTCAAGACAGGCGAATAAGGAGACTGGGGAGCCACAGGAATCTTTTTACTGGCTAAAAACTCGTTTACTGAAATGTCTGTGTGACAAAGCGCATTGTCATGATACAACATCCAGTTGATGTCATCATCTTGATGTTTGGTCTCACACGCATGACCCTTTTTTCAAGAAAGTTTTTCAAGAACCTCTGTGTAAAAGTTTTGATTTACTGTTTGGTCTGGAGGCACAAACTCTTTGTGGACAATTTCCTGGCTATCAAAAAAAGCAAATCAACATGCATTTGTTCTTGGACTTGCTCATTCTTGCTTTTGACCCAAGTCTTTGAGAGCTTGAAGTGTGCAATTCCATACTTTGGCGCTTGCTTTTCGGGTCCGTACTCAAACACCCAAGTCTCATCACCAGTAATGACACATTCCATAAAATGAGGATCATTTTCAATCGATTCCAAGAAGTCAAGACACTTTTCTCTCCTAATGTCCTGGGCTCTTGGAAAAATACTGTCTCCGTAGGCGTGTTCAAGTTTTGCGTTAAAAAGTATCCGTTGCGCTATGTCCAAGTTTGAAGTTGTCATGTAAAATGTCATTTATTTTTAAAACGCATTACAACAAAACGGTTTACGAAAACAGTCACAAAGAACAACGAAATGACAAACAAGTTGTACTGAAGATTCATTACATGTTACCCTACCGCCCTTTCAAGTCCCGTCTTCGCAGTGTTTCTCCTTCAGGCGCTACGTTGCCAGTCTCTTTACTTATTTTACACACCTCCTATAAAATAAATTGATGCAAACTTCCGATACGACCGGTGTCAAATATTGGAAAATATTTAACGTCCTGCTATCTATTGTCATAATTGTATTCCGACCGGAAGTGCCTAAACATTTAAGGAACGCGACTTGCCAATCACCCTGAAATGCACTACTTATTTCCTTTATATTATTGAGAAAATAATTCAAAGCTTGACGAACCATAACATAAATATAACAAGTTATAAAAAAAATTACGGAGAACATAATAACTTATAATTAAAGAAAAACGGTTGAAGATATGAAATAATAAGCAGAAATATTCATAATCCTAAACTATAATTTACACAACACATTCACACTCACGTTGATGTGACACGACGCGTCCGATTTCAAGTCTGTACATTTAACCTGGAAAGCATAAGTTTGTCGAAAGATGGAATAGAAACTAGACCGAATCATAATTTACCCACAGAATTGTGCAACTAATGAGGATGAGAAACGTATATTTAATTGTAAGTGAAAGTAGGGTAATTTGAAGAAGCGTTTTGCGACACATCCTAGAATCGTTCAGCAATGTTTTTTTTTTATTTTCAAGTTTTGAAGTTATCATTAAGGTCCGTGAAAGTATGTTGTCACGCAGCGCCGGCACTCTACAACTCTATGATAATTAAAGTATGAACAGAATTTTTTAAGCGCATATTTATTGCCCCTGTATACCCACGCCACTGTCTGTGCGTGGAATGTTATCCCTAACGAAGTCTTCGCGGGAACCCGGGACGCTGTAATACACTTTCTCCGTAATGCGGCGAGTTATTCCGATAGTGTTCTATCTGTCGGCGTTGTAAACGGGTCGTTACTATTTGTGACTAGACTTAAAAAGATTATTGAAATTTACAAGGATTTTACAAAGACGGGTCACATATTTTATGTGTTCCTTGCAATTTGTCGATATATATATATTTCGTGATCGCCGAGAGTGTAAAAGACATTTAGATTCGAATATCCGTTAAAAAAATATACCTGGTATGGTTAGAACAGAGTAACAAAACTGTTGTCTGTGCGAAATTCGTGAAAATAATGTGCTGTGTAATGTGTTGTGTCGTCCTCTATCCATGTGAACTATATTCAATTTGCACCTTTAAATTCAGTAGAACAAGAATAAATGCAGAAAGACTACTGGTCGTGGCAACGTAAGCTCAATGAGGAGAGTCGGTGTTTCTGAATGACACAAGCAATATGTACGATGTACATACCTACTGCTTGTGTCATTCAGAAGGAATAGGACAGGAAAAGAAAAAGACAGGAGTGAAAATGTGTTAATGTATGTACATTAACACATTTTCACTCCTGTCTTTTTGACCTCTCATCTTCCGTCAATAACATGACGGATTACGAGTCCGGCCCTGCGTTACACCACACGTTTGAAATCCTAAATATCATAAACAATTTGGTCGAGCTTTCCTTCTCCTTTCTATGTATGTATATCTTCTTCTTATCCTTTTTATGTATGTATATGTTTATGTAAGCATCTTACCATTTGAATATGAAGTATTGTTTTAGCGCAGTAATGAAGTCCTATTGGGTGTTCAAAAAAGGAACTAAAACACAAGTCTAATATAGCACACCCACAGACCAATACCACTTTAGGCATAATAATTAATACAAGAGTTTCATATACGGGGTGCGGCAGCCAAGATTTATGGTTTTTAAATTTGAATAGCTGTAGGCACAATAATTGTTATTATTACAAAACACCACAAAAAATTCCTACACCTACGCGACTGAGGACTGGGGATTTAAATATTTTAATAGTCAAAATTCCACGACACATCGTTGCTATAGACGCAAATCTTTCGCAGATGCCAATCTTCGCTTCTATAGAAATGCCTTTCGTGTATTCAATAAAACAGTTACAAAAACGAAACAGATTAACAAACAGCTTATCCTTAAAACGTCTGAATAATAATGTTTTATTCCTGATGGTCCACTTATTTAAATTCTCAGTCGTAGTGTGGAAGAATAACTACAAACATTTGAAGAAAACATTTTTATATACATACCTACGAGATATGTAAATTAAATAATGAGACTGATGTTTTTAATTTTTTTTATTCAAATAGAATTACAATTCATTATTGTCTCCTTCAAAATAACTTCCTGGGAAACCACACAGCGCTGGAGACGGTTCTTCGATTCCTCATAGCAGTGCTGGAACTCATATACTGGAATAGCCTTCAGCTGGTCAGTTACAGCCGTTTTAATGTTTTCTATGGTTCCAAAATGACGTCCCCTGAGGTGATTTTTCAACCTCGAGAAGAGAAAAAAGTCACAGATTCAAGTCAGGCGAATAAGGATCCTGAGGAGCCATAGGAATGTTTTTATTGGCTAAAAAACTCGTTTATTGAAATGACTGTGTGACAAGGGCGCATTGTCGTGATGCAACATCCAGTTGTTCTTAATGTTTGATTCTCACACGCATGGTCCATTTTCGCAGTTTTCCAAGTACCTCTCTGTAAAAGTGTTGCATTACTGTTTGGCCTGGAGGCACAACCTCTTTGTGGACAATTCACTGGTTATCAAAAAAAGCAAATCAGTATGCGTTTGATCTTCCACTTGCTCTTTCTTGCTTTTTTGGGTCTTGAAGAGCTTGACGTGTACCATTCCATGCTTTGGCGTTTGGTTTTCCGAGTCGTACTCAAACTCCCAACTCTCATCACCAGTAACGACACATTCCATAAAATGGGGATCATTTTCAATCGAATCCGAAAATTCAAGACACCTCTCTCCTGATATCCTTTTGTTCCTGCGGAAGGTTTTTTGGAACCATTTTTGAGCAGATTTTTCTCATCCCCAATTCGTTAGTCAAAATCTGATGAACAGTGGTGTGATTCAAATTTAACTTTTTCCCAATCATTCTTGTCGTCAACCGACAGTCTGAACGCACAAGATCACGTATTCTATCGACATTTTCCTCGGTTCTTGAAGATGAAGGCGTTCCGCTGCGTGGTTTATTATCTTCAATGGACTCTCTTCCTTCTAAGAATGCCTTAAACCACCGAAAAACCTGGGCTCTTGAAAACGAGGAGTGGTTTGCAAAGGCGTTGGCTGTGTCCCAGTCTGAAGCAGAACCTCCTACACCGTTGCTTAAAATTAACTTCACTCATTTTTAAAACGGACTAGAAAAAAAAAACGGTTTACAACAACAGTGACAAAGAACAAACAAATGACTCTAACAAGTTCAAACTTTTACTGAAAATGCATTGTATGTTAAACAGTGTACAGTGAAGGTGCATTACATGTTAACCTATTGCCCTTCCAAGTCTCCGCAGTGTTATTAGATCTGGCGCTACGTTGCCAGTGTCATTACTTAATTTACGCACCTCGTAGGTACCTCGACATATTTCACTACTAAATTCCTACCTAATTAACTACAATAGCCCCACGGTGTATATAGTAACAGTTACCACTACAGCGGGTAAAATATTACTACTTTAAGTTTGTTTTATGTCTATAATTCGTTTTAAATAAATAATAACACTTTTTTACACATTACCTAATCTTATTTATTCATCAAATTTATGCGATAACCTATCAAGGTGAAGAATTTTTAATCAATTGCGATTTACAATTCGTAATAACACAGGGCATACGCATAATGAAGTCTACATAAGGTAAAAACGCCACAGTTATTAAATTGAAGATGTTCCACACTTTTACTCTTTGGATCGCTACTTCAACGGGTAGGTACCTTAACAGACTCCTAAACTTTACCTTAAGTCTTCTTCTACAGCTTCATTATAAACTGCGGATCACTTACAAAAAGACGCATTGCTATTACAGCGTTACGTCTCAATACAGTAACATCAAAATACTTAAACTGTGTGATGAATAGTAACTACTTTTATAAGTAATATGTATCCATATGTATCCACCTTCTTTCTTTCTATTTTATAGCTCTGTACAGGGAAACTGTATAAAATATCAGTTTCGGATTATGTTGTCCAGAATTGTTGCACCCACTGACTTAGCGACACTTTATGCGGTAATAGTTAAATTGAAAACGTTAAAAAGTTTGAAACAAATTGACGACCTAATATGGTGTAATTTATAATCATAAATCTCACCTTTAATAACGTTCTGATATGCATGTTTCCAGTCATATAACATTTCATTGAAGTTTAAAACAAAATTTTAAGAGCGAAGTCGAAAAGCAGAGAAAAAGTAGTTCGGTGTTTCATGGAAAACTTTCCGGTTTTTTGTTTCTACGCCGAAGGTTCCAGTACCCACTCCAGAAACAAAACTTATTTCACTCATGACATTATACACCCTGTATAAATGTTCAGACGCTGACTAATGCAAGCTGAAATTCATCGCAGGGTGTAACTTCCCGCGACCATCGTGGAACGTGACTGCGATCCTACAATCAGTCAGTTTGTTGAGTAATACATCCCTATTGTTTACTAACAATTACGATAAATGAATGCCCAATCAGTCAACAGTGTATCTGAATAACGACAATAGTTAACACACGGCGTATAGAATTGACTATCGTATGTGTCGGTGTATGTATGTATGTATCATCTGCTCGGTGTTCGAAAATAGCGTAAATAAAGCAATTCCAATATGGCGGTTTGACCAGAGAGTTATTTAAATTTTCTAGGTAGGCACCAAAATTCTTGAAATCGCCTTAACGAATGTTTTAAACTTCTATAATATGCTTTTAATAGTATATGACCGGCCCGTAAGAAATGGGACTAATATCTAAAGTCAAGTTTTCGAGACAAACGCATTTGAACCCTTTTTCTTCAAAGCCACTAGCAACTCGTAATGTTTCATATGTATCTAAAATATATAATAATTTTCAGATTCTAAATTCTTTTAAACCCTTACGTTAAGCCTCTGACAATTTTTGGTCCTGTAGTATAAGGAAAAAATCATTAACCTTCTTTTCTTACGACAAGCTTAAAAGCAAAACAAGCTCTTAACAGCAAAAATTCTCAATCAATTTTGAGTTCGGACAAACGACATTTTCTTCTCTTATGAGACAACAATATGAAACCGTTTTAAGACGGTTTTTCGTAGACATCGTATAATACTGTAAAATTGGTAACAATACTTATCTCGATTTGTTTGCTCCTTACCTTTCCTACCATCAAATACATTTTCTGAACAACAGACTTGGACTTTAGGCATCATCGCAGTCGCGATGATTTCGCAATGAGAGTCCTAGAACAGTGAATCGCTTTTTGCCGCTTTATCGTTTATTGTCAGGTATATTATTACTTTACCCACGGGATCCTATTGTATATCTTGACACCCTGACCTGCATGGGACGTTCACTATCATTTTTCACCTGGATACAAAATAAGCCGTTTAGCTTTCAAGCTTCGTTTGGATGTATTTCAAGCTTCGCTTGGATGAATCTATAAACAGTATCCAAGCTTCTTTTCTATATATGTATTTGATTGATTTACATTAACACAGTATACCACATCAATTTTCATATTTGAACAGAATGACTTTCTGAAATGGTCCTCCCCAGTTTTCTTTCGGTGTCAACAAACTAGGAGTATATCGTTACATATGGTGAATAAACTTCTTCATTCTCATAAACTATATGCTTGACCTTCGTCAAAGTTCACGATATCACCTTCATCATTCGACATACAATACCTAGGAGATTTACAGTTTCTGAAGGGGAAATCCACTGGTGCCACAGCAATCTTCGTAGGTCTCAGGTCAGGCTCGCGTGCCTAGTGTTGTTATACGTTTTGGTCATTATGAGTTTTAATGTAAATTGTTTTTTGCTTAGAAATAAGTAAACAAAAGGATATCAAAAATTACGATGAACATTGGATGCGGTCTCACAGACCGCGCGCGTCTTTTGATGTCATAAAATATTATTGACACGCTTACTCTAGTGTTAAAAATGATTGAGATAGTGGTATTACATTTTGTGAAAAATGACGGAGGCGCGAGCGGTAAATTTTATTTGTAAAAAAATAGATGCGGTGGTGGAAAATTTTATTAAAAATGCCGGAGGCGCCGGTGGTAAACTGTGTTCAAAGTGACGAAAGATGGCAAAAATTCTAAAAAATGACACAGGCGCAGGTGGAACTTTTTATTAAAAATGACGAAATTCGGTTTCAGCATCCTTAAAAAAATATAAACTATGCCATATTGGTAATCATCTATAATTTTAAACAAAAAAAAAACAATAATTGGATATATTAATATTAGTTAAATAATGTACCAGGAATGTGGCGCCACTGAAATGGATTTAAACAGACTACAATTCGTTTTCCATTTCCTTAAATGATTTTAATTCCAGTTTAAATTAAATCCGCCTGTGCGTAACTCGAACGGCATCATTTGCAATTGAAATCTCTCGACTGAACGAGGAACTTTCACAATCCCTCGTAAGTCATCAACAACAACCGCCGTTAACTAGAAAACCAAGATAAAATTTACTCTCTGTAAGTAAGAGCACCAAAGACCATGTAGAGCATGATTTACAACTTTGCCCCCTTTGAATTCGTATTGAATAATTTTATTCAAATTATGATTTCTGCTTTAGCATTCAGATATTTTATGTAACATGTTGCGACGGAACTGTGTAATTCTGTTATTTAAGAAACATCATGAATTATGGAAATGGAGATTATTTTAAAGTTTATTCATTTACACATAGTATGATACATACTATAGCCTGCAGTCTATGACAAATATATAAACTGTAAACAGCCACATCTTCAAATTATGAATAATTCACTATGAAGGGTAGATGTGCCATTTTTATTAGCACTTTAATTTTATCGATGTGACGTGTAAAAAAAGATGGAACTTGTAACATCTCCTTTTTATTAATATATTATACAAAAATATACAAAATGTTGGTCATGTCTTGTGCTCACGGTGGAACCTATTGTCCTCAGTTCAGTTGGTCATAATTAAAGCCCGGATAAGTTAATAATAGACGTGTATTTTACCAGGGGTGGCTCCAGGATACCATTATCACTAACGTTATCAAATGTTAAACATGTTTTACATTATACATATGTACATGTGATGGTTATTGTCGTAGTCCAACTAATTGGCAATGGTAAATAGTCAATGGTACATAGTCACAAGACACAGGACTTGCATGGATTAATTTAGTATGCCACTCAACCACTACTTTAGTTATATCTGTCCTTTAACATTTCGTCAATACTTAGCCATATACATAGATCTATCATGCAACTCAGAGATGATATCCTCACACAGTGGTGCTACAGGTATATACAGGGTGTCCCGTAAAGAATGGGCCATACTTCAGAAATAGCTTCACTGAGTCAAAATAACCTGATTTAGCTCAAATTACCTTAGTACCATTGTGCTTCCTTAAAGAGTTATGGGCCTTGAAAAAAAAATATTTTATTTCATTTTTTTCTGTTAATTCTGTCAATTTTTAAGTTATTTCACGTAAAATTGGTATAGGGGTTTTTTGGAATAGCCTAACATGAATATGATGTCATTTCTCGCGTGAAACGTACAGGGTGTTAACAATCCCCTGTACCACTTCTCATTCTCATTATATTTTTTTTGTTATCACGAATTTTGACAATATTGACAGTTTTATTGAAACAGCCATCCATTCACTGAAAAATGGTATACCTGTTCCATGACGCCAAATCGCGTCGTTTTCGAGAAAATTAAGCTTAACTGTAGTACTGCAGAATGGACCAGTATTATTTTTATTACATTTATTAGTGTATTAATCTAGTAGGTAACTGTCATATCATGTTAGTTTCAATTTGATACTATAAACAAACATTTTTATTGTTCTTTTATGGTGAATTTATTGTTTGTTGCAAGATGCCCCGACATAACTTATTTACAAATAGTGAAATGACTGACATGGTGGCAATCTACGCCCAACAAAATTTAGTGAACGCGCTGCAGCCAGAAGTTACGCAGATACTTACCCAAATCGCAGACAACCGAATCGGAAATTATTTTCAAGACTATTCTCAAGATTTCGTCCTAGTCGTCATTATGGCCGACCTGTAGTTCATAACGTGCAGCAAGAGGAAGTAATATTAAATATTGTTGAAGGTGAACCAACAATTAGTATCCGCAGAATGTCTGCTAATGTTGGACTAAGTCGCAGTACAACATCCTGAATATTACATGAGCAGCAACTTCGAGCGTACCATTATTCACCCGCTCAAAACGTATTACCAGGTGATTTTTTAGCAAGAATGCAATTTTGCGAATTCATTTTAAGGCGAAATAGGCAAGATGCATATTTTGTAAACAAAGTCTTGTTTACAGATGAGGCGACATTTACTCGTAGAGGGATATTCAACAGAATAAAATTGTCACATATGGGCTGATCAAAATCCAAATGCCAATTGGGTGAGGCACTTTCAACATGAATTCAAAATTAATATTTGGTGTGGGATAATTGGCGATTATCTTGTGGGTCCTTTCGAACTCCCAGCAAAATTGAATGGTCAGGATTATCTAAACCTCCTTCAAGAAAATTTAGTAGATTTACTAGAAGAAGTTTCTTTAGTCGTTCGTGCTAATATGTGGTATTTACAAGATGGCACACCGGCCCACTTTCCTCTTGCAGTTCGGAACCATCTAAATAATGTCCCTTTCCAATCCACATCGTTGGATTGGATGGGGAAGTGAACATCCATGGCCTCCACGAAGTCCAGATTTAAATGCAATTTTTCGCTGAGAAAACTCGGAAAAAACGCAAAAAAAAACTTTTCTTAATAAATTCGTAATTCGAGTATTTTTGCATTAGAAGATCAATCTTGTGGGAAAATGTAGGTAATATCACGAAGAATGAGTGTGCAAAAACTGGATTATGTCCGATGAATAGTTTTTGCACAATAGTCGAATAAAGTTTTTTACATCGTATTTTGAATATTCCATAACACGTCGAGCGATAGATTAAATAACATTTTCTCGACGGATTCGGAAACCACAGAGTGTAAACTAGAATTCGTCCATTTACTTTGTTTCATTTAAATGCCATAAATTGGTGTAAAACGCCTCTGAACACCGCGCAAAATGTTCGGCGGCGCGCTGACAGCCGAGCGTGGTATTGGCGGCGGGGGAGCGAGGGAAGCGGCGGCAGCGACCAGCAAATTTCGCGCGGTGTTCAGAGACGTTTTACACCAATTTAATGGCATTTAAATGAAAGAAAGTAAATGGACGAATTGTAGTTTACACTCTGTAGTTTCCGAATCCGTCGAAAAATGTTATTTAATCTATCGCTCGACGTGTTACGGAATATTCAAAATACGATGTAAAAAACTTTATTCGACTATTGTGCAAAAACTATTCATCTGACATAATCCAGTTTTTGCACACTCATTCTTCGTGATATTACCTACATTTTCTAACAAGATTTACTCTTCTAATGCAAAAATACTCGAATTACGAATTTATTAAGAAAAGGTAATTTTTTGCGTTTTTCCGAGTTTTCTCAGCGAAAAATGTACCGATTGATTCTTAAAGGTTTTTATTTCCACAACTTTCCTATTGCGATGTGATTGCTTCAATAGATTCTCTTCTATAAGCAAAAAACTGAAAAAACTCCATTTTTTTTCCACTAATTTGTCATTAAAAAAAAGTGCAACTATTTCCTAGTCCAATTCATATACGTTTTCATCTCAGGACTGAACTTAAAAGTATCCCGTAGTCGGATTTCAGGTATCAATCGTGTCATGTCAAAAAGCTCTATTGACTGGCCTAATAGTGGCGTTTTTGATTGAACTCGATTGTACTATGTATACAAGAGTTGACGATGTACTTTATTAATATGGCACACAAAACAGTATTCCAATAGCGTTAAGACCGGTCCTGGAATCTATTATTAACCTACGGGCTCTAGCCATAATAACCCCGAAAAGTTCATTTAGGGGGATCGCAAAATATGCTTGAGAAATATGCAATTGACCATTGCGTCCTTAAATAGTTGAACTAGCGGGCGAATTTTAATAATAATGATGAACAAACACGTTTAAACATTATAGTAGGTCATAAAGATCCAAATTTTTAGAATAGTACTTGATGTTTTCAGCGGTTTAGTCGAATTAAATGTGGAAAAATTGGATGTGCAAGTAGTGTTTCCATTGGTAGTTCTTTTATCTATTTATTTTGTTTACTTGTCATTCTCCCTTTCCCAAAAACTAAATAGAGTATTTAAAATAGTTTTTATAATCTTTCCTTTCATCAATATTTTTTTAATTCAGAGCTAGATAATCATCCTTTGTCTGAATACTTTTTCATTTCTCATTAACAAGCAGTTTACCTCGAGGTAAGTCTAAGACAAATGTTAGCGCGATGCATCTTTTTCTGAAACGTCTTGACGCCCTCCCGTCATTTTTCAGAATAAATTGCCCCATTTTGGGCCACTCCCCTCCCTCGCATCTGCTTATTACCCGGGCATTCCGTCGCGCCTAGCGTACCAGCGCCTGTATAATTAAAAAGATGAATTTTCGAAAATATATTCCGCGGATTGTAATCACGATACATATTTAATGCCTTTTTAGATTACAATGGTGCGTAGGTGAGCCTTGCCCTAGTTCTACCCATGCGGTAAAATAACGCGGTACCATATATTCACTCTTAATCCGGTCGCGCCACGTTGCCGGTTCGTGCACTCGACCGCCCGGTAATATACAGAGGTTTATACAAAAAAGTTCAAGAGGAACAGCAAATAAGAAAATAAAACCATCCACAAGTGCTCCTTGGCTCTCCTCTTAATCCCTACCGCGTTTACGTCACCACAAAATAATAATAAATAAAATAATAAACCACACCACATAAATTGACAATTTCCCTCTAAGAATCATTACACTTGTGCAATTTATTATTGTGCATTTTAACATGGAAAAGACGTAGGACATACAACCAAACCCTGTGACAGGGGCCAACTGCCACACCTGGCGCTTTACTCACTGAGTTACCGCCGCGGTTACCATGTCACCACCAATTCGTTTTTGTGGAGTACCTACCTGTCTTTGTCTTACCTGTCTCAAACGCATCTCTTTCGTATTATTGTAACTTTCCGTATTTTCGTATTTAAAATTCTTGACACGTTCAAAAACGTTACGGACAAGTACCAAAACAAATTCTAACTTAAACTTTATTGGTACCAATTTATTTTCATAAATTTACATCGATTTCAATGAACAAGGAATTCCTCACTAATAACTAGGGTCCGGAAATGTGTGCCACAACGCAGAGTCGGCAGTATACAACTCTATAATAATTAAAGTATAAACCACATTTGTATGCGCCTTGTAAAAATATACGCGTGTATTTCTTGCCCGTGCATATGTACGCCACTGACCGTGCCTACTAACGCGGGCAGGATTTCGTAGCGTGACGTAGTACGCCGGTCCCGTGCGGGTTAACCATGTGTTGTGGCACACTTTCCGGACCCTACTAATACCTATTCGAAAAATATACTTTTTTTATAAATAGGTATTTGTAGTTCTAGGTAGTTCTATTAGAATATTTTGTAAAACAATGTGATAAATGAACAAAATTGTTATTATGAGGTACGTCAGTACATGAACATAATAAGTTCAATGTTTATGTAATATAATATTTGGTCATTCTATTAATTTTGTTTGTTTGAAAAGGATATATGTGAAGGGACCACCAGCAATATATTTTTTTTAAGATATTAATTTATTTTTGTTTATTATTAGGGTTAATGTTATCATTGTTTATATTATTTTTATACTTGATGTCAAATAATATGATTTTTTAGAGAAATAATACTGTAAATAACAAAAACCACATTTTTTAGCTGAATTTGTTGAAGTATTAATATATATTTCAATTAAAAATTCGAAAACATCTTTTTCGAAATTTTTGCTTGTCTTATAAATGGTCCATGGATCTCAATATCTTTTTTTCAATATCTTCATCATAAAGGTCTCTTAGATAATTTAATTCCCTTTAATTTGACCTCTTCGATGATTTTTCGAGTTATCGCCGTTCAAAATAAACATATCATTGTTGACTTTGATGATCAATTACTTGGGAAGTAATGAACGTTCAGAAAATTTGAGTAGGGTTTTGAAAACTGCAAGGTATCCTTTACACGTAGTAGTGATTGCTTTTCTTTAAAAAAAATTTTTTCTAAACGAATTTGTTGTTTAAAAAAAAAGGTAAATAATTGCATAATTAAGGATATTTGGATAACTTGGCATAACTTTGCAAAATAATGGATATATTAAGGATATTGACTGCTTCTTTTCAACCTTAATTCGTGAAAAGACGATCCTTACATTGATTTTTAGCACAAACGACAATTTCAATCACCCCGAGCCCTATGAATGACAAACCGCAGCGCTTTGAAACCATCAGGGTTTCTTTGGGGTACTTTAAAGTTGAAAAGTTGCAGGCAATAGTCTTAGTCTATCCATTATTTTAAAATTATGTTAAGTTAGGCAAACATCCCTAATTATGCAATTTTTTACCTTTTTTTCAATCAACAATTTCGTTTCGAATTTTTTTTTTTTTTTTTGAAAAAACAATCACTACTGCTTATAAAGGATACTGTGAAATTTTCTGTACGTTTATTATTTCTCGAGTACCTAATTGATTCACAGGCCAACAAAGGTCATGAAGCAGAAAGTCTAGCATCCTTTTCCGAAGGTTTCCGGTGAATCCGAATCTGGCCTCAGAATTACTCAATCCAGAATTACTCAATCACGTCAGGTTTTTGAGATATCCTAACCTAAATGTGCAAAAAAACACACACAATTTTTTGACATATTTGAGGTTATGTACCATCATAAGGTATTTTGTTTTCACAAAACTTGTAGTAGCATCTAAAAGTATGATTGTTCCTCTTTAAACTCAATTTTGAATCATCCAGATATCTTTGTTTTTCACCGAGATATGATAATTTGAAGTTTGTGTTTCATCGATCTACTCAAATGCAAGCCAAAAAATAGAGTACAAGCTACCTCTTTGAGCGTGTTTTTCTAAATCCTGTTAAATCATTGTATATACATTTTCAAGGTCGTTGATTACAGATCCACTGTCAGATTCTAAAATTTCAAAATGGATACAATATGGCGGACAAAAATTTCATAAAAATTCTAATTTTGGAGGTTTCTGATTCCGAACGCATGGTAAGATATTTCAAGAATATTAAGGTCATTCTTTAAGGAACTTTTTACAAGGAATTCAACAGTATTTAAAACAATACGCTCAAAGAAATACATTATACTCTGCTTTTGGCTTTCATTTGAATAGATTGGTGAAACACACTTCAAATTGTCATATTTCAGTAAAAACAAAAGATATATGGACGATTCAAAATTGATTTTAAATCGAAAGATCAGACTTTCAGATACAATTACGAGTTTTGCCAAAACAACATACCTTATGATGTTACATAACCTCAAATATGTCAAAAAAAACATCGTTTTTTGTACATTTAGGTTAGGATATCTCAAAAGCTGACGTGATGGAGCAATTCTGAGGTCAGATTCGGATTTAGAGCACCGAAAACCTAAGGCAAAGTGTACTAGAGTTTCTACTCCGAAAATCAGTCAAATTTTGTTGGCCTGTGTTATCAAAGTCAACAATGACATTTTTGTTTGAACGGCGATAACTCAGCGAAAAATCGTCGTACAGGGCTTCAATAACAGGTCTTAAAGAGAATTAAATTGTCTAAAAGACGTTTATGATGAACATATCGAAAACAAAAATTATTGAGTTCCGTGGACCTCATCAAAAACTTCGATGGTATTCTTATGATTACTCAAAAACTGCTGATGCAAAAAAAATAAAGAAAAAACTAAAGATCCAAAAACTAGAAACTTGTAGCTTCAATTTCCTTTTTTGTTTTCCTTTCTCTGCGACCATTTTCCCCCAAGTTACATATCTTTGAAAATCACCTAAAATTTGGGATTTTATTTATATCCCTTAATTTCTGCTCCTAGTGTATATTAAACAATAATAATAATAAATCATGTACTCTTATGTCTTGTGTATAAAACATACTGAGTGGGTACCTTGAAATCCGGCAACGCCGCAACATGGAACAAGGTCAGCCGACGATTTGCATGTTGACATTCATATGAAACCGAGGCGGAGTTCAGCGTCCATTAAAAGGACTAACAGACGAGCGTGTTGGCTCAGATGGGCTCGATAGGGATCCGCGAAAGACCTTAAAGGAGTGGCGACAGAGGAATTTTAACTCGCCGCACTTAGACACGTTTAATGGCACGTTAGACGAGGTCGGATCGGAAGTGTCATTCACATTTTTTATTTCGTTCTTAAGAGGTGAATAGGCCCATTCTAGATAATTTACCGCGGAGGTTTATTTTTAGCGGCCCGTCTTATCTTGTGCCGGTTGTTTCGCAGCAGGAATCCGTGTAGCCGAGATTAGTAGATACTTACTTAGATACCTACATAGTTTGCTTTACAATTAGGTGATGTCTATATTTTACGGGCCACGACTAAAGCCGGCCACTCACGATCCAATGCCGCATTTTGTCGAATGCGATTGTAGTTCAATTTGGTTGGATGTTGGGTGAGGACTAGAGATAGCACTGAACCATTCAACTAACAAGAAGTAACATTACCTAATATAAGTGGTATCGTGTTAGAAAATTCAAACAAAAACTAGTAAAATGTAATATTTGCTTTTAATAAAAGAACGACCGTGAACAATACATATTAACTGTTTGAATGCTCTAAGAAGAATAATGTCCTGTATACTTTTCTATAACACTATTACAAAAATGTATTTGTTTTAACTGCTTGTTCAGCGTTTCTGGAGCCATGCGGGACCCGTGCCGCTGTCCTGGACCACTCAAGATCGCTGGTAATTGGCGGTCTCAAATAACGCGCAAACAATCGCCAATTTTTCTACAACTTTTCAAAAACTTCCATTACATACGTAAAAGTCACATTAAACCATTTTGAGCAGCAGTTCAAGAAAGAGACCACCACATCTTTACGTTTTTGGGGTCGCTGAATCCGTTTGACCCAATCAGGTCTCGATCAAGGTTATTTCAAGGTCAAACGTGTGAAAAACAGTTCATAACATAGTAAACCACCACATCTGTCCGTTTTCGGGGTCGCTGATTACGAATCCGAAGTCGGATTCACGTATTTCAAGATGGTGGATTCAATGTGGTCGACATCGACAGGTAAATCTTCATTCGAACGAAAATTAACTCTTTCTTGGCACAATCCATAGCTAACAACGAGGACGTAAAGAGTTATAGCTCCAATTATTGTTCTTTTTCTTTTTTTCGCATTTTTTTTTTGTTGTTTTCACACTTTTTTTTAATTTCGAATTTCTTAAATCTGATTTAAATGGAAAAAGATGAAAAGGAGAAAAGTGGGGCTAAAACTCTTTATATCCTCATCGTGAGACCAAACATCAAGAACAACTGGATGTTGTTGCATCACGACAATGCGCCTTGTCACACAGCCATTTCATTAAACGAGTTTTTAACCAGTAAAAACATTCATGTGGCGCAAAAATTTTCTCACAGCTCATATTGTGGAAGGCAGGACTGACAAGAATTTATTTATGTTTAACAAAAACTGATTCAAATCGTACACTTTTTACACGAAAATCACATCAAATACCAAGATAACGTTGAAATGTTTTGTTGAATTTTGACCGTTTCTTTGTTATATCGAAGTACATCTTCCGTGAAAATTTCAAATAGATTGCTTAAGTAATACTGGGTATTGGGGTATGGTTGCCTTACAACGATTACATCAGTAGATGCAGAACATGAACAGTAAAAGTTTTGAATAAAGCAATTTTGCACCATTTTTTGCGTGAACTAATCACAACATATTTACTATATTGATCGGGCAATGGCAAAAAATATTAGGAAACATTCTATTTTACTAAAATACGCATTAAACAAAAATTTACGGTCAGTTCTTATTAACGAAGTAATAAAAGTACAGTGCAGCAACAGTAGCTTTGCTCGTGGCCGCAGTAGACAAAACCTGAAATTGTGCTCATTTCTTTTGTAGCTGTAGCCAAGAGCGCTTCGAGAAGTACAGTCTGTTAGTGTTTGTTCGTGGATGTCCCTTATACAGTAAGCGGCATCCTAATGCGTACATAGCCGAATGAAGGGCAATTGATAATTTAACTTCTTTGTAAGTAGAGTAAACATGAGGTGAGGACCAATCGCGATCCAATCGCTAGCGCAGGCGTATGAAAGGCTGTTTGAGTTAAAATTTGAAATACCATTTTATATTTTATTCTGGTCTAGTGCCTGATTAGAAAAGTGATCGTATTGTAGAAGCACTACATACATTCATAAAAATAAAAATGATATTTATCGCATTGACGAAAAAGTTCACATAATTAAATGACAGACGGTATGAGCGCGGCCGCCGACAACCGCGGAGATCCGCGACGGGGCAAGGAGAGTGCATTAGTGGGTGGAGTTTAGAGTGAACCATTGGACCGTTCATTCTGCCTTCGTTCGCTGCGTGCGTTCACTGTTGTCATATCAACATAATATTCCTATTAGATATTATAAAATTGTTTCACAGCTGTAATATTAACTGTTTAAAATTGTTCTAGTTGGTTTGGAGAACAGAAATCGAGTGCAACACTGCATTTTGTAAATATATGGTTTTTATAAAGGCTTATTATGCAGAGTTAAGAGTTACAGTTAGTTCTGGCAGCGTTGCTCTTTAGATTTCCGCTAACACCCCCTCTTATACAACCAAGCCCCCCCCCCCCCAAGTTAATTCGCCTATGACATAAAAATGTATCATTTAATATGTATTTAATATCCACCTATGTACGCATTAGGGTGCCGCTTACTGTATATCTCAGGTGTGGTTGTTGTACCTCCTACTACTTCATTGTCCGCAATTCATTCGCAGGCAAAGCTATTCTGGGTGTACTGTAACTGTAAACATACGACAGTAGCTGTTGCTGAATGCCACCGCAGCGACTATCCTGAAGCGCACTGCATTGATGAGAAACAATGCTTCGAAACAACGTCTGCAGTTTTTCTGCATTGTTCTATGTGCTGAGACCAAAATTTTCTCCCTTCCCATATTTATAGCTTGACTCCCTATCCCTTCTGTCAAAAAAGTACTGGGAATTGATAATTTAAAAAGCCCGCTTAAAGGGATTTTCAAAATTCTTTTTGTCGCTAAGTTGGCACATCTGTCCTCTATTGACGCGAAGTTTGAGCGCGATCTGTTATTTAATTTATCAGTTATGTCAAGTTTGTTTTGCGACTTTTATAATGGATAAAAATATACTTACAACAAAGCATTTGTTTCAAATTTTGCATTGCAAATGGAATTTCGTATGCCAAATCACTGAAAATTTTACAGAAGGCTTACTTATCAAAAACACGTGCATATGAGTGGTACAGTGCATTCAAAAGCGATCGAGATGTGGTGAAAGATTTGCCTCGCTCTAGTCGGCCATCAATGTTTTCAACTGAAGTTAACATCGCTAAAGGGAAGGAAATGGTGACTGAAATTCGTCATTTAAGTTTAAGAAAGATAGCCGCTGAACTTTCTGTGTCTCACGAATCAATTCGTACGATTTTAAACGATTGTTTGGACATGAAACGCGTTGCCGCTCAACTAGTTCCGAAAGACCTGAATTTTCTTTAAAACTCGCGTAAAGGTCGCGAAGACATGCTATAACGAGTTAATTCCGACCCCACATTCATAAAATGTATTGTAACTGGTGATGAGACGTGGGTTTACGAGTTTGACATACAAATGAGTCAACAATCTTCGGAATGACGCCTTCCAACTCAGCCGAAACCGAAAAAACCGATCAAAGTCGATAAAAATTTAAGGTGATATTATTATCACCGCATATTGATCACCGCGGTGTTGTGCATCGGAATTTTTGTCACAAGGTCAGACAGTACATAAAGAATATTACCTGAGCGTTATGCGGCTTTTGAGAGAGCAAATTCGTTAATAAAAAGGCCAGATTTGTGGAAAGAAAACTCATGAATTTTACACCACGATAACTCACCATCTCACAAGGCTAGGTATATTATTGTGACCGAATTACTGGTGGGTATCGGACCATTGTCCTTATTCATACTATTGTTAAGGACAATGGACCGATACCCACCAGTCCACTGTTTGCTCTGATAAACAAAGACAGTCACGGTTCAGTGAACCGTGGCAACAAATTTGGTATAAATAGTGCAAGTGTGTAGGCTAGAATTTAGTTTTAATCTTCTCCCTGTAGATGCCAACTTGGTTGGCGAAACGCGCGTCGAGAAAAGTGTAGTTGAGCCCACTCCAGGCTCAAGTTTGATATCGATGTTGAAATATGTCAGACGAACTTAGTGACAATAAAGGGGTTAAAATTAAATCATTTTTATCACTTTAGCTCCACAATTTTTAACATTTTTTGCTGGCTGAAAAACTGCCTAAACATTAAATATGAAATCGTATACTCTCTCTACCAAAATTGCTCTTAAATGTTGAATGTGAAAAGTGGATCTTCAAATTGGAATTGAGCCAAAGTATTTTCCGAATAAAACTTTTGATAAAACTTCCCTTTTAAACGGGAAACTTTTGACGCCTTTTTTTATTTTTAGTACAAAATATATGCTAAAAATAAAGTCGTTTAACTAGAAAATATAAAATCGATTTGGATAACAACTTTGCAACAACAGCCGTATCAGGAGTTTTTAGAGTTTATCTAAAAATCTTCCAGTGCAATTTATTCAACAGAAACAATTCCGTGAGTACACTTTTTTTGTATACCTACATATTAACAGACGAAGTTTGGTGATGTAAGTACATAATCGATAAATATTACGCACAATGTAAACAGCAAAGTAAAAAGTATAACATATAAGGACCTAGCGTTTTTAGTTTTATTTGTATTTATTAAAATATTTCTGTGTCGTTGTAGTAAATTTGTGTAAGTGAAAAATGTGGAAATGCTCAAAATAGAGTGGAACTTAGAAGAAGAGAACGTCTTTGAGACGAAGTATTGTCAAATACAAGAGTCAGACCATTCATTCAGAGTACAAGATAATTTTTTCCAAACTGAACAGTTATTTTATAGCAAAAATACGCTTTTTCAGATGACAAATTAGCGTGATTAAACAAGTTATTTATTAAACATGAGAGATTTGCAAGTACAGGGTGTTCATTTATACCTACCTTCCTACAGGGTTTATTAAACGAGTTAAAAAAAGAAACATCTTATAAAAAAGGTGTCCCATAATTCACGCCATGTTTTAATTTGCCGCCATTTGTGCGGTAATGTGTTGGGTAACCAAAAAAGAAAAAGAAAACAGTTTGACAGCTGACAGTTTAGGGTTAGCAAAAAGGGGAGCACTACACGAAAGAAAAACGCGTTTTTATTGTCGATCAATATTTCAAAAATAATGAAAATTTGGCTGCTACAGTTCGCAAATTTCGTACTAAATATGGTCGGGATATTGATTTAACTTCGTCAACTGTGAAGAGAGTAATTGACAAATTCAGGGAGACTGGTTCAATTGAAGACACTAAACACACTGGCCGTCCAATAACAAGCCGTTCAAATGACAATATCGAAGCAGTGCTTGAGAGTGTTGGTGAAAGTCCAGGAACATCGATTCGACGTTGTGGACAAGAATTGCAAATTTCAAGAAGCTCTCTCTTTCAAGAAGCTCATCGTATACTCACTAAAGATCTGCACCTCCATCTGCAAGACCATGCACCTCGAAGAGAGTTCATTGAATGGATTATTGAACAACAATAAGAAGTGAATGCTGATTTTTTCGATCAAAATCATCCTAAGTGATGAAGTTCATTTTCACCTTGATGGCTTCGTTAATCGTCAAAATTGCCGCATTTGCGGTTCAGACAGCCCACATGTGATTGGCGAAAAATAAATGCATCCACGTGTCGCTGTTTGGTACGGATTTTGGACTGGATGCGTCATTGGACCATACTTCTTCGAAAATGAGGCTGGTCAACCAGTTACTGTTACTGGTGCTCGATATCGCGACATGATAACCGAGTTCTTCTTTAAATTGGATGATATTGATATGGACGACATGTGGTTTCAACAAGACGGTGCGGCATTCCATACAGCCCACGAAACAATCCAGTTACTGCATGAGACATTTCCTGGACGAGCACTCTCTTGTTTCGGTGATTAGAATTGACCCCCTAGACCATGTGATTTAACACCACTGGATTTCTTTCTATGGGGTTATTTGAAGTCAAAGGTCTATATCAACAAGCCCACATCCACTCGTGCATTGAAATAAATAAATAAATAATGTATTGGTGTTATACACTTAGTAGTGTTTACACAGGTCAAATTGTACAATTTTATAAATAAAAATAACAAGAATACAAAAATAAAATACAAATAACACAAAGTAAAAAATAAAAATATATACAAAAAACGAAACATCAATACTAGTCAAAATGAGAGTTTTAGAATTATCGTAGGTTACTAAAATCCAAAAGAAAGAAATCATTAATTTCATATAGAGGGTTTTCTGTTAGATTTTTTTTAAAGAATCGCTTGTACTGGTCAAAATTTAAGTTTCTGATCTCACTGGGTACTGCATTAAAAAGTTTTACCGAATAATAATTTGATCCATTTCTGGTTTTTGTTAGGCGTAGGTATTCCACATCAATGTTATTTCTGTTTCGGGTTAGATGTTCATGTATTAGATTCCGAGGCTTGTATAAATGTAAATTAGTTTTAATATGTAGCAAACATTGAAGGGTGTATAGGGAGGGTAAGGTCAGTATTTTTAATTCCTTGAAAATTTCTTTGCAGTCATCTCTATAACCTAAGTGGCCAATAATTCTTACAGCTTTTCTCTGCATTGCAAAAACAGAGGAGCAATGTGTTGAATGGCCCCAAACAAACAATGCATATCGTCGTTGATACTGCAATGTGTCGTATGTCAAAAACAGTAAGTGGATGACATACGACTATAACTGAAGTATCCAATTGACTAATGTGACATTGACTGTATTTGATAAACACGCCTTCCCAACTTTCTATTGGTTGTTCACACAGGATCTTTTGCAGATACGTGGACCCGCTTTTCGTGATTACTTTGGCACTATAACCCCAATGTGGCATTTTTGGCATTTTGTTAACATACTACCTATTGCAGTATCAACGACGATATGCTATAACTGAATGTATTAAACCATAGTAAGCTGTGAGTAGATATGTCTGGGAGATTTGGGTAGCCAAGTTTCTTAATAAAAAACAGGTTCCTGGAAACTTTTTTACAGATGAAATTGACATGATGTTCCCAAGACAATTTGTTATCTATATATACTCCCAGGAATTTAATACAGTTTGTGAGTTCCACGCTCTTATCGGTGTCAAGATTTGTTAAAGTGAATATTATATTTTCTGTTTTCCCTTGGTTTACTGTTAATTTATTATATTTGAACCAATCAGTGATAGATTGTGTTCTAGACATATCTATTAGCAATCTATTAATTTCGTTATTTCTGTGGGCTATAGTAGTGTCGTCAGCATATAAAATAAAATCTGCCATAGGGTATTCGGTATAGGTATTCGGTATTCGGTAAATCGTTTATGTACACTAGAAAGAGAGTAGGACCTAAAACTGAGCCCTGAGGTACACCATGCTTGACTTTTTGTGGTTCTGATTTTCTATAATCGAAGCATACAAATTGGTAACGATCTGTCAAGTATGAAGTAATTAGTGCGATGCTGGTTTGACTGAATTTATAAAATGTCAGTTTTTTAGTTAGAATATCGTGAGAAACACAGTCAAACGCTTTCGTTAAATCGAGGAGTTTAGCATAGACAAATTGACCGTCTTCAAATCCCTTGTTTATAAACTCAACTAGAGAGTTTATGGCTAATGTTGTAGACATTTTGTTCCTAAAACCGAACTGATTTTGATTCAAAATATTATGATGTTCTAAATAACCTGTTATTTGTAATTTCAAAATCACCTCAAATATTTTTGCAAAAATTGGTATTAAAGATATTGGTCTATAGTTTTCAGGATTATCAGTAGACTCTTTTTTATGGATAGGTATAACTTTGGAAATTTTTAGAGCATTAGGAAAAACATTAGTCATTATGCACTGATTTATTAATTTCGTTAAAGGCACCAATATAATTTATTTTATCGCATGTAAAATTTTCATGTTTATATCATAGGCATCTTTACTATGTGTATTATTCAAATTGTTTATTACATCAAGTATTTGTATATATAACACTTCGGAAAAGGAAAACTCAGCTTCTGCAGAATTAACTTTGTTATCTAAGTAACGATTAAAAGTGTTAGGACTGTTGGGCAAACATGTTATTAGATCATTTGCAATATTAGAAAAATAACTGTGTAAATTCATCAGCCGTTATATTACCGGATGGTACTTGTTGTTTTACTTTATGTTTATTAATAATTTTCCACATAGCTTCTTGAGAGTTCCTTGCTTGTGATATGTATTTATCATTGGTCTTTTTGGTATGTTGCTTTATATTGCTTTATTAAATTTTCAGGTCTTCACTAGGGTTCATTTTATTTATGTCATATAGCATATGAAGGAATTCTCTCTTTTTTTCAAGTTTTCTAGTGAACCAATTGATTTTAAAAGAACCATCTTCTGTAACAACTTTCTGTTTAATAGGTAAAAATATATCAATACTTTTAATAATAATTATTTTTGATAAATATATCAAATTTGTCCTGTATATCTAAGGTGTTGCTAGTTATAAAATTCCATTCAACTGTTTCAAGGTCTCTAAGTTAAATTGAAAAGACCGATATCACTAAATGATCTAAATTGTATTTTCTTAGGTGTTTTTTTCTAACAGAATTAGAAAAATTTAAGTATAATCCTAGATGATCAGAAAAATGTGTATCGATTGTACCCATCTTAGATGATTCTGGAATAAAATTCAGGAAATGTTGTTTAAACAATTTGAGCCCCTAGTTGGACATTCAAATAAAGGTCGAAGCCAAAGGATCTTAAGATATTTAAGCCAACGAAATTCAGCCACATTTATGCAAAATGGTCATGGAAATTTTCGACAAAAGACCGCGTATGTGTCAGCAATGTCGTGGAGGTCATTTGCCCAATGTGCTATTCCATACATAACCTTATGTACTTTATGTTTCAATAAAAAAATACAGTTGAAAAGAAACTGTGTTTTCTATTTAATTCAAATCTTGTGTAAATTTTGGGACGCCCTTTATCTCTATCATTTTTTAAGATTAGCTGTATTAACAATTTGAACATCGAAAAATCACAAGACGCAACTCACCAGAAGCATTTTTTAAATGGAAGTAATGCAATTTGTTTGTTTTTTTTTTTGTGGAAATTTAGAACCGGACAGTTTCAATATAATTATTATTAAACTGTTGAATTTTAAATTGTTTTATTAAAAAATGTTAAAAAAGAATAGTTGGATATTAAAAAATGTTGGATCCTAAAACTTAGTAAATGGAAAAATTTTATACAAAAAAGTTTTTTCTCGTACAATAAAACTTATAGTTAGGCGTCAAAATATAAACCATCACACTGTATTACTTGTAAAATGCAAGTCTATCAAAGTGATTAAATTGTTTTTTTTTTCGTTGTATTTGAGTACATTTAATTTCTCAATTTTTTAAATGTGTATATGTAGGTATATGTAACTGTGACTGTAAAATAGGATAGATGAAACTAGTGTATTTGCAAATACAGGTATAAATTTAATAGCTTCCAGTAAACCAAAGATCAGGTACGAGAAACGATTTTTCAATCAAGTAAATACAGTTTTCAAAATAGTCAACATCGTGGCATTTTTTGATTCGTTATTTTAAATACAAATCTGTAAACTAAAACAACTGTATTCGCCAGTTTATTGTAGAATGTATGTATTTCTCTTGTTTCTAATTCTATTTATATGTGATAAAATAAAATTTACGACTTTCGGCAGTCAATGTTCATTAAATTTTATTTTACGATACTAAAAGCAATTTAACCAACAGCAATTTATTTTACACCAATTGGAAACGAGGTAGCAACAACATACCTACTTCAATAGCATTAGTTAAGCTATAACCGTAAATAATTATTATTATGTTGGAATAGTAGGATCAACATTCCAAATTAAATAGATGGATATTGACATATGTACCTTTTTTTTAATTTGGTATTACTGATAAAAATATAGATATAGGTATATATGTATAAATCCACTTCTGGTACGTCGTTTCTTTATGGCATTTATTAACGTCAAATATTAGACGTAATATGCAAAATAGAATCTATAATTCTTCAAAAAAGAAACGATTTTCCGCCTTAACTGATTGTTGTTAACTTCGTACAATGGTTTCCAACAACAATAAATGAATTTATTTGAAAAAAAAATTCATTGCGAGATTTACGTTTTGAATAACTGTTACATAAATAAAATAATAAAATT
>JAPWTK010000488.1:40000-329998 GCA_029963805.1 Aromia moschata | reverse complement strand
GAAGTGGTGACGTCAAATTAAGGGCAAATTGTGACGGAGGATCTACATAGTAAAAAAAACTTTTTTACCCTTTTCTTCGGATGTCCTAATTAAGTAAAGGAGAAAGATCAGCTAAAGAAGTAGAATGATAAATCAAACTTTATTAATAAATAATAAATCATTTTGTTATACATGATGTCACCGACCATTTTTTGACAGAACGCCTTATATTCTATTTTTGCTATTTTTTGTTTCTTTAGCAACGGCCTGGTCCAAAATGTATAACACTTGGTCTAAAATGATTTTCTGTGAGTTGAAATGATTTTTTTTTAGTTGTCTCTCCAACTCACAAACAAAATCATCTTAGATCAAGTGTTATACATCTTTGAAAAATCCAAAGAAAATATAGGGTGTTCTATAAGAAAATACATATGATGTCATGTAACTACCAAAAATTTATGACGTCATTATTGCTTCTAATTGAAGCCAATAATGCACCATCAAAAATAAATAAAACCATCGAAACTACTTATCTGGAACTTGAATAAATCACATCTTGGGAACGAAGGATCTAACTGAACAACCCAGTTTAATTGGTAGCAGGTAAATAATGATTTATTAATATCAAGTAAAAGCCAGAACTGTTGGAGGTTCGTTTGCCCGGGTTGGATACGTCTATTATTGTACCCGTATCAACATCACGAAAGGGAAAATATGTCGAGTCGATTTGAACTATTATTAGTATGTAGAATTGCAGCATTTATTTTGCTTGATTTTTGCGTCATTGTACGTTTAGCGGTTAAAACGTCGCTAGTGTTATTTTTATTGTAAATACCTACATTTCTGCTCTAAATGTGAGTATTTTGTGACATACTTTTATCACTTAGTTAGCTTCTTTTGTTATCGTGTATGAGACCCGAACAATAGAAAATACACTTCCACAGTCTTTGACTAAAGGTTCAAGGTTAGTTCAAGAAAACGAGACAATGTTTAAAAAACATTCCCATTCTTAATGAGTAAGCTGGGGATCCAAGACAAATTCACTTTTTCTTCTAAATGTGCCGTTATATATAGAAACCTTCGGGAGTAAAACTAAAAATTTGTTGAATACTATTTTACTAAAACAATTACATTTGTCTGAAAACAAATAGTACCTAGGTTCTAAACAAAAAATCGCTTCGAAGTATACGAAGATACTGATTACTGATGGATAGTTTTCTCGTAAAATAGTAAACCAACACAGCAAACCGAATCCAAGTAAAAATGTTTCCAGTGTATTTCCTACTACTTACATACATATTGTCATTCCTTCTGAAGAATGGACTTAAAGGCACTAAGAAAGGGACACTTTAGATACAAATGGCACATCAATTGCACAAAACCGAAAAAAAAATGGAAGGAAAAGAAAGACAGGAGGAACTTGCACCTAATTGATTATAGAATGTAATTAAAAATATCAGAAAAAAAAGCTACGGCGAACTAAAAAGGTTCAAAACAATTTAACCCCAATAAAATTCACAAATTTCTTAAGAAAACATGAATTGCGGTAATTTTTGTTTCGGTGCCTTTTTTTATGTAGGTACTTCCTCAATGTCAACGAATTTTGAATATCAGCTCATATTTTTAATGTAATGTAAGTGATGTTACCATAATTACATAACAGAGACAGTAAGTTTGCAATCAATTATTATAATTATTGATTTGATTTGACTTGAAATGAAAACAGAAACTTTGCATGTGTAGAAAAACAGTTATTTCTATAAAAATAAAGCATGCAAAAAATCTACGTGTCCAAGTGTCCAAAATTTCAATAAAAATATATTCTAATACATAATTACCTACATTTTAGAGCCCCCATTTATCCATATACATAATAGAGAACTTTTTATATCTTTTGGATTAAATAATTGTGAATAAATATATCTAAACCGTATTATGTAAAAAAGGCGTAAGTAATTTTTACGATCAGATTTGCAAGATGCGCAAATAAATTATAACTAAAGTATTGATATTACGTAAAGAGGGTGCGCTAACACAAGCCTGCCTTAACCTACATCCCCGCTACTGCCAGACGGTATGGGCTAAAGTTATCTGTGGAGCAATCGCTAACCCATAATTTGATGATTACAAAGCAACAGCTGCCAGAGGCGTGTTTTGCTTATATTTTTTGAAATGCGTATAAGAGATGCCTGTCACAAAATCGATACCCTGATATTAGTATTACATGTAATATCCGTGCAAAAGGCAATAAAAAAAGAGACTAATTCCGTTAATGTATTTTAACAAAATATTCCAATACATTACACATACCTTTTCACGCATTAAATAGGTGTCGTAACCTCAAAATCTGAAGGTTTGTTGTGCGTGATGAATAACGTTATATAACTGATAAATAGAGTAATACATTTATATTACACATTTTGATTCATTTTCATAAGCGGTATCGACATTAAATTAAAATAAAATAAACCTACATATGTACATGTATTAAATAAATAAAACAAGTACACGAGTAGAACGGCTAAAACTACCTGCGGGCGCGATAAGCAGAAACCGAGACCGAGCGGTCATTCACGATAGATGACGAGTGAGCTGGTCGACACCGCTGGAAGTGAAAGAGAATCTTATACTTAACTGATCTAATGACTGAATATATTAAACGACTGAAAGTCTAAAAGATGTATAGACTGTATCAGTATGTATATTTATATTTATGTATATGAAGACTTTTTCAGTAACACGGGAAAACCAACTCGCAGAAAAAATTACAACAGCGGTATTGTAACAATCTACATTTAATGAACGATGGCAAATTGATTTAAAATTTTTACTTATACCTTACTACTATTTTTTATTTATACCTACTGTTGGTAAAATAGTAAATGTTTACCTAGTTTGTGTATCTGAAAAAAAAAACAGATTTACAAATCTAGAAACACAACACATAGATTTTGCTGTTTTTCTTGTTCGTCCTCGGAATATTGTAAACAAGTCTGAGTGAATTATATTTATTATATTGTTAAAGTTAGGTTACTAATTTTTCGACTGACATACATATGTACATATGTACATGTACCTATTTGTATGAACATATTTTCCATAATAACCCAGTTAATACAGCAATTTTAATTTTTGGCATTACAACTTTGTTGTAGTGCCAACAATCTACATCATTAGCGTAACCATGGGGCGGTTTTAGGTGTTAGAACTCCCCCTCCCCCAAATGTCCATTCCACTAGAAAAAACTAGAGCCACCTGAGGCCACTGTGTTTTCTATGTTGTCTTTTTTGTGCCCTTAGTCGATATTAGAAAACGGAACTGTCAGTATGAACGTGAATAAGTTTTAATAAATGAGTGTATAACTTACAACTAGACTTCGTATATGCGTCAACGTAACAGGGTTGTACTCAGTAATATTCAGTTAAATTTTACTGGAAAGCAAATGAAGGTTTTAAAATATTTAGTTGGACAAAAATATATAATTTAGTAACACATCACATTTTTAACATGATATATGTATACAACACACAGAGCAATACAGTACTTAATACATAATATCAAATTAAGTTAACAACGTTAAGTTTAATTCAAATTGAACTTAAAATTAATTTTCATTGAAAATTACCTATCACACCTGATAGGTGATAGTAAAATTTAAACAAACAATCTTTTCTTTCTTCAACTTTTCTCTTAAATTAATAGTTCAAAAAATAAAGGATATATTAGAGAGTTGCTTTATATTCTGTTTAGTATCAAATTTTCTACAATTTTTTCAGCTGATGTACAGTCCCTGGCCAAAATGTTAGGGCCACCTTGAACATTTTATAATTTTGTATGTTTGAGCTTATGTAATTTAGAAATACCTAATCCAAGTGGAAAGTGGATATTATGATTACCTGATATTTACTTAGTGTGTTGTGTATATATAATTCCTTTCTGAGAATTTTACAAGGATCCCCGACTGACCTGCTACCTGCCACTAGCCTACATGCAATTTAGTACATTTTCAGCTGTGTTGTTGTAACAATATTGTGTTTATCTAGCGACAACACCATATTTTATTGTTTATGTGTGGTATAGTGCAACTTTGCTTTTTTTAAATAGATTATCTTGATTTTACTGCGATTTACAGAGGCGCATAGTTATTCATTATGGGTAAAGTGAAACACATTTCACAATGATAAAAAACTAAGAATTTCTATGTATTAAGTTATTAATCACATTTCTACGTGAAATTGCAAGAAAAGGAGTTTCTCGACAAACAGTGCAACGTATTGCCGCTTTAATGAAAGAAAATATCCCCAGCACCAGTAGTGGAAGGGAGCTTTGTGGCAGAAAAAAGATAACTCCGAGTAAGGATGATCGGCATATTACCAAAATAGCCACAGAAAACCGTACGCTGTATAGTAAAGGCATAAAAAAAGATGCTGTCTGAAGAAGGACTTGAAATATCCGAGCGTACAGTTCATTGCAGTGTTCCTAGACAGCAGGGACAACTGACGCATGCGCAATAGCGGGGGGCGGTACCTAAGCGCGCATTGGCGGAACAGTTCGCGCGTCGTTCAAACGCATAAACCCTGCTACCCAGCGCGCTTAGGTGCCGCCCCCGCTATTGCGCATGCGTCAGTTGTCCCTGCCGTCTAGGAACACTGGTTCGTAGACGTCTCGTCAGTATGAAGTTGGGTTAAAATGTAAACGCCCCATTAAAAAACAAAACTAATGCAAACTATACAGTTGACGATTGGAGAAAGGTAAGACGAATTCAACATTCAATTATATTTAATTTTCACAAATAATTTTTCATCAGAATTGTAATATTTTTTTCTTAACTTCATAGATTGTGTTTAGCGACGAGTCAAAACTAGAGGCGGTTACTGAAAGGGCTCAGTTTGTAAGAAGACGTTCTTCTGAACGTTTTAGTAAAGCATGTGTGGGTGGTAAAATCGGTGAAACACCCACCGTCTACTATGTTGTGGTCGTGCATAACATCGGAAGGACCTGGACTCCTGTACTTTTGTGAAGGCACAATAGATCAAAAACAATGCGAACGGGTGTTGGAAGAGGTTTTGATGGCGTATCTCAATGACTTGGATCCTAATAAAGGCCCTTATACGTTTATGCACGATGGTGCTCCTTGTCACAGGGCAAAATCAGTGAAAACTTTCTTATAGTCAGTGAATTTGCCAAGAAATTTTGAATTTGCTATCGTGGCCAGGAAATTCTCCGGATTTAAATGCGATTGAAAATGTGTGTTAAAGTGTTTTAAAATCGCTTATATATGCAAGACAAAACAATACCAAGCAACAATTAGTAGACAATATTAAGGATGTGTGGATAAATAACGTCAACATTAAAACAACAATTCAGGCCTGCATCGACAGTATACCGAAAGGAATACAAAATGTAATAAAAGCAAGAGGTGGAACTACTAAATATTGATTAAATGTTTTGAAATATTATTTTTGGTAAAGTTACAATAAATGTATGTGTCTAAATTATGAATTTATTTTAATAGTTTGCTAAAATCGTTATATTGATAGGTGGCCTTAATATTTTGGCCAGGGACTGTATATAGAAATTATCATTTCTTATGAGATTCTAGAGGCATTCTAATAAAAATTAGGAGTCATGTTGAAAAATTTCAAATATCTTTTAGAATTTAAATTTCAAAACATATACCTCTTGGTCTATTGAGAAACTTTTAAAACAGAAAAAATGTGAATTAACAAAGAAAAACGGAAGAGGGGTATTTATAAGTACCCCCTATTTCTGTCTCGACAGTCCCGCCCTTGACAGAGCCAGCCTGGATAAAATCGGGATCGACACTCGGGGTTAAAGGGTGTTCCTGACGTACCCGCTTCGTGAGGCGCGGGGTGGCCGGTGCGTCATTGATTTAACCGCGCTGACACATTGAAGGCTAACGTCCTAGCTGGTAGACGGCCGCTTCGACGCGGTCGCCAGCGCTCTCACGGACTCCCGTTAGGTGCGATTTTGGCTCCAATACGCTCCGATTATCGCCTCTTTGCGGCGTTGCCAGTCCTATCGAGGGAAAAGGCCTATAGGCGTTACCGTCGAGAAAGTAGGCCCCGGCGCTTACGAATGACGTCACCACTCCGAGGTGAAACCATGCCGTGGAAATACAATCGCCAAGCGACTTATATACAGGACGAGTTTGTGAGAATTCCTGCCCCTCTTTTCTCCTTCTATTTTTAGAGCTTCAAAAAATTTTTTTACGTGGGCAACTGATTTTACTTGAAATTTCAGAATATGCTGTCAATTGAAAATAAATGTAACAGCTGTTTAATTAACCTAGCTTCTTTAAACGAATCACCCTATATTTTTTGTATTTGTTGAATTCCTAGCGTTTTCTTCTGATTACAACGATATGACATCTGTCATACTTATAATTATAACATAAATCATGACAAATTACTGGTTTTTAATATTTTTACATTGATGTTTATTAGGTTTACAAGCTTATGTCGGTTTGTTTAGGAATTTAAAATACTTAACTTTAACTTTATTGCCACTTCATTTCTTAAAGCAAAGTCACCTTGTTATAATTTCAGATATAGACACTATTAAACTATTATATTACTCGTTTCTGTGAAAAGTATCTGTGGAACCAAATTAACATACAAAAATAATTTAGAAAAATACAGAGAAATTTTGTAAAATATATATTTCAAAGTAACAAACCCCCAAGCTACCAAACAATTATACATTTCATTAACACTCTAACAAAGAGGTTTTTTTAATTTCACCCATACATTTTCACTCATTTCACCAAATATTCTTATTTTACATAAAACACCTAGAACTAAATACTCAATTTTCCCCAACATGTGTCCTTTAGAACTCAACTTCTACACTAAAATACGTAAAAAAAACTAATTTTTTTTAAATATATTATTTTATTTTTAGTATTTTTTTTATCTACATATTGTATTTTTTGTATGGAAATAAATAAATAAATAAATAAATAAAAAATAGACTTCCTTACGCACCCTATTAGACCCTTTGTCATATTTTAAGGTTAGGATAAACTTTATTTCTAAAATAATCGAGGAAAATTAACCGCGGAATTGTCTGAAGAAACTAAAACATGAAATATATACATACGCATCTATTCCTGCTCACACAGTTTACAAGAAGGATTTATGAGTTAGTTTTAAATTTGGTAGGGTAGTTGGGTTGGGTTAAGTTTCATAAATAACATTAAGTTAGTGTTAATATAGAGTGTCGTTGTCAAACTGTATTTTCTTGTATCTATTTACTTATCTTTAATACATATTTAGTATTTAATTTCTTGATTGTGCTTATTTAGCTTTTAGGTTATATTTCTTTGATTTACTTAAAATCTAGACGTGCTGGGTGAAAACGGCCAACGTGTTCCTGTTCAGAGCTGTTCAGCGATAAAAAATACATATTATACATCATGTCGTGTTCACGTATAGTCAAAGAAAATTTTTTTTTGGTTCTGTGTTATCCGAAAGTGGGTGTATTGGCTTTCGTGTCATGGCTTTCGTTGCTGACTTGTCTTTTTCATGCGTAGTCTCAAAGACACAGTCGTACTTATTCCTGTAGACAGAATGTCAAATTCTGTGTTGTTATTTTAACAAAGATATTTGATAAAATATGAATAGGACAAAGGTTCTACCATTTTATACCAAAGGTTCTACCAGTTTTCCCATCATTGATAAAATACCGCGAAAATCAGACTCCTGTACCCATCTGGCAACGTTCCTTATCTCGGCAACTGCGCGTTCTCTCGAATTTTCTACCTATTTAACGGAGAACCTTAAGTGGAGTGAAGGAGCGGGGAGGCGCCTCTGAACTAGACTGGCTCGGTTTGATAGACTTCGCTGTTCCACTTTTCTCTCTCTCTGGCGAAGTCTATTAAATACAGTGGCTCACACGCAAAATCGGACCGACCGTCACACTGATTTTAGGCGGCAATATCAAGAATGTAAATTAACAAGGGTTGAAAGTTATTTTATCATTTGAAAGTTTAATGAAACCAACACCAGATTGTGCAATAAAATGTATTGTTAAAGACGGTAAAAATGGTATGTTTTACACATACCAATTTATTGCACATAAATTGTAGAATTTATTTTCCAATAAATTGTCCAATTTTAATAACTGTTTACACTTTGCAATATATTTGTAACAATTTATTGGCCAATTTCAACACTGCCAACTCTCAATGACTAAAACCTAAGAGTTATCATAGGTTTGTTCCTAAGAGAAACCGCTTATCTCATTATTAGGTTGGTACAACGAAATAAATGTAAAAAGTTACTGAATATCCCTAAAATTGGAATTTAGAACAAGTTCTAAATTCTACAATTTATTGTACAATTTATTGTGGACAATAAATTAGGCGCAATTTCTGTTTTACACGTATTCCAATAAATTGAAGGTCAACTTGTACAATTTATTGTGAGAAAAATTGGTGTGTGTAAATCAGTCATAAGACTAATGTAACGTAAACATTTGTTGTTATCCTAAAGGGGGCGTTCAAGTATTACGTAACGCAGTTTTTGAAGATTTTTTTACCCTCCCTCCCCCCATGTAACGCGCCGTAACGTTTTCCTGTACCCCCCCCCTGCCCCACCCTAAACGTTACGTAACAACCAAGTGATCATTTTTATCTAAAAGTCACAATTATGTTGAGCAAAGTACCGGAAAGTCGCTAAAATACCTTTGTTACTGTTTTAATCGCGTTTGCGGTAATAATAAATAAAACGAGAGATTTCTAACTCGCAATACATGCGTATGTTCATTTTATTTTTTCATATTGTTATTTAATAAACAATCACACATAATGAAACAAACATTTGATTAAGTTTAAAATATGTTAAAATGGGCTCAAATTTGTCCTAATAAACTTTTACTACTAATCTTACATTTAATTACATACATTTTTGGCGTCATCCACCATTGTTCTTCTCATGCATTCTCTTATTTTAGCTTTTTTTTACTAATAAACTCTTAAAATAAAATAACATATTTATTTTAACCTTTGGCAATGCAATTAGAAACGGATACAATCGAGGGATTCCCCGTAAAACATAAACGAAAAGGGGTTGCCAACTTGGGATATTTTAATTCCCTAGTTTTTTTTATTTAAATAAAAAAAAATAGTGTTACGTAACGCGTTGCTGCGTTACAAATTGCGTTACGTAATACGTGAACTCCTCAAAAACAAACGAACCCCAAAGCAAATACCTCAAGTACGGTACCACATAGTAAGACCTATACTTTTGAATACTAACTTAACTCGGTAATGTATATATGGATATGTTACAAAACGCAAATGAGCCGTTAATTTTTGAAATTCTGGAAGACAATCCAGATGAATTTGGTAACACTGGACACTAGACCAGTACCACTGGACACTGACACTGGACCTTTGGAGTTTTCTGTGGGGGTAACTAATATTTACGCTACAGAACCTGACAATGTTAACGTTTTAAAACAACGAATTGTTGAGGAATATAGAGCAATTTCTGCTGACACATTTGAATATGTACGACAAGAGTTTAGCAATAGGATGTTTTACTGTCAGGAAGTAGATGGAGGACATTTTGGACAATTAGCATAAGAGCTGGTTCTTGAATCTTTATTAATTAAATGTTAAAATAAAATTTTAGAGTTTATTTATTTAATCTAACAAAACTACCCTAAACCTAAACAAAAGACTAAATAGGTCTTTTAAATGCCTCTCAAACGACGTGCATGTCACTTGCCATAGAGTCCCATTTACATTTATTGGTTACAGTAGTCCTGTGACGTAATCTATGACCATTACATCACCTGTTACTACTAGTAGAGAAGCTTACATCCATTTATTTTCATTCTCCAAATTTCAATAGTCTGAGTATAACCATTCAAAAGATACGAGTTGTCGGGTATTTTTACCATCAAAATTGCTTTCCATTGAAGTTCCAGGTACAGTCAAGCCTCAGTGTAATGTCAAAAGTATCTGTACAGCGTCGCTTGTTGACCTTGTATGGCCTTGAACATCAGTGATACCAACTGTTTAATCCATAATCAGTTCTGTGCAGCACATATTTTTATAGTGCTGCATGTTCAATCAATCTGGATCTCTCTGTATATATGTACAAAATGTACATACACATGGAAACATCTCGAGGAAATTGACATTACTCTTATTCTGCTGCACGACCTGTGACATTTTTAATACCTACATACATATTACACCAATTCTTTAGGACCTATTGGAGGATAATAAAGGCGTTAGAGGACGTCAAAGTTGAATTTTTCAAGTTGATCTATGGACAACTTTGACGCCCCCTAGCGCCTTTACTATAAATCCTATCGATTTGGTGTACTTATAAAAAATGCACAACTCGGCAAGCAGAATGCGTATAACAGTTTTCGGGGACAGCGAGATATTTTGAATTTGATAAAATTAAAAAAAAACTGAAATTAATGTTGTCATCGAATTCTATTAATCTAACAAATTTATTTCAATAGTTAAACAAATATTATAACAAAATATTTTTTCTAAAATTTTTTAATCAAGAACTTTTTCTTTTTCAATACCATAAACCATTTTAGAAAGAAAATATATAATGATATTTTATTCACACATTACAAAAACATTTTCTGTATTTTCTCTTTTGAAATTATTTATTTATTGGTCCTACATATAAGACATCCTATTCCCAGATAATCATTCCAGGTCAGGATTCCACACATATCCACCAGTACATAGAAAGTGTTACTTAATGCCATGTCAAACTTTACTTAAAAACATTAGCATCCTTTAAAATATCTCGAAAATCAAACAGCTTCTAGGAATTATTGATTTTTCGAAATTTGGATTATGGTTAATAGGCCTATGACGAATTAGATGAAAATATTTTCAAGATGACTACGCTTCTGGTTATACCGTCATACCGTTATAACCTTATTTGTGCTTTTTTTATTGCATATTTCGATTATACACGTTTTTTAGGTATTTACAATAATGGTTTTATTATTTCCCAATTATATTTCCCAGAACTACTATTTTTACTTCAAACTATCAAAACTTTTTTTCTAATATAGTTCCCCATATTTCACTTCTATTTTGCTGTAGAAGTAAAATCAACATCGATCTGGATTACAGCCAGGAATTTTTTACATTTAATTTCAGTTTAAAATTTAATATTCGAAATAAACGTTAAAATGCCACTTTAGAATATATTGTATATTATTGTGCTGCATGGACAAATATCTTCAATTCAATATTTTACTCATTTCCACAATTATATTGTAATGCAATATAGTTCCAAACATTAAATATTTTGCATTTTTAAGCGTGTTCAGCGTTCACCCGAGAAAGACTAAAAGAGCAACAAAGTTTCAAGCTCCTGAAAGTATTAAGGTATATTTTGCAGGAATTAATTAAAAACAGAAGTGCACGCCGTGCTCTTTCAGCAAAAGTCCCCTGAATATTAAAGCTGAAAGTACTCGAAAGTAATTTAATTGTCTTATACTCAATTCTTCCTGAAACTTTTAATTATCTCGACTGCCTTTCACGGCTTTAGTCGGTATCGATTATAAAATTGGATTTCGTTAAATGTTTTCTGAAATATGTACCTGTACCTTTCAGGTGTTAAAATGCAGCGAGTTTAAATGGATGGATGGATGGATGTTAAAATCCATTAAAAATATTAGGCCACAAAGTTCTTTACCGAAAACATTCTTTACGTTGTATTATACAAACAAAAATGAAAAGGATTATTTTGAAAGCCTTTCTTTCGGTATTCCTGTAAAAGCTTTCCACCTCATTAATCTGTGTTCTATGTCAGTTAAAGTATACGTACATACGTACATATATGACATAATTATTGTTTATTGCCTAAGTACTTACTTAGGTATGTATTATATGTATTAATTTATGATTTTATTACAACAATACTATTATTTTATTTAGTAAAATAGGTCTGTTTCTTGGATTTAAATTGAAGTTAAATTTTGTTTTGTAATAATATATTGAAATATATGTATACAGTATACATATATACACGGTGTCAATTTGAAAACGAAGAGCATTTAATATTGCCTAAACTAATGACAGTATCAAAATTTGGCGAAACACGTCAATTTACATATCAAGGGGGACAACTTTTGAGGCATTTGTTGTCGTATTACTTTCAACCCCTAACCCCCAGGGCACCTACCCCTAAAATTTTAAATGGCAACCCCTATTTCTTTTGCCATTTTTGAGTTTCTTGTACAATACTAGATAAGTCCCATATTTCTTTTTTGTCAAAATTGAGATAGTTAACCTCATGAACGTGTGGAATGTATTTACCCAATTTCTAAATTGAAATAATGCAAATTTTAAAAGTATGATAATGAAATACTCAAATTCTTCCTTTAAATACTTTATTAATTTTAAAAGGGTTATGTTTTCTAAGGACAAGTACAGCCGATATTCAAACTTTCGCGGACGTGTTGAAGAGTTCAGGTAAAATACCCTTACATTCTTGTACAATCTTGTGCAGTTGTTCAATTGAATCTGGTTGAGTTTTGAATACAACTGATTTCAAGTGACCCCATAGGAAGAAATCGAGAGGTGTCAGATCTGGTGACCTAGGTGGCAATTCAATGGGTCCACTCCTACCAATCCACTGCTCCGGATAATGATTATCCAACCACTGTCTTACTGGGCGTACATAATGAGCAGGTGCTCCATCCTGTTGGAAGTGCAGCAAATGTTCATGTAGAGCAAAATTTCCATTGGCGTCTCTTTGATTTTCCACTTCATGAATTATAAGAGGCTCTATAGCTCTGTCTAACATTTCGACAATAAATTTCACCATTTAGTTCACCACGAGGTTCGAAGACGGCCAAAAAAATTAAATTATTTCGTGTTTTGTAGCGGTGAAATGTAAATAAACGAATTAATTTGGTACCTAGTTTTTCAACAAATATTTTTAAATGAATGGATGTGACTGACATGACGGGCAAATGAATGTAACCCCTTTTAAAAGTTGCATTATGTCAATTTAGAAAATAAATAGGTTCAATTCATGAGGTTAAGTTCATGAGGTTAAGTACTTCAATTTTGAAAAAAAAAATGGAATTTATCTAGAATTGTACAAGAAACTCAAAAATGGCAAAATAAATAGGGGTTGCCATTTAAAATTTTAGGGGTAGGTGCCCTGGGGTTTAGGGGGTTGAAAGTAATACGACAACAAATGCCTCAAAAGTTATGTTTGATATGTAAATTGACGTTTTTCGCCAAATTTTGATACTGTCATTAGTTTCGGCAATATTAAATGATGTCCGTTTTCAAATTGACTCCGTGTATATTGAAAATCTGGGGGGAGTGGAATGCCGAACTATTTCGATTTGTGTATTCTTTTTTTTGACACAGTAAATTTTATTATTATTATTCATTTCCCTGGTGAATTGTATGTACATATGTACGTGACGTACTATTGCAATAAAAAAAAAACGCCTTTTATCTCGCTACACCCACGGCTTTGCCGACTCTTTGATGTATTGCGTCGATACAACTCGCACTCGCGTACCATTTTGCGAACGTTAGGCTTATTGTTACCTCGCCCCAACTTCGGCGCACGGTGACGTCGGCGTGACGTAGGCCGTGACGTCACGTAATTCGTTTCATTATCAATTTTATCCCCCGCTCCAGAGTACACGTTCCTCCGGGCGGAATGCTCCAGACGAACGAGTGGGAATCCTCCCACGTCCTAACGACGTCTAATGGGGTTTATATTCGATTTTCTTCGGGAATTTCTCCCAAATCCGTTTTAAGAGTGGGCGCCGAGTTCCGTTGGGCGTTAATACGAAAAATGCGCGAAGGAAAAAAACGCCTACTTGCGGCAAACTAGCAGATGGTCCGACAGGGCTTATATAAATACAGTAGAGATGTTCAATAATACTGACAATAACACGGGGAGTAGCCAAGGGGGGGGGGGGGGCAAGGCTGAGCCCTGGTAAAAAAAAAAGATGAGCCCTAGTAAAAAAAAGATGTGCCCTAGTAACAATTGTACCCATAAATTACTGAAAATGTATTTGATGTCTATGTTTTATGTGAAGCGTTTTCATAGTCGTAAGCGAAGCAATTCTAACTGTATTAGTTGTTTCCTTTACTTATGATTAGGGTTCGGAAAGTGTGCTATAACGCAGGGCCGGACTCGTAATCCGTCATGTTATTGATGACATATAAGAGATCAAAAACACTTGAGTAAAAATGTGTTAATAGTGTATGTACATACCTTGTACATTGCTTGTGTAATTCAGAACTGTCCTCATTTTTTGAGCATACGTTGCCACGACCAGTAGTCTTTCTACATGTATTCTCGTTAAACGTGAGCGATTTGGCCTGTATATAGGCTGTAGAGGGAAAATTATCGTGCCACATCTACTGAAGTTAAAGGTGCAAATTAAAATAGTTTACATGGACAGGGGACAACACACCACGCACATTATTTTCACGCATTTCGCACAGTTGTTTGTATCACTAACACTTGTTTTTTGTCACTAACATCAGTATATTATTATTTTTTACATCAACAGAGGACAATGCACGTGTGACTATTATTTCTGTACTTTTAGCCGTTGTTTGCAAAACCCGTATACTAGCTGTCAATATCGGGGGCGAAATATCTTAAACACCTAAAATTCGTATCAGAACATTAACGACCTTATTACAAAAATCTATTGTTTCGTCCACTGTCATTCACAGAAATTGTATTCATTGATAATTCTCATGACACGTTGATATGTCTTCTGTAAATATGTTTTACGCAACGTATCACTAGTAGGCAATGGAAAATCGGATACATTTTTGGCAAAAAACGTCTAAAGCATCTAAATATTGTCGACCACGTTCCACGAAAAGCTACATGCGCAAACATATAACAGGCCAGGTATATTTTTTTGATGGATATTCTACAATAAATGTATTTTACACTCGGCGATTACGAACTATATACCGACGATTGCAAGGACTACATAAAATATGTGATCCATTTTGTGGATGATATATTTTAAAATCGTCATAATTTTCAATAATATGTTTCAGTCTATTCACATATGGTAACGACTGTGCCATTATTGCAAAAGTCCACACAAAATCACGTAAGATGTAAATACAGTACACGAACTCACGAGTTAATCACTCGCGACAAAAAATTGTTTTCAACATAGCGTTTACACTGACGGCAGGTAGAAAACTAAATGGACACCTGTCAACATCGGTATATCTCGCTGTCTTATGGAGAAATTATATTAAGGCGTCATGTGTTTCCGCAAGGGGAATTTGTGGACAAGAGTCAGTGGCGTATGTATGCAGGAACAAGAAATATGCGCTTAAAAGATACGGTTTATACTGTAATTGTCATAGAGTTGTATAGTGCGTTACAGCGTACTTTTCCGGACCTTACTCATGATACTGCGCACAACTTTGAATCTTTTAATCCAAAGTTTGTTTTTTAATTAGTACAATTTTTTGTGAATACCGTTTAGTTTTATAAATAAATGTGCTAAAGGTAAACGAATTAAAGGTCTCAAAGATTTGTTGTTTTCTATGTACGTACTTAATAAAATTTCTTACACGAACCTTTTTTTATTTTGACTGGTAAAAAAATACTGAGCCCTAGTTAGTTACGACCCTGCAATAACATTGACAATCTTTATTGAAGAGCGCGTTAATATACTGAAATAAATCCGTAAATCACAACCATCATTACTTATTTTTTGTACTTTTCCTGTACTGAATAGTACTGGAATTTGAAGTGTGTGAAGGTTAGGTGTGAAATAGGTTCCAAAGCTTCTAACTTGGCCATTTGCCTGTAATGCGACGGCTTTTTGTTTTTATTGAAATATTCTTTGGATTTTATTCGCCACAGTTCAGGGTAATTGTGGAATAAAATAATCAACATGTAATAATTCATCACAGTGTTAGAAGGACGAACAATTATGACGAAAATGAGTCCAAAGTAGGTTTGCAGCAGGCTGATTCTCAGATTAAAAAGTAGATTCAAAATTTATAAAATTTAAAATCTGATCCCTTTCGCGTTTTATCAAAATTTTTCGATTTGAACCCTTTGCAAAACAGTATGTCGTATACATCAACTTTTTCTTCGAGCACTTAGTACTAGAAATAAAACTATCGTAAATAAGTTTATTATATCTTGTGAAACATTCTCTAATTAAAAAACTTACTCGACAATATTCCATTACTAAAAATTAAAATTAATTTGTTATAAAACACTTGAAATTATCAAAATCCAAAAATTGTATTTTCTCGTACAAATATAAATTTTCAACTTATTTTTTAAGAAAAAATAAAAGCTCATAATAAATCCCCTTTAAATTTAGTCAAATTTATAAGGTAATTTTAAAATCATAAATTATATTTTTATGTGAAAATTGAATATTTTAAACCACTTTTAGCTTACCCCAGGGTTAACGACGTAGACGTAGTGGTGATATAACCCCTTGTTTTTTTTGTATTCTTTGTATATTTTTAATTTTTTTTTATATTTTTTGTATGTTTAATTTTTTTTGTATTTTTTTATTTGTCGTATTTTTGAGTATTCGAATATACACGTTCAAATAAGTAATAATGAGACAAGAATAAATTAAATTAGAGGTGTAAGGACGAAAATTCAATAACTTCTTTTTGCAATCTTGGTCCATAAAATTTACGATGAACAGCTTCTTTGTTCTGACCAAAACCCTAAACCGAAACCATTTTCTATATATTGCAAACTTTCTTTTACATGTGCAAGAATCACATGAATTTTTAGTCTCCATGCAGCAATATACGCGTATATTGCTGCTTATAAAGCAATGAATAAAGTTGTAGATTGTTGCTTTACTTCAGGGAAAATTAGATCCTCACTAGATTTTTACATACCTACCTTATATAAATTTTGAATATACTTTTAATCTAGAATCAGCCTGCGCAAACTAATTTTGGACTCATTTTCATCATAATTTTTCCACTTTCAAGCACACTGTGCACGTTCGCTGAGGTGTTCCTCACCTTGGAAGAGCGGTACCTCCGCCATGCTGTCTAAGTAGGGACTGAGGAAATATTGACATTCGTGCTCCTAGGCGTTCAATATGCACTGTAAATGTCGTGTCAATGTGTAACAATCAAAATTTCATCTCCATCAATTGTTGACAATTCGCTTCAATCAAAGTTAATGAAGGGTCAGATTAAATTCCGCGGTTAAAAGTACTCTGGAAACGATATATCTGGAGTAAACGGTACAAAAAATAGGCTTTGGTATTTTCTTGGGCAACTTTGACCCAAAATTGGGGTTTTGTGGAAAACTTGTAGGTGATGGAGCACGGACATCGGATTCAACGCATCAAAATACATAAGAATTGACATGTTCAAACCTCGGGTTCAGATTTTTTTTTGTATGCCGGTGTAATTAGTTGTAGTTCTTATTTTATTTTTTATACTTGTAACAACATATCATCAGTATGTTTCAATACATTATTCTGAGAATTACTGTGATCTTGAATGTATTTGTGTTATGATGATCCTGATTACGACCCTGTTAGCGGGATATATTGCCGCCCTTAGTGATAAAGCGATGATAACTCATTTTATTATTTGTTGGTTGAACTACATACATATTATAATGTAATATTAAGTGTGGAGGCGACATGCTAGCAATTCTGTTAACTAATATTGCACTGATAGCGACTAACAGACCAGTGGCATATGCATTAAAAAATTCTATACCGGTCCTGTACCCAATGTCAAAATCCAAATCTGCCAACAACAAATAATCTTCTCTCTACTCGTCTTCGACATACTGTTTATTATAAATTATAAATGACATAACGTTTATTAAGTGCCCACGTGTTTAAGATACAAGGCCGTTTTTTGTCGAGTCCAGTCATCCCAAATTAGGCAGCAAAAAATTATGGTTCTTTACTCTTGCTCGCTATTTCCGTTTGTACGTCCAGGGCCGCATCTAGGTTACATTTTTATGTGGGTATAGGTCTTGAGTCAAATCTATATCTCTATAATAATGTTATTTAATCTTTATAATCATGTAGGGACAGATGGTGAGGGATAGATGGTGATATCACAAAAATATTAGTTTTATTACAGATTATAATATTGACGTTTTATAAACTAAAATGAGGTTCCACAATAGGGCAATTGACCGAAGAGTCATTAAAAAATGCTATAAAAGATGTACAAATGCATGGTTAAGCATAAATGAAGCTTCAAAAATACACAGGTTTCCATGGTTAATTTTAAAGCGAAGAATAGTAAAGAACACCTATAAAAAACATCGCTTGGTCCATCGTCTATTTTGGGGAAAGATAATGAGAAAAAATTGTGTTGTACATACATATATATACAAAAAGACAAAGACAATTTTTTCATGTGTAATAAACTTCTTGTGTATTTTTAAAATTTGTTACTATAAAATTAATATACATATTGTGCTTCTAAAAGTTCTAAATGTTCCAAGAAATGTTATTGTATTTTGTATTATTTGTATAATGGAAATAAAATTAGTTCATGAATTGTTCAGATTTACTCAACAATATTAAGCTACTTGTTAAGGATTGTCCACTAACAAAAAAAATATTCCAGGCATTAACTAGCTAAACCCTTGACAATTGTCACGTAGATATCCATTTGTACATACATAAGTACAAGTGCTTACATAAGAGCAGTGGCGGTGCGTGATATTTCAGTTAGCCATATCTTGAAAACGACGCATGGGACCCACTTCACTTTTTTAGGTGATGACTATACACCTCTTACATAAAGGATTTATAGTGAAAAAATCGTCAGCAAAGTTTGCGAAAAATTTTTCAAAAACACTGGAGCACTCCCTGGGTTCTCAGTAACGCTCTGTGGGATATTTGCAGTATATATTTTTTCATAATCTAGAAACAAATATAAGGAGACGTTTTTCGATTTGTTGCAAAATATTTTTTTTTCAAAAAGTTATGGCCATTTTAATTTTAATTTTATAGGAACATTTTGTTTCCCAAAATTAAAATGGCCATAACTTTTTGAAACAAAAATATTTTGTAACAAATCGAAAAACGTATCCTTATATTTGTTTCTAGATTATGAAAAAAAATATACTGCAAATATTCCACAGTGCGTTACTGAGAACCCAGGGAGTGCTCCAGTGTTTTTGAAAAAATTTTTCGCAAACTTTGCTGACGGTTTTTTCACTATAAATCCTTTCTGTAAGAGGTGTATAGTCATCACCTAAAAAAGTGAAGTGGGTCCCATGCGTCGTTTTCAAGATATGGCTAACTGAAATATCACGCACCGCCACTGCATAAGAGTGTTCAATTAGGATCATTCTTCCTAGTAATAAGTCAGCCATTGAGTAAATTTTAAGACATGTATAGCACGCCGTAATACAAGCATGATAATACAGTACGGTATACAGGTATGGAACGCGTGAACTTTGAGATACTAGATTAGGAGCTGCAGGATTCGGCGTGGAAGGGAATAGGCCACGCCTTGAGTTGCCTGTGACGGGTGCAGTTAATATTGCACAGCTAAAACTGGATAACATAATAAAAGGGCCTAACTGAACATAATAATCAATAACAAATTTCAAAGTTCCGAATATCGATTTCAAACATTTTAAGTGTTGAAAATTGCTATTTTTAATACCACAGGACATATTTTATTCCATTCATCTTCAGTTAGAGAACGAATACATTTTTTAGCTGTTATTATACATATGTATTTTCTCTACGTATGTATTTTTCTCTACATATGTACATATGTATGTACATATCTATTTTCTCTTAATCCGTGGCTTAAAATGAAACAGTCAACCACTTAACTGTGTGGAAGCTTGTTTTAGGATTGTTTCTATGAAACAAATGTATGAAGCGCATATTTTAAGAAATTCCTGTAACTACACAAGACCTAGTTAGTGCAAAATGTTCCGAAATTGTTATCTGGGGCATAAAATCATTCAAGGACGCCGGCGTTGAGTCATAAACCTTTTTCTGCAATCGACGAAGGAATTAACATTTATTGCATTTTTATTGCTGTGTTAGATACTGAACAATGAACAGGATGGTGCCCTAAACAGGCATTAAATCTGCCCCTGTGTACCCTAAATCGTAGGGCGCATTTTGCGCACACGACACGACACTAAAATGTCCGATACACTTCGTTCTTCGTTCTTTCACGACGGTTTTCTCCGACGAGTAAGACTATTGGAACGATGAATGGAGGGAGAACAGATAATCTCGCACACTGAGGTGAACGTCGCGTTGAATTTTGTCGATTTGCACGATGATAATGAGAGTTGTTGGCAGAGGCAGCGGCTGTAATCGTAAAACAAATAAAAGACTTTTTTTTTAATTTCCTAAAACTACTTTGTAGCGAATCGATTTTTTGTGCAGTAATTATGGTAGTCGTTGGGTCTTCTTGTTTCAATTTAACGAACAGCTCCTCATATGCTTTGTTCTTTTTTTGTTCTATCGCTTTATTCAGGGGAGCTTCCATACAGATAGAAACGTTCTATACAGTTCAAATCAGTTCTATTCAGTACATATCCATGAACTTTCTATACATAAATAAAAGTAGTATTGTATTATGTTCTAGGGTTAAAACCAAATGGTCCTCTGTGCAATTGTGACATGATTTTGATCGCTATTTTGCCAGATGGTCTCAGTAAATGCGTGTAAATTATGAGTCAATGCCAGTGGCGGTTGGTGATATTTCAGTTAGCCATATCTTGAAAAATACGCATGGGACCCACTTCACTTTTTAGGTGATGACTATACACCTCTTACAGAAAGGATTTATAGTGAAAAAACCGTCAACAAAGTTTGCGAAAAAAATTTCAAAAACCTTGGGATCTCAGTAACGTCTGTGGAATATTTGCAGCAAATTTGTTTTCATAATCTAGAAACAAATATAAGGAGAGGTTTTTAGATTTGTTACAAATTTTTTTTTCAAAAAGTTATGGTCATTTTAATTTTGGGAAACAAAATGTTCCTATACAATTAAAATTAAAATGGCCATAACATTTTGAAAAAAATATATTTTGTAACAAATCGAAAAACCTCTCCTTATATTTGTTTCTAGATTATGAAAAAAAAAATGTACTGCAAATATTCCACAGAGCGTGACCGAGATCCCAGGGAGTGCTCCAGGTTTTTTTTAAATTTTTTTCGCAAACTTTGTTGACGGTTTTTTCACTATAAATCCTTTCTGTAAGAGGTGTATAGTCATCACCTAAAAAAGTGAAGTGGGTCCCATGCGTCTTTTTCAAGATATGGCTAACTGAAATATCACCAACCGCCACTGGTCAATGCATAGTGATGGATTGTTGAAGCAAAACTGAATGTGTCGTCACCTAAAATGAAGTATTTTTTTCTTTAAATAAAAATGTAATTTAATATATACTGTCAACTGTCAGATCTTCCGATTCGTATACTGTCATAATTCCAGAATAGGTTTACAGTTGCCCCCGACCGCTTTGCTACTGAATAGCTGTAAAATTCTGTTCTATACAGTTCAAATCAGTTCTATTCAGTACATATCCATGAACTTTCTATACATAAATAAAAGTAGTATGGTATTATTGTGAATTCCTGTTAAGTTAAATTATGTACGTAATTTAGAGATTATTGACTAAAATAATTTAATCATGTATTTAAAATAAACGTATGTTTTGTGTCATTTGAATAAATTAAAATGTTTTGATTTCTCTAAACGCGGTTCTTTTTGAGCAAATGGGGGACTGTGTTTCCTTCCACACGTCCCAACCCCCAGAATTGGGCGTCAATGGTTTCCATACGGCTGCACTTGATGTGGTCTGTGGTAAAAACCTAATTTAGACATAAAAATACAGCATTTAATATAGCCTTGGTCAAAAGTATTGGCACCACAGAATTTTTGTGGTATCACCCTTTCGATATGTAGTATCAATTATTCGTTAAATAAGCTTGCATATGTTATTATTCTATTACCGGCATGTTTAAAGGATTATGTAAATACGTAATTATTACTTATATGTGCGAATTTTGTAGTCTTTAGTCTTGCCACTGCTTGTGGTGATAAGATTTACGATAGTGGATTCAATACGGATTCAATTTTTCACGAATACGGAAAATCTCTGATAGAAATTGTAGGATATATTAAGTGTTCATGGCGTGCTGTGCAATACGTCATAAAAAACTTTGTGAAATTTGTTCATACACAAACAGAAAGATAAAGTGTAGAAAAAGCGTTAGTTCGCAACGCGAGCACAGGAAATTAAATAGAGAGTCGCCTAAAAATAGGAAAAAAACACAATTTCGAGGTTGTCGACAGTGTACAGTTTTTCATTTTTCTGACACCTGCACTCGCCGGAATATCTTGTAACTCGTTTTACAGTGTTCAAAACGGATCGATGGTCGCTGGTTGCGAGAAAAATACAATAAAAACATCGCCAATTAGATATCAAAAGTGATTAAGTGTCAAAGTTCCGTAAGCATCCTGTCATTTTTACCCATTTCAAACGCTCACAAGCTTAATGGTACGCCTGTCGTACGTCAGCTCAATCGTCAGAATATCCCCGTTAGGCTGTGGTCCGGGAACGTTTTTTGATCAATATTTGTACGATAAGGGGGCTTAACTAATATAGAAAAAAAAATGAAAGTGTGTGTTCAATTATTTAGACACATTATATCCAATATGTTTTCAGATATATTATTATTTCAACATAAGCAATGTATTAGTATTGGAGGGTGCCTAATACTTTTGGCCAAGGCTGTACACCTACATTCAGTGGCGGACAAAAGTATTCGTACCCCGCCGTTCTTTTGTTTTTGAGATGTAAATTATCTACTCAGTAATATACTATCAAAGTATTATTTACACATTGTAAACATTGATATATGAAGATTAAAGAGGAAGACAAAATTCAGTTTACATTACGTATAACAGAAATAAAAATTTATTGTTATACATATTATGCACTAATTTTGAAGTCACATCCAGGGGCTGTTCACTCTTATGAGCCTACCTGAAATGTGATATTTAGTATGAGACCAACTCTTTAGATGGCGCAACCAGCTTAGTTAGTTATGTATAGTTGGTACTGTTAAAAAAAGAGATTGGTAGTCCTGAAGAACTAGTTCAGTCCATGCGCTCAAATGTGTAATATTTATAATTTGCGTTATGTTTTTACGTCAATATCTATCTGGGCGTATCGATTGAATTGGTTCTAAGTAAAACCAAAACAAACCTAAGTTTTGTAATTTTGTGTTTAATTTGTTTCCATGTGTTAATTTATTTTGTGTTTTATTTGTTTATTGGGTATTATATATTCTTATTTGAGACATAAATTAGTTGAGTTAATATTACATTAAAAGAAGGAGAACTAGAACTGGTACCAGATGTGTGTTATTAATGAAACTTCATGTAAAGAAAGTTATGCCTTTACTTTTTTTAGTTTATATAAATGGCTAGTTGGAAATAATTTATACTTAAATGTGATTGTGTCTTGTGTATAAATGTGATTGTGAATGCGTATAAATGTGGTTGTGAATAAAGGAATCTTACATCTAAAAGAATTGATTTTGGTATTTAATGGTTTCAATATCTCAAATATCCTCTTTTTTCATCACAGCATGTCTTTAAAATTTATTTTTTAGACTATTTCTAATGTCGGAGGAACGGTTTCAAATACAGTTTGTGGACTTTTTTAATTGTTCCCTTATGGACGAAACGTATATATGTATATTATATGACAAGAATAGCAAAATCATATTTAGTTTATGCTAGATAAGGATAAAAAACTTTATGTAACCAAGTATGATAATGCTATTCTTATATACATACGTTTTGTCCATAATGGAACTCTTAAGAGTCCGCAAACTGTATTTTATTTTTGACTATAGCGCCATCCGCCATATTAGTTAAAATTAGTTTGAGACCAATTCAAGAGATGGCGCTTCACGGTTTCATTTAATTCTATGAGAGAGTTCCATCTATCTCTTCTTTTATCTATGGTCACATCTGGGGATATACTATTCCATATTTCAGAAATTTTCGCCTTTAACATTGATTTACTAGTAATTTCATGTTTACGTAGCTGTTTTTTATTCCGGCCCATAAATGTTCAATAGGATTGGTATCGGGGCTTTGAGGAGGCGTCACTAATAAATGTGGAGTGTTGTATATAAGCCATTGTTGTACTATATATGCCCGATGCTTAGGATCATTATCCTGTTGAAACCAATATTCCTAATCCTAATTATCTCACCAAATATTTTTCATCCCTTTCTGTTAATTTTCGTGGTCGCCCTGTACGAGGCTTATATATGGTTGATCCACAACTTTTATGTTTTTTGATAATATATTGTATAGTTGACTTTGGCCGTCCGAGTATTCCGCAATGGTTTTGTAGGATTTACCCTCATTGTGAAATTTAATTATTAATTCTCGTTCTTTAACACTTGTTTCACTTTTTTTCTTCCCATTTTGCTTCCATTCGTACATCTAACTAAAGGCATACTGTGGCATTTGGGTACTGTTGCGCGCTATATAATCGCACCTGTCGTCGTTAATAAACTTGTCGAATCTTGCTTTATTTACTGACAGGTACGAATACTTTTGTCGCAGTTTTATACGAATCACACAATTTCGTTAATATTTTTATCTTTTTGTCATATTAATGCTCATTAAATGATGTTTCTAAGGTGTAAACAAAACTTTGCAATTCCTTACCTACATGAGTAATTTACAATCTAGTAATAAGAAAATATATGGGTACGAATACTTTTGTCCGCCACTGTATGTATGTATGTACTGTATATGTATGTACGTACTGTCACTTCTACTGTATAGTTCAATAAATTCCAAGAGGAACTCTCGATTTAATTGACATTTTACGAAACTAATACAATATCAACAATCGGCACTGTGCTACCGAATATCCTGCCGTTTTTAGCACCATTGACCACACACTTCTTTTCACCCATACCGTGAATGACCCAAACCTCTCTTGATTTTTGGCAACCGTAACGGTTTTCACCCACACACCTCGTTTATTGTCGATTTTCCTGAAACATCTTTACCCTTCTCGTCAAACCGTCGCGAAAGAACGAAGTGTACGGTGCCTCTAATAACCCGAGGCTGTTGTCCTCGCCGTTGGAAAGGAGCTCCGTGAATTACCATCGCAATATTTTCCTCTCTAAACGAGGACGTCGGCAAAGCAACAGCGTACGTGCCTCCGAGCATACGTCGCGTCCCTGCTTCTGGCCACCGGCACGGGGGGCTCCACTTGTCCGCAGCCTGTTTTCGGTTCGACCTCCTCCCTCCCCTCCACGCCCGCGACGAGGCGACGGCGACGGCGACGGTGCGAGCAATGGCTGAAACGAAATGACAATCGCAACATGGCTTCCGCCCGGCTTCCGATACCTCCGCGAGAGCCGCTAAGTGGGAGTCGAGGATCTGGAAGATGCATCGGGCCGCAATGTTTATTTTCCATGCCCGATCACGATCCGCGCTGTTGAAACGGGTGTCTTGACGTGACGCGGACGACCGTCGGCCACGCTCGCCGTTTTATGGGCCACTAGAGTCGATAGATAAGCCGCTTATCAAACGGTTATCGGGACGCGGCGGATTCGTATGCATTCGGGTGCGATTTTCCGTCGACGTAAACATCGTAAATGATACACTTAATTTTTTGAATTCGTTGTAGGTACAAAGTTGTGGCTGATATTGTTTTATCGATATTTGGCCAACGTCGATGTTTTATTTGCGATGTTCTATGTTTTTACCATCGATATCGATATAACTAGTTTCAAACATCGATGCCTGCAAAAATTTATAGACATCCAAAAAAAACGTCATCAAAGTTGGCCGAGAACAAAAAGACGTATTTATATTCTTAATCGAATGTATAACCTTATTTACTTGTCAAGACTGCCACATCATATGACAGCCATTGTTTATTTTGCAAATTGTGACAGTCACTTGTCAAAAGTTTGACATAACCAAAAAGCTTAGACATGACCGCTATTCCCATCTCTCTCGTTCATAGCCAGAGTTGATGACGTTTTTTTTTGATGTCTATATATCGACGTTCATTTTGAAATCTTAACCCATTAACGCCCAAACGACGTCAATTTTTAGTAAGTTTTCAACGGGTATATTTTGTATGTTATTGGACTAAAAAAAATTGCATTACAACTATTCCGACGCAAAATTTGATGTTCTTTCAGAATCCGAGCCCAAAATCCCGATTAGACATCAAGAAAAAAAATATGGCCGATTTAAACATGAAAAAACGTGAAAATTAAAAAAAAAATTCTGAATTTTGTTTGCTATGTTACCGGAAGAAATTCATGCTCTAATCATGATCAGGGGTGATCACGATAGTTAGTTTAACAGAGAATTTTTATATAATCATTATATATTATATATAATACATATATAATTTATATAATCACTCCTTTTTACAATATGGCGGCCAGAACGTAAAAATTCTATGAAAACTTTAGCTAATTTTTTTTTCGGAATCTATTGAGTTTAGCAAAAATTATCTAAGAACAAGAATATCTTATAATTAGTCAAAGAATACCCTCAAATTTTTTCAGAATTTTTAGAGATGATTGATTTTTCAAAAAATGACGAAAAATTGAAATTTTCAATTTTTTTTTATTATGAAAAATTTGGAGGGTATTTGACTAATTCTAAGATATTTTTATTTCTTAAAATTTTTTTTACCAAACTCAATAGTTTTCGAAAAAAATATTATCGAAGTTTAAATCACATATTTCACATTTTAATTGTAATATATTTTATATACATACATTCACTCAAAAAAAGTCTCCATACAGTAGTCTTTTCTTTGAATATCCTTCTTAGTTTGTTTTTTTATTTAAATTTAATTCGAAATATCTTTGAAGTAGGTACATATCGAGTAGTAGGTACTCCTAAGGATTAATATCCTAAGGATATTAATCCTTAGGAGTAATAAAAATAAAAATAGTTATTTAAAACATTTTATTTGAACAAGAAAAAATTAAACGATATTAGCAACAAGAGACTATGCCAAAAAAGTCTCCATACACTAACATTTCTTATGATAAATCGCAACTTTCTTAAAGTCTAATATTTTGTACAATTGCCATTTGCTTTAATGATGGCATTAAGCCTTTTTGGAAGACTTAATACAAAAGCTTTCTTGTAACTTCTGGTGAAATGTTCTCCCACTCTTCTATTGTTATTTTTTGAGGTCTTCTGTATTTCTAACTTGGTGTTTTCTCACGCGACGCTTTAATTCTTCACACAGATGTTCTATGGGATTAACATCCGGTGATTTCGATGGTGTATGCAGTAGTTGGTGGACATTATGGATCATCTATGTATGTACAAGCCTAGAAGTATGCTTGGGATCGTTATCTTGTTGGAATAAATAACGCCCCTCAAGGTTAAGTTTTTGAACACTTAAACAAGGAAATGGCGTCATTGTTAATTAAGGCTTGCAAAAAAATTCGATCGTTAATTACTCGAAAAGTGATTAACGGATCGAGCTGAATTTTTTGTTGTAACTTCATACTACAAATAACAGTCTATCCAAATTTCATGATCACAGTCGCTCTACTTTCGCAGTAAAAAAAAATAGTGAAAAAAAGCACTTTTTCAACTTCAGCAGTCATTTGCAAATTAACAATAGCACTTGAAGACTTCGGTTTGGGCTTATAATTTTGGAAATTCAATAGGCTACAACTTCTTAAATGCATATGGTATATAAAATATGCCAAGGAACGGAGATATAAGTGAAAATGTGACAAAAATACGTTTTTTTTCACAAATTGTTAATTTAAAAAATTAGCGGACGATTTCAGCTTTACGGACCCCGCGCATTGTGTTCTACGCAAAAAAAAATACATAGGAAACCGTCAAAACTAGCCCTATATGTTTTAAGAACACTTTTTGATGATTTTAGCTCCCTGCCTACTGGACTACTGTTCCAACAACTGGCTCGACGTGTCGGGTCTGTCAGGTTGAAAATAATAGTTTTCTTGTAGCAATAATTTTGCGGTGCTAGGACAATTGGCTTGCGGCCAGATTTTTATGATTAAATGTACCATCTTATCCATCAATTCATCAATGAAAACAGGTTTCCGACCCCACCTCTTGTCATAAAAGCCCAAGTCATCATTAAACCGTCTTTGAGAGTTGGTTTTAGGTTCTACATTGTGCGTTTCAGTATTTTTCGTTCGCCACACAAAAAACTATCCAAAGTTTTTTTCCCTCCCCCATTCCCTGAGGGTAGGTTGGGGGTAACTTTAACATATCAAATAGGAACCCCCACATTTTATTATAGATTGAGATCTCCACAAAAAATACACTGGTCTGACCTAGGATGAATGCCATTCTTTTCATACAGTCGATAAAAGTCAAATACAAACATAAAAAAGACGAACGAACATAAAAGTCAAACGAACGTCATGATATGGTATACCAAACTCGACCCCTTCCCTCCATCCCCTGGGATTGGGGAGGAGAGTAACCTTCAAATCTCCAATTTGGAACCGCCATTTTCCATTGCAGATTCAGATTCAACATGAAAAATTCTAGATTTTGATGGAATCGTGTTTTTCAATAATTGATGACGTTGTAATCGAAAGTATCAAATTTTCCATGACGTTCTTGGGTAACGCTAAAACTAGTTTCGTGAAAAAAAAATCCTAGTCATTAATCCTAGGTCAAGCCAACATATTATTTTCTGGAGATATCTGCAATAAAATATGGGGGGTTCCTTCCTATTTGGGACTTTATAGTTACCCCCCATCCCACCCGCAAGATGTAGGAAGGGGGCAATTTTGGTATCATTTGGTAGCTAACTTTAGAATCGGATAGGTTTTTTAAAAATATTGACCACGTATTTTTTTATTTATTCATCCAAAGTGTATTTCTCGACAAGGGCGTAGCCAGGGAGTTATCTCTTTGGAAGGGGCGCTCAATGCAGATGAAACAAAAAAAGCCAATAAAAAAAGGTCACTACAGCCAACGGCAACCGCATTCCCCCGAGTATTTCGGTTTTTACTTGACCCTTTGGGGGGGGGGGGCGATCGTTGCAGATTAAACAAATAAGCAAAAAAAAGGTCACTACAGGCAACGGCAACCGCATTCCCCCGAGTATTTTGCTACGCTCTTGTTTCTCGAGATATTTAACCGTTTCCAGACTTTTCGGACACCTGGTACGTTTCATACGATTTTTTTGTTGTTGTTAATAAGGTGCAATAACCAATTCATTATTCGTTCATAGTGTCATTTATATATTTCAATTCTTGTAAGAGATCTATATGTATTTCTACATAAAAAAATATTTAGTATAATGTTTAGTATATGATTCTTTTTATGTATATTTCGTGAAGTTACGATACGATTTCACTTGATTTGTATTCTCCCGTAAATTGAGCTTTCACTCTCTCTTCGTGAGATACTCTGAGCTGCCTATCTATGTCACTGCGACATTGATGAATATAAAATTCCTACATTGTACGATAATAATTTAAAACGGCTACATTTACAGCCTTTTGTTGGTAGGTCTTTCAACTTCTAAATTCATTAAACGTCATAAAACCTAATTAATGTAATTATACCTGCACATGCCATAAAATATTTTGTTTCTTAGAATATTGTAATTGCCGAAAAATAATTTCCTGTAAATCAGTGACCCGGTGTTGATCAAACAACGGCTTTTTGTTCTGAAGAAATCCGTGGCTCTCATTAACAGCGTTCGTAAGATTTTTTTTTAAGAAATTAGAAATCAGGAAACTACATGAAAATTGTAAAATGTCTCTTAATTTTCTACGAGACGTCGGATTACGACGGAAATCTAAAAATACGTTTTTTATACTCTTGCACTCGAATTTGCGTTTACTATACACTTGGATTTTTCTCGAATCAATAGAGATAATTAATGATAAAACAATGTTTTAACCAAGAAGACTAGAACTAAGGAGACCGAACTCGTTCGGTATCTAGGGATCAAATCTGTCCGCCTCCAGGAGGCGCTGTAAACAGTAATGTACTCGAGTCACGTGATGAGCAGCGGTCAGCGGTCCACATGTGAATGTTTATCATAGAAAACCATGCTATGGTTTTATATGACGTTTATCATTAAGCTGTGAAAGCGGGTGCTTACATGCCGTTTGGCTTTAACAAAAATATATACAAAAATAAATATGGTTCAAAAGTGCTGTGTTGCATTGTGCGATATAAGAAGCGGTCCGAATAACCGGACATTATTTCAAATTACTGATGTATGTATCAAACGAAATATGTTCCTTTGTTGTATTGTTAACGTTGAAGCACGTAACATGAAATATTTTGAGTACATTTTCATATTGATCATTGCGAAAATTTGTAATTGCAAATACATTACTTGTGTAGATTCAATATAATATTCAACAACAACAAATTAACGAAAAATATCGAGCGTCTGTCAAATGTATTCGCACCACGGACATTCACACGGACTCTAACCTCTAATGCACACAGATTAGTACAGAACCACTGTATACGTATAGATATCTGTTTATATACCGTAGCATCCAGAGTACACAACTGTTTACAGCGCCTCTGGAGGCGGACATATTCGAGCCCGTCGCGTTGTACAGCGAAAAGCCGCAGTTCGGTCTCCTTAGTTCTAGACTTCTTGGTTTTAACATTTCATAAGTCATTTTGGACATGGAAAAACGTTACCAAGCCAAGGCCGTCATATTGACGTTTTATTTCTAAACATTAAGTTTTTTTCATAGTCTTATTTCTAGATTTTAAAGCCTAACGTAACCTTCCATTTACAAAACCTACCATTTAAATTGTAATGGCCCTGTAACTTTAAAATCGTGTCGATAGATTTTTGGTTCGTGAACCAAAAAAAAAGTAGAGCTTTGTTGGCTAGTGTGCTGTTTTTTCTCAAAAAGTTCGTCTTCTGAAACAGTACATATTATAAACTGCTCGTCAAAATTAGCGTAACATTTTTTAGATTAGCACCATTTGCGTTCTATTTGAGTTAGAGACTGACTGTTTTTAATTTTCGGTAGTCTATAGGGTTGGTTTTAATGCCCCGAAGTCGCTACGCTGTGACTTAAACGTTTCGCCACCTATGGCCACGTATCCACACCCACAAAGCAACCCTATGTCGAAATTTGAATTCGCAAGATTTTGACGGCAATTTCAGAGACTAAGAAGGACGTTGTTGGGTGAAAACTCCATCCCGGCACACATTAAGACCTCCTCAATAAGTTCTATGTATTTGGTCGCTGTCCATCTTTTCAACCCATTTCCAGAACCCCCTAAGCCACCCCCTTGCATTTACGAAGTGTTTTGCGTGGTTTGACCTGTTTTTGTTTTGAATATTTCACAACTTTAGGGTTCTCTAAATCCAACACCACTAATTTTTTGCAATACTGTTACATATATGTAACGCTAGGAAGATATGTGAGCAAAAACAAAACAAATTGTGTACAAAGTTTGTTAAAAATTTATTCTTCAACTTGTTCATCAAAGGACGAATTTTCCATGCCTTATCTATTTCATCGGTTTATTATTATCTGCCAAATGTAAAAACTGTATTATTTGTTCAAATCTGTTTTTACGCAGAGTTTTTTACCAACTGGTTTCCCAGTTGATTTAGAATCCCAGTAATATCGTCTTCCTGGTTTAACATCATATCCAATTAAAATAAGTATTGCTACAGCACATTTTATTTCCTCATAGGTAATATTCGGATCTGGGGCATTTTTAAAAAGAGCATATTTTCTAGTTTCATCAACTAGAAGTTTCATAATGGCATCATCCCAATGCATCTCAAACACTTCCACAGGTGTACTATCGGCAAAATCTGAGAAATCTAGAGGTATGAAATTTTTACCTCCACTCTGAAGATCACCACTTGCCCAAACAAAATTGGTTTGCTTTTCCTTGACAAGAGGTTCTTGCGTATCTATATCGTAATCTTTGCCTTAATTTATTGTATCACTATTTATCCGGACATTATTCCGTTGTTGAATCTCCACTGCAGCTCGCAGTTGACGTCCAGATAATCTATTTATATCCCCATCGTCATCTTCAGCGCCAGAGTCCTCGTCTGACAGCACAGGAGGCCTCGTCTGACACACAATAAATTCAGGAGGCTCGGTATATATCGCAGTTATATCAACATCATCTTCGGCATAAGCTAACTCTAATGCTTCTTGCAGAGAAAGTTCTCTCCTAAGGCAAAATAAACGTATAAACTGTAACCTTTATTTTATAAAATAGTGCTAATATTAATAATATTATAATAATACTTTTATTAGTATTATTAATATATTAGTATTATTAATAATACTTAATAATACTAATATTATCCTAGCGTTAAATATATGTAACACTAGTATTTTGCAAGTAACAACATAAAAACCAGAAAAGTTATCTTAGGGAATAATATAAAATCCAATAGTTGCACTATTGAAGACGTCACTACATATGATTTAATCGTTATTTACGAAACAGTATAAAAGAGATAATACTTACTCCAACTGAATATCCATTTTCGGCACGAATTGAAAACAACACTTGAGAAATCAGCTTACTACATTGACAAAACAAACTAGATCTCTAAAACACTGGCACATCTGGTATAGGCAAGTCTTTAGGTATGAAAATAGGTAGCCATCTCTTAGTTAGTATTAAAAGTTTTCAAAGAGGGGAGTAAAACTATATCGGGAATTTTCGTTACATATATGTAACGCTAGGTTATTAAGGGTTAAAGTGGGTGTGCAGCATTTGTAATCTTGGCTCCAAGGACCCTCAATACGAATGTCCTAAATACAAGTATTGTGCCATTTGTCTCATACACTTGTAACAAGTGGGTTTGTGGACAAATTAATCTTTTCACTAAAGAGAGCCAAGGCTTCAATTGTTACAATGGCACATGGGGTAAGGTTCTCAAGAGAATAGTTTCCTTTGCAGAGCAACAAATATGCCAAAAACCTGTCGAAGTTACCCCGTTTTATGGTATTGAAAGTCCAAGTATTGAAAAATATTAAAAAACAAAACACTTTTTGCTTTAATTAAGTGGAAATTTGACAATCGAAGAGTGTAACTTCTAAAGGATCTAAGTGTGACTTTCCATTATTTTTATTTGTTTTTACATTAAGATGATCTATGTGCCTTTGCCAATATTTCAGTAAAAGCGCTAACTGCCACAAACGTATTTAATACCTCAACCACTCCACATTAAAAGAAACCACCTACAGGTTCCAATACTTGTTTAAACTGGAACATAAACTTTTACAAAAAAATACAAAGTTTGGGTTTTCTTATCATAATCCAGAAAGTTGTTCTGTGACTAACATATTCTATTAGGGCATTTCCGATATCAATAAAATATCTAGTTATAATTTTTCATTGTAATAAAGCAACAAACCTATTTTCTCTAATTACTTCTTTTTGAGATTTTTGGCACTTAGACCTTTTAGAACTTACACTCTTCAATCATAATTCAATTTCTCCTCAAAAGACTTACAAACTGTCCAAGTGTTTTTTTTTAGAATTTCAATCTAGTTTCCATCCTTCTAGTACAGAAATGTGAAACTAAGCCACTAAGCCCGGACTCACACTGGATGCAGAAACGTGCGAATTGGCAAATGTCCGTTACCGCGCCAAAACGCACTAATGATATAGAAATGATTAGGGTCCTGAAATGTGTGCCATAACGCCTGGTCGGCACTATAAGATTCTATGATAATGAAAATATAAACGTATTTTTTAAGCGCCTTGTAAATTATATACGCGTGTATTTCTTGACCGTGCTACCTACGGCATTGACCCTGCCCGACAATGAGCCGGGACCCGCGTATGCGCAGTAGTACGCCATCCCGGTGCGGGAGGGCAGGATAGGGAAGGCAGTCTAACGCAGTTTAACACGCGCGATGGCAAACCCTAGCAATGATACCAACCTACTAATGTAAATACAAGCTCTAACACTATTGGCAGGTCGATTCGTGCGCATACATACGTATATTTTCGCGCGTCTGAATAATCCGCACGTACATCAAAATATTCTTACTTACATTTATAGTTTTGTTGTTTGTTTTTTTTTGGCTGCCCTGAACATTTGTAAAAATGGATAAAGTGCATTTTGCAAGTCTGCTTCTCGGTTATTTCAACCATGTTAGCTGCGTGCGACTCGCGTGTTGGATAAAATAAGTTGTTTCACATTTGTGTATATAAAAACGTCACGTGTTAACATAATCGCTTTATGGCATAAATGTAAATAACAGAGTAAACAATTCTGTCCGATTTTTTTTTGCAGTTAACTTGTCTCCAGCACGTTTCAATTATATGAATAAATAAAGCCAATGATCGTTGAATCCAGTGGCGGCTCGTGGGTGTGTTACATGGGTGGGCACAGGGTGTCAGTAGGATTACTCATTAGCTACCAATGGCGCCGCAGGCGAAAATTTTTAAAATTTTCAAGGTCATGCGTTTTACTGACACTTCAGAATTTCAATGAAAAATTCTTTTATACAAAGATATAGACTTTCACAAGAATAATTTTTGGGATTTGGTAGCTTTTTGAAATTATATTTAGTCACGAATATTGAGGGCTTAAATATGTATATTAAAATAATGGGTGGCAACATGTGAAAAAATTTGATATAGGTATCTTACCGTTATTTGTAGAGGAAAAATGTTAATCGCCTTTTCATTAAAGTCCCGGATTTGTTTCACAAAATTTAATACAATTAATTATTTGGTTTAAAATATGTCTGTTTTTATCCACATTTTCATTGTGACGTCTTATATTTTCACGATAAGCACTATCAAGCTGTTGCCTTATGTCTACCTTTCCCAACACACTAAAATCTAAGATGTTATGTAAATGTTTTTCATTGTAGCTAGCATGTTTCTTAGCTCGTTCATTTAAATGTTTTAAATAACTCACCCCTTCTTGAGTCCATGCACTTCGGTCGCCACCCATCACTAAACAAATAAAACAAAACAGTTTGTTTCTTTTAGGACACCCACATAACCACTTAAATCTGTCGTAGACACTACTATTAAAATTTCGTGAATAATTTCGCGATTTTCCTACGTCTGTTTTGGAAATAATCAAATCGGGTATCGGCCTTCCTAACCGTTTAGTTTCCGTTCGGATCTCGTATGTAATATCTTTATTAGTCAATAAAAAATCCACCGAATTCATTTTGAAACGTTTCACAGTCAAAAACAGTAAAAACACACTTCTCAGCGAAGAAAATAAACAATGACGACTATGAAAATTAAAAGCGGTCACTCATCAAGTGTGACCCGTTCAGCTGATTTTCGAACGATTTAACGACGTTTTGTCAGCAATGGTTGCTAAACTTTACCAGTCACCGAAAAAGCCCGATTAAAAACGAGGACTGGGAGTTTCCCAGCGCGCGTGGGCGAGGGCACACAGTTGTGTGCCCTCGCCCACGCGCGAAATGCGAGGAATTCAGACTACGGTGGCTCGGTTCTCGATCGATAGTCTGTCATATATATGTGATAAAAATCATTATTTGTAGTATAAAAGGAATACTAATTAGAATATGAATAGTCTGTCGTATACAATTATTTGATATTATTATAACAGTAATTTATAGTAAATTAATACAAAAGAAAAATTTTCTATTTAAAATTTGGGCTGGGCACGTGCACCTGTGCCCTTTATCACCAGCCGCCACTGGTTGAATCTTATTTTTGAATCTTGTTAATTCCGCAACAGGGTCATTAAAAAAGTTTCTTTTAATCATATCCCGATGAACATACCAGCAGTCAACGGAATGATTAAACAAGCTATAATTGTCACCATTTTTTGGAATGTAAAACTGGAATTCGGATAGAACAAAATACTTACGGAAACGCCAATTTTTCACTAATGTATGTTTCCGCCACTTCGTGTTTCACTAGAAGTTCCTCCAACTCTAGAATTTTAAATGGAACACCATGTATATTCGTACATAATTGGATTTTGTATTTGATTGTTATCCTACGGCACGCTTAACTTTTTAACATCTTGATTGCAGTTATTTACCTACATTTTTGGTAAATATCAAAATTAGTTACTTATAATTTTTTGACAAAAAAAAAACAGATTTTATCAGAGTAAACCTTGGCAATGAAAATATGGCTCATATTAGACATTTGTTCCCGAATTTGAAGTTATTGAATAATGTACTGTGATTTTTTTTTTAATTTATGAAATATTTTTTTTGGAGAAATGAAAACATATGTACGAGGTGTGTAAATTAAGTAATGACACTGATTTCATTAAATTGTTTTATTCGAATAGAATTACAATTCAGTATTGTCTCCTTCCAAACAACTTCCTTGGGAAACCCCACAGCGCTGGAGACAGTTCTTCCATTCCTCATAGCAGTGCTGGAACTCATACACTGGAATAGCCTTTAGCTGGTCGGTTACAGCCGTTTGAATGTTTTCTATGGCCCAAAATGACGCTTGAGCTTATTTTTTAATCTCGGGAAGAAAAAATGTCACAAGGATTCAAGGAATGTTTTTAGGGGCTAAAAACTTGTTTACTGCAATGGTTGCGTGACAAGGTGCATTAACGTGATGCAACATTCAGTTGTTCTTGATGTTTGGTCTCACACGCATGACCCTTTTTCGAAGGTTTCTCGAAGAACCTCTCTGTAAAGTGTTGATTTAAAGTTTGGCCTGGAGGCACAAACTCTTTGTGGACAATTCCCTGGCTATCAAAAAAAGCAAATTAGCATGCATTTGATCTTCGACTTGCTCAGTCTTGTTTTTTTTTTGGGTCTTGGAGTGTGCCATTCCATGGTTTGGCGCTTGGTTTCCGGGTCGTACTCAAACAGCCAAGTCTCATCACCAGTAATGACACGTTACATAAAATGGGGATCATTTTCAATCGATTCCAAAAAGTCAAGACACCTTTCTCTCCTGGTGTCCTTTTGTTTCTGCGAAAGGTTTTTTGGAACCATATTTGCGCAGATTTTTCTCATCCCCAATGCGTTAGTCAAAATCTGATGAACAAGATGATACAAATTTAATTCTTCCTTGATCATTCTTGTCGTCAACCGACGATCTGAAGGCACAAGATCCCGGTATTCCATCGACATTTTCATCGGTTCTTGAAGATGAAGGCCTTTGGCTGCGTGGTTCATCTTCCTTCTGAGAATGCTTTCTTCGAGACTGTCTCCGCAGGCGTGTTGAAGTTTGGCAAAAATATCCGTTACGCTGTGTCCAAATTTGAAGCAAAACCTGATAGCACACTCATTTTTAAAACACACTAAAAAAACCGGTTTACGAAAACAGTCACAAAAAACAAACAAATTACTCTAACATGTTCAAACTTGTACTGAAGGTGCATTACATACAAAGTAGATCGTGCAGCTACATTGCCAGTCTCATTACTTAATTTACACACCTCGTATGTCCGGTTCGTTTCGACTACTTTTACTATAAAAAGGCACTATTTATTTTGCAGTCTCATATGCATTTGCAGTCTCATATAAACATATGTACCTAGATAAGAAGTGCAATAAAAATTTAAATAGATCATAACGGGAAGCAGGTAATACATAAAGATAAAAACACTTTAAATAAAATAAAAAAATCAAAATAAGAAACCAGCTCTTGTTATTTCCTTGTTACACTTCCAGTGTGCGTGTACAAATCAAGATATCGTTTTACCGACCGACTAAATTGGTCAAAGAGAACAACTGCGTTTAGCTAGGAAGTCCCCATGTTCGCGGAAGTCCTCATATTACATCCCTCATTGAATATACCCTAGTTTCCGAAGATTTCACTACCATTTTGAAAATAAATTTCAATAGTAATACGTTTCTATTCCTCCGTAAAATTAAATACATATCTGCTCTTTTTTACGTAAATGTTTACACAAATGACGTATGTATAGAGACATCCAAAAAAAGACGTCATCAACTATGGCTACTTTTCAGTCTGCAGTGAGACGTTGTGTGCATGTTTTTATGAAACAAGTAGTGTAGGAAGAAAAGAAGGAAATGGCCGACTAAGAAAACATCTGACAAATTGTGGAAAATGCTCCTAGAACTTTTGTTCGTGTTGTTTAGCAATTAATTGCGAATGCAGGTCTTCCCATACCACTTATTTTATCACCAAGAACTTCTACAAGTTGATAAGCCACATAAAGCAGCATTTTGCGAGGGGTATTTATCTAAGCTAGGATTACACAAACAAATATTGAAATAGATGATCATCCTCATATCTTACATCATGTTTTCTGTTTCTGTTGGATCAGAAAGAGACGCCGGATTTGTTTTGACCAAGGTGGTGGGCATATTCAGCAATTGCTTTAAATTGTTTTTATAGATAAAGTTTTAAAGAAAACTTGCCTGTGTCCTCAATTTGTAGAGATATTAACAAATATTTTCTAGTATTCGAACCGTTACAACATTGAGTTTTGAAAGGTAACTAAGTGTCTAATCTATACGAAACACCGAACTACCTAGTAGTTCGGTGTTTCCTGGAAAACGTCCAGTTTTTTGTTTTGTTTCTACGCCGAAGGTTCCAGTACCCACTCCAAAATAAGGTAACAATTAAGTTACGCGTTACGTTCTTATCACCGCGGCCGTCTGACTTCGTTTTTTTTATCGCACGATACATTGAACTTTGGAAGGTATAAGTATGAAGCAGAAAATGGTCGCAAATTTGAGCATCTTTTATAATATTATATACACATATAATATGTATATATTATTATAAAATATTAGAACATATGTCACACAAGGTTAAATATACATATGTACATATGTTGGCATATATGTATAGAACATTTGGTTCACACATTCAGAGAATCACAAAAAGGAAAAATATATTCCATTTGAAAAAATAAGTTGCATAACCTATGGCATTTTTAAGTCATTCTCAGGATAATATTTGTGGGACACCCGGTACATGTCTCGTAATATGACCAATGCTAATCAACTGCACTGTGTCACGTGAACGGTGATCTCATTTTTTCTTCATCAACCACACTGCATAACACAACGCGATAAACAACTCACTAGACAACCACAAGAAATTAACGACGTAACGTAAACACTTTAATCATGAATTCTTGTCACCTCATGTGTGGTTTCGTTGTTTTTGTTTCGACAAACCTTACAAAAATGTGGTAATGATGCGTAATACCCTAGCTTGCATAAAAAAAAACAGTTTCATTTAGAATAAGCAACATTTTTTGACAAATGCCTGTGCATTTGAATCATATAATAATAATATCTGAATCATATTGAATCTATAATATCATTACTTTCACATCCCATTTTTCTACATTGAATTAGAGTAATTAGCTAGGTTATTAGGACATACCACGCGGACGTGGAGGAAATAAAGAGTAAAATTTAAAATATCGCACAGTGGTATATTAACATAAATTGACGCACCTACAATATGGCTTGTTTGGATTGTTGCGTTTTATATTTTTTATTTTTTACATAAAAAAGTTTGGCAAATTATTTTTTTATGTTTGGATTAAGTGGTTTAATAAACATGAACGTTATTCGTTCTCGTCCTCCTTTTATTGTCCTTGTCCCTCCATACTCTCCTTTTATCGCAATAGAGGACGATTTTTTTAGAGTTCTATCCACCTAATAACTACTAAAATGTATGTTGACAAATTTATTTGGCCTATTTTAAATACTTACCCCCTTCAACCCCTAGCTTATTAAGCTAAAAACCATGACATTTGGAGATTCTGTTATGTTGTCCATGTATCTCAACTTTGAAGTGCATTTCTTGCCTAGTTTGAAAATTACCAACAATCAATAAAAAAGTATATTACCGCTATATAACCCCCAACCCCTTAATCGGTTATGCTCAAAATCGAATCAGGTAGAGACCTCGTCAGGCAAACAAAACAGACAGATTTTTTTGCTTAAATGTTTCAGAACATTTTATTTTAGGCCTATCTAGCTAATACCTTTTTTTTCATGAACCGCTCCACTATGTGGATGTGGGAATAATGTGCACAGAAAACTGTAAAACTGATCTATCTGGTTTATGTGTTGGACAAATTGTTTACTTAAAGAATTATGATTATTGATTATATTTACTTGAAACGTAACGAAATTAGAAGTGCACACAACTTCTTGATAGCATTTTTCTGAAATTGTAAGGAGCATTTCATAAGTATAAATTTTAATATGTTTTTTTAATAGGTATAAGCAGTATGGGAATATACATGTCAATACTATCCTGGAGTGGGTACTGGAACCTTCGGCGTAGAAACAAAAATCTGGACGTTTTCCACGAAACACCGAACTACTACACTTTTTCTCGACGCGCGTTTCGCCAACTGCATTTCGGCGAAACGCGCGTCGAGAAAAGTGTAATAGTTCGGTGTTTCGTGGAAAACGTCGTTTTTTTTTTTATTTTATGTCAATACTACATGTAGTAACATGCAATATTATGCATATACTTACATAAAAAAAAATTATGACACTTGTTTTTGGTTACAGGTATGTTCCTGTTCCTGTTAGGTGTACCTAAGTGAAAGTAAGCAGTAAGTAGTAAACAACTATTGATTTCAACCATTAAATGCCACCTGGATATTAACCGCTCCCAGGCTTAAGTCGTAGACGTTTCTATGATCCCCATTCACACACAAATCAACCCCATGAAGCCACATATTACAACAAATAAATATTTGACTATAATACAGGGCCACAAAATGAAATCGAGATGTAACTTCTCTCAGTCCAGTTGACCTCCGTGTTTTTGGGGTCACAGATCACGAACCCGGTATCCATATGACCCCAGCACGTCTGGATCAATGTCAAATTCCGTTATTCAAATTATATATGGTTATATATACATATATTTCGGCTATGAAAGGAGACATCGAATCTCGGATCAGTTGACTATTCTGTCTTTGGGGGTCGCTGATCACCTCAGCATGTCTGACTCAAGGGCAAACAAGTGATGTAACTGTTGTGACCCCGGATTCTGAAAGAGCGGGAAATTTTACGCCCGGATACGCTTTGACCCGTTAGTTATCAAGTTTCTTAGATGTTTTCGGGGTCGCTGAAAATGAATTTTAATTTTAGGTTTGCTCTATCATCCCCCATTTTTCCCATTTTCAAAAAGATTTTTAGAGGTTGTGAAGAATAACCGTAACACTCGGGGAAAACGTGGATTTTATGTTTCAGATAACCAAAAGTAGGATATATGCCTGTAGATTAGGAAGTATCCACAAATTCATATCCCTTCGAACCCGTAATCCTTGAATCCCATACCCCCATAAACCCGAAGCACTGCACTTTTTAATTTCATGAGTACCTACGAGTATATCGCTCATCCTAACCACTCTGGTATTTCTTCTCTTTCTCTTTGAGGTCTTACTGGAAACGCTCACCTTGGTCTTCGCTGAAGTCATCTACATTCGTAAAAAAGTAGGAATATATAAGTATATGACGGCTAACTACTGTTGGTGTTTAAAACGAGATACTTCGAATCCACATAAATCGGATCACAATCCGGAAATCATTTTAGACGAAGAAAACGCGCTACGAGAAACCTGATGAGCAGAGTTGTGTATTTCATTACATTAATCTAAATTCCGGTTTGTTTCTTAGTTTTATGAATAAAAAATCTTTAGAAAACGTTCATATCTTTTTACCTGTTCTCTTTTCAGTTTTTGTTTATTTTGTTCCTGCCTTAAGAGCCTCTACTATGCAGATAAGTCGTGGAAGAAGCAGTACTACCATGTGGTTCAGGGTGGACCATATGGTGGAACTGTATGAGGCACCGTATGAATTTGAGGGTTACAGGTTCGAAGAGATGGATTCATGGATACCTCCCAACTCATAAGCAGACAGTCAGGATCATTAGAGCTCGGAGGTTAATAATAGATGTCTACTTTACCAGGGGCGGCCCAGGATGTCTATCAGTAACATTACGAAATATTAACCAAGTCATACCTTATACATGTGGGGTGATTGTTGTAGCCCAAAACAATCGGCAAAGGAACCATAGTCACAAGACACAGAACTTGCACAGTTGCACACAAACGACGCTATAACACAGACGTATCCGTATAGCTACTCGAGTTTCCGTAAATTATTGATAACTGTTCTATAAGTTCAGGAGTTAAGCTCTGGCGTCTGTCACTTAAAATTCACTTATAAGATGAAAAAAAATGCGTTCACCGTCTACAGACGCAACTGCGGCATATTTAAAATAAGTAAAGTTTTGTACGGGTACATTTTATATGTTGTTCAGAGACATCCACTTCTTTGCCTGTAAATAAATCCACAATATGACACAACTTGGGAAAGGCAAGATTAGTAACATCCGTTGTTTCGTCAATACTAAGCCATTTATCGTTCAGTTCCGATTTTTTTATGTCCTCACACAATGGTGCTATGTATAATCGTTGAGTTTTTTCTGTGGGCAAACTAACTTCGCCGTACTTTCCATTCGCAGAGCGTTTTGGAGACATTGTCTGAACTGGGGATGATCCAATTTTACGAATGGAATATTACACATTACCGTCATTTTGACTAAATTCAAGTTAAGTTGTCTCTGTCTGTCTCGCGTACTCACACTATCACTTACACGAGCTTTATGTTTTTCTATAGCAACATGTTGCAAAACATATGTTTTTACGTGCTACGTCAGTACACTGTTACACACGGTACAACGAAGTTCACTGCCATTAAAGGTCAGTTCCGGAAAATTGTTTATCCAACGCTCCACTGTAACACGCGACGGAGGCAGTCCCGACATTTTTACAAAATTCGACGTTTCGTGCACACGAAATTACGTTCGCCTTCGCGACTCGACCGTTGGCGTTATTTCATTGAACTACGATTGTTCTATGTACATATACATAGGAGTTGACGATGTACTTTATTAATGTGGCAAATATGACAATATTCCAGTCGCGTGAAGCCCGGTCCTGGAATGTATTATTAACCCACGAGCTCTATTGATCACCTGTACATAAAATGCAGGTTTCCCCGAGTTTAGTGTTTATACCTACATGTTTTCACAACCTCCAAAATAGGGTTTTTTGAGGTTAGAAAAAAATGATGGGGTGATGGAGCAAATCTATAATTTAATTCATTTTCAGCGACCTAGAAAACATTTAGAGACCTGATGTAGTCTTCGGCCCATGAAAAAACATTTTTGTGGTCCTATGTAATATGAAAAGTGATAGAAAAAAATGATAAATACTTAAACAGTTTTTAACATTATCGTACTTGGTACGCGAAAAGTGGGCCTCGAACGAACCTCCGCTGTGGAAAGATTAAAAGCTATAGCATTGCACTTTATTCAAGCGCCGCGCCGTTCATCTCGTATCGCTTGTTTACTTCTTGTTGCCTATTGCTCATCACGTTTAAAGGTTGTGTTTTCCAGATACCCAGATGGTAGAGATAAAAAGGTCTTAGTTCACAGTTCACACCGTTAAGTTGTAATCACTGTTTTTGTAACGAGTACCTAACGTGCTATACCATAGGCGTAACAGTTGTGTCGGCGTTGTTTAATTTTATTCAAAGTTTAAGTTAGTATATCAGCTCTTTTGATTAGATTAAGCACTCTCGGTCAAGATGGCAAGCTGTATATGTACAAAATATGTATAAATGTATATGTACAGTGTGTTTATTTTATTTCGTCCCACTTTTAAATTGCTGTAGAATTGTTTTTTGTGCTAGAAAATTCAGCAAACAAAAACAGATTGTATAGTTTTTTTTGTCAATTTCTATGCCTTATTGTCAAAAATGTTACAAACCGGCAAATGTCAATTTTATTGACATAACCTATTTTTTTTTAATGAAACACCCTGTATATTTGGGGCACGGGTAGCCGAGTGGGTTAAAGCGCCGTCTTTCCAGTCGCGATACCTCTGTGCGCGTTGTTCAAGTCCCAGTCGGGGTAGCGATTTTTAATTGTCTCGCTTTCTCCGTCAGGGCTTGATATGCAACCACTAATACACTAGTGTATAGGTGTGGATGCATAGATGCCAATCCAACCGCACATGCCCTAGATTTGGTAATGTTCTGAGTTTTCTGGGTTTCCTCAGAACTATAAAGCAAATGCGTTACCGAAATAATCTTAAGTCGCTCCCAGTGCGCCATGGCAAATAATAATAATAGCCACTCCTTCCCGCACAGGTCCCTGAGAGGACCTAAGGGGTTACTCTTCGGAGTAATTATAGGGTGAGTATTATTATATTATTATTATTATTATTATTATTTTTAGCTACTAGAATAGAACTTTTTATGCTGAGAGTAAAAATATGTATGTCATTCAATTTGACATTTGACAGTCTGTAACATTTTTGGCACTGTAACATTTTTGGCATGAAACTCCAAAAAACTGTACAAAACCCTTCGCTGAATTTTCTCGCTCAAAATATAACAATTCTACAGTCATTTAAAAGTTACAGTCATTCATTTTTTTCGAATATACTAAAATTTTCTTTTTAAATTGCTTCACACCTTGATAGAAGGCATGTTTTGGCTATTTTTTTTTACTGCACTATCATGGGCGTGCATCTTGGTAGTCACTATAATATTTTTATTAAAAATGCACGCTACTGACCCTCTGTTTTTTTTTTCATACAATTTTTTTAGTCTTCATTTAGTCCTCAACAAAAAGGGTCTCTTGACATGTTTTGATTTAGGATGTGGTTTAGGTAAAAAAACGCCATTTTAATAATAATCACACAAACAAGATTAACATTAATTATGCGAAAATTTGATAAAATTGCAGTGGTCTCTGGAATCCGCTTTTTTTTAACAGAAATATTTCTGCCACAGTTTCTGCCACATTACTTCTGTCAACAAAACTACTTAGTTGTCAAATAGCTGATAACACTACTTTCAATAAGCATGTGTTTATTTCTTTTTCAGTGTTTACAATATTTAATGACTACCCACATGTACGCCCGGATAGTGCTGAAAAAAAAATACAGCCAAAACATTTAACATGCCTTCTACAGGGTTTGTCCGGAAAGTAATGTCAGTGAGCTTTGAAAAATGGTTTTTATTGGTTCTATGTGTACAAATCTTTAGAAACTTTCAAAATACTCCTCCTGCGTCCACATATCGGTTCCAGCGGGTCTTCCACGCATCAAAAGCTGCACGGTAGTCGTTTTCCGGAATCGCCTTTAAAGCGTCGGTGCAAGCCTTCTGAATGTTTTTCACCGACCCAAAATGCTGTCTTTTCATTGGGGTTTTGAGGCGCGGAAACAGAAAAAAATCTGGGGTGGGCCGGCCACATCGGGGCTGTAGGGAGGCTGGGGAACAACGGTGATGCCTGCCTTGACGAGGTAATCGGCCACGAGGAAGCAGGTGTGCGAAGGCGCATTGTTGTGGTGAAGCTTCCAGGATTTTGAGATGTCTGGGCGGACGCGATTCACCCTGCGTTTCAGCCGCTTCAGCACCTCGACGTAAAACTTTCCGGTTACGGTTGTTCCCTGCGGAACGAACTCATGATGGACCAATCACCGGCAATCAAAAAAGACAATCAGCATTGTCTTGGTCTTTGACCTGGACATCCTGGCCTTCTTCGGACGAGGGGAGTTCGACGTGTGCCATTTCGCACTTTACCTCTTCGTCTCCGGATCGTATTCAAAGACCCAACTTTCGTCCCCGGTAATGACGTCATCAAGGATTGGCCTCGCAGCGCCTCGCTTTTAGATCGTCCGTTAGCACTTTTGGCACGAGCTTCGCGCACGCCTTCCTCATTCCTAAAGACTCCGACACAATTTCCTAAAGACTCCGGCACAATGGTTTTCGTAATGTCTAATGTTTCGGAAATTAAACAGACACTTAGACGACGGTCAGTGTTCAACAAGTCACGCACACGTTTCACATTGTCGTCGGAACTGGAGGTTGATGGCCGTCCAGCGCGGTTCTCGTCGTTGACATCTTCCCGACCTTCTGCGAAGGCCTTGTGCCACCGGAAAATTTGCCTGTCCGAAAGACAATCGACACCACCTAAAGCCTTCTTCAACATTGGAATGGTTTCCGCAGAACTCTTCTCCAGTTTCACACAAAACTTGATCGCCATCCGTTGCTCAAGCGAACGTTGCATTTTTTCTTGCACCGGGTCACTGTAACGACTCTCAAAGAACGAGTGATGCGACCGCTACAACGACCGGTAGCCAACTGACGCTTGTTGGATCTTGTTGCCAGATGCCCCCATCACAATCCCAGCACGTAAGGCGCGGGCTGGTGCGTATAGTCTCAGGAAAAAAATTCACTGACATTACTTTCCGGACAAACCCTGTATTATGGTGCGTAAGTGAACAATTTATAAAAGAAAATTTTGGTATGCTCCACAGAGATTATGAAAAAGGAAACCTAGACTTTAGTAATCTCACGAAATAAGACTTTTTCTTCATGAAATCACTTAAGGAAGTATCCCCTTTTCCAGTTTTTCAGATTACTTAGGAAACACTATAGAAATATGTAACGCATAATTTTTGGAAAACTTTTATTTGAATTTTTTTTTCTTAGATTTACAATACCTTACCGGAGATATGGAAGAAACCATCTTAGATGAAACATCCTGTTACAATTTCTACCAAAACTTCCTAGATCCTTCGGCCTTTGTAGTGCCTAAGCATGTGTCTAGCTTGCCTTATAGTCCAGTACGCGGAGACTTTTATGTGTTCTTGAAACATATATAGCTAGTTTTGACGGTTTCCTATGTATTTTTTTTTGCGTAGAACACAATGCGCGGGGTCCGTAGAGCTGAAACCGTTCGCTAATATTTTAAATTGACAATTTGGAAAAAAAAACGTATTTTTTTCATACTTTCGCTTATATCTCCGTTCCTTGGCATATTTTATATAGCATATGTATTTAAGAAGTTGTAGTATATTGAATTTCCAAAATTTTAAGCCCAATCCAAAAGTCTCCAAGTGCTATTGTTAACTTGCAAATGAATGCTGAAGTTGAAAAAGTGTTTTTTTTTCACTATTTTTTTACTTCGAAAGTAGGGCGACTATGATCTTGAAAGTACGCTTCAAGACGCGTATTTAAAAAAAATAGGCGTCAAGATATTATAGTCACAATTCCGAGAATTTCGAAGCGGCAACGCTAAAACAATATATACGTCGCGTCAATAAAGGTAGTCGCGTAGAAAACTTTATAAAACTGGCCTAAATTAATATTTTTCAAAATCTCAAAAAAGTCTCGCAAACTTTAAGAGATTTATGATTTTCATAGCCCAACCCGGTCAATATCGTACAATAAACAAAGAAATAGCGTCATTGTTAATTAAGGCTTGCAAAAAAATTCGATAATTAATTATTCGAAAAATGATTAACGGATCGAGCTGAAATTTTGTTGTAACTTCATACTACAAATAGTAGTCTCTCCAAGACATCCAATTCATGGTCATAATCACCCTACTTGCGAAGTAAAAAAATAGTGAAAAAAAGCATATTTTCAACTTCAGCAGTCATTTGCAAGTTTAGAAATTCAATAGGCTACAACTTCTTAAATACATATGCTATATATGTAAAATATGCCAAGGAACGGAGATATAAGCGAAAATGTGAAAAAATATGTTTTTTTTTTCACAAATTGTTAATTTAAAAAATTAGCGGACGGTTTCAGCTCTACGGACCCCACGCAAAAAAATACATAGGAAACCGTCAAAACTAGCCCTATACGTTTCAAGAACACTTTTTGATGATTTTACCACCCTGCCTACTGGACTATTGTGGATAGTCGGGGCCTGCCAGCACAAAACATCTAAATAGAAGAAGGTCAATCTCCTTAGATAAGGAGGGAAACACGCTTCGGGTCAACCATATGTACCGGTGGCCAGTTTTTCATAATGCGCATGCGCGACGCTAAATCGAAATGCGTAGCCGTGCATTGGCATCGCCAACTTCATTTTTACAATTCAATTTTTCATACAGCAAACTCGTTGTTGCTGCATAAAAAATTGATTTGTAACCATACCCCACTTTATGATTTTATCATTCAAGGTGGAATAAATAAAAACAATTTACTTGAAATTATTTATTTCTACAACTATAAATATTTAAAACAAAACAGTATCAAAACATATTGACATAGTAAACAGAAATTATTTGGAAACATAAAAAGTCAAAGGAGATTAAAATAAGAAAATTTTCAAATCGAGATTAAATTGTATTTAACTTGAACATACCTGCTGGATATCGTGAACATACCTCCTACTGATGAAGTAGAACGCTTGTTGTTGCATGGCTCTATACAATGAAGAACACTCTAAAAACACATAATACATATTTCATTACAATTTTAAGGTTCAAACGCTAAGAAACTTCTATTTTTTAATATGTACACATGCTCATTTACAAGACTATTTCATATTAAGAGTAAACTAGAAGGAACTTTGCTAAACCTAACAATTAATTAAATTACACGTATCTTTTCATTCTTTTCATGCACATCTTATTATGTTCTTGTAATACTAATCATATTTTATAGGTTAGATAAGTAATTTAGCACAGTATTTACTTACCAATAAGTATAATAATTTATATTATATCCTTAAATGCCAATCAGAAAAGAAATAATAGTTTAATCACGAAATAATGCACAAAACAATTTTATGCGAATCAAAATTTTCCATTAGGGACGCTTCCTAAAACAACAACAATCAAGGTTTAAATTAAAATGCCGCGTTTCAATTGGATATGGATCGCCTAGGCAAATAGACCTATGGGATTGCTGCCACCGATACCACGCGGCCATTTCGTTATTTATAAGTTTTCCCCAGATTTGGGGAATTATCAAAAATATGCTAATTTCAAAGTCAATTATTTCATCCCTGAAAATTATTAGTATTGTTATTATTATAATTAAAATTGTCTAGCTAGACTTACTTTACTTTCTTAAATGCATGTAAGGGGATATATCTAACATAGCGAAATATCACATTAGCTTATTACTGAAATTATTGCGACTTAAGCTGCATCTGGCAACATCGCACTCCTAGCGTGTTGCGAGGTCGTGAATGCTAGTTTCACAGTGTGTTTTCAAAAAGTGAGGTGAACATGCAATTTTTGTACATAAAAGGGTAAAATTTAAACTCGCGCCACGTTTGTGACCCCTTCCACCTCCACGAAAGCCGTTGGGGTTGAAATTCCAAGTTCATTGCTCCACGGCGCGTATTATTGGCTGCATAGAAATCCGTCCCGCGAAGTACGTCGGTGCTGCGAGTGCGATCCGAACGTTGGCTGTGTAATAGAAATAACCTGCGGTGGCCCGATCGGTGGCGCCTTCAGAGCGCGGTCTCGCGAACAACATACGGTACGGTCCACTTTCTGAAGGGGAAGACGGTTGTAAAGTGAAATCTTTAATGCAATGTGAGTGCTAGTGCGCTGATCGTTTGTTACGCACTCTACTATTTTGATAATATGTCAACTGGATCTGTTTACGGTCGTGCCAAGTTAATAATGGAGTATGCTTAGTGTCCGTTTGCTTAATAACAATTAAATGACAACAAGTGGTCGGTATCGTGATTGTGTTTTAATCCAAAACGTGTGTTTTTTTCATGATGGAATAAGACTGGATTATATTTACAATTTCATCTCATAAATGAAGAGACCTCCTCGGTAAGATGACAGTTGATTTACTATCGGTAGAGTATCCATTTTTTTTATTTTGCATTATTCACCATCAGTCTCAATTTAGAACAGATCTGTTTATTCTGCCATTTCCGCGTTTGGAAAGTCATAGAGCACAATAGAGCGTAAATAAATAAATTTACCCATAATACCACTTAAAGCAACAACAAAAACTATTAACAACTGTATTTTTGATTTCGCGTGACAAAAGCAGCGAGACTTGTTTTCTAAGCTTGTGCAGCTTTTTTTTCGCCAATTTCACATCGGTTTACTTCGTGGTACAAAACTGAAGAAGGTTTTCCAACGGGGCCAAGGATTCTGTTTACTTACCTGTGCATTAGCGAAAATAATATTCACTTCTTGTCATTGTCAGCCAGTAGGTGACGTCACGAGACCTTGCCTTGTTGCTTTTCTGTATGGAATGGAATAAACACTAAGGATTATCCCGTTAGCAGCAATAAACTATTCCTTTTTTTATCGAAATAGTGCTGGAGTGTCTCGTGCGATGGCTTTCGTGTCGAGAATGAATTTATCATAAGTTGTAGAGGGATTTTCCACTTATGTAAATCAACTGGCAAATCAATAGACTGTCCTAATTGAAAGTGGTAATCTATGACAAATAGTGGCAATGGAATCGAAAGTATTTTTCCATGTAAGCAAAAATATAGATTTGGTAAATCTTCGTTAGGTACTAAAACACTACACTGTTAGTTAGTAAACATTAAATATACATTAAATAAACACTAAACTATAAAACACTACACTGAAAAGTTGTTTTTTCCATGAAATTTCTGAAAATCTGTTTCTCTTGATTCTTCTGAAAATTGTTGTGATGAAAACTTCGAGGAAAATTTATTTCGGTGAAATACGACTTCAAAGAAACGGCTAAATATCTGCTTACTAGGTATGTGGATGAAAACTCTTTTTTTAAATGGTGCTTGAAATTTAGGTATACCTAACAAAGTTCAAAGTATGTTTTTTTTTCGGATTGCAATGTAGCTTCCACTGGGCTAGGAATAATTTTATCCAATTTTTAATAGGCTTAACCTCAACGCTGTACTACATCATGTACCGTATGACGTCACCCTAAAAATATTAACACAAATCACAATTTATTCTCTCATATTGAACTGCAGTAGGTATACCACATGCAGAGAAAAACTTGTTGAGTTTTGTGCAGCTGTTCTTTTGTCTGATTTCATTTAATGAGGTTTTACTATTAAGCAAAGGATCACGTGCAACCCTTCTATGTGCTTGATAACCTTTATACTCGTAGTACTCCGGAATAACTAAATTTTCGGTGTGCAATAACTTATTAGCTTTTAAATATTTCTTTGGATAGAATAAGAGCGGCCATGTAAAATCTGAGAAATTTGGTGACGTAAACCGATCAATTTTATCATCATCTTATTAAATTAACGCTGTCGATATTCTATACCAAGGTTCGTTTCGCTCGTTAATTTTGGCGATGTTGAATAAGCACCTCAAGTCGGACCTTGGAGTAGTTTTGTCTGTTTGTACTTTTTATGTGTTATCTGCCACATAACCTACCTACCTACCTGCCTGTCTTAAGAGGTAGGAAACGACTCTTGTCTCGAATTTGCCTTGAAGTGTGTAAACCGCTGCCCTAGAAAATGATGTAAAAGCACGTGCTGTACAACTAAAAGGACCAAGACGGAGGTTATAAAATTTTAATTGCTTTGAATTACAAGATATTTAGTATTAAACACTGTAAGGTGATAGTTTTGTTACGCCTGTTTTTTTATCTGTGTTTATAAATAAATTAGATAACGGGTTCATTCTGTGCTTACAACCGACCAGGAGAAAGAAATGATCTCTTCTTACTTTTATTCAGTATACAGATGTGTATAGTTATACTATGATGGGAATTTTAATCAAAATCGATGCCCTAAGAACAAAAATCGAAATGAAAATATTTTCCCTGCTATAAAAGGTAAAAAAAATCTTATCCACTCAGTCATCCACTTGAATGAACTTGATGATGATGATCTTGAACCAGAGAGAGAGAGAGAGGGAGAACAATGAGAATATGGACAGATATAAGACATGAAAATAACAATTATAATAATTAAAACTACAGACAGATATAATAAAAAAAAACATTTCATTACCAGATATAAAATACAACAGCCTTGCTTTATTCTCATACTTTCCTAAATGTATTGATTTGGCTGCGTTTTTGGAGCTTATAAAAATGCATTGGTAGCACGGAGAGTGCATTTTTCTAGTCGTGTAATTAAGATTTGTAGAGAAGTTATAACATTCTCACTTGCCTAACAACTTCGTAGTTTAAGATTGTATATTGACGGAAGTTGCTCGAAAGTTTTGGGGCTCGAAAAGTTGGCCCATTGCTTCCAACGTTGCTAAACTCACTTCCGTTTTTGTTGCCTGTTAATTATGCTCAGCTTACACATACATACATGTTACCACTGTTACAGTCATGGATGTATCAAACGATTTAAGACCTTAAATCTAATATTAAACGATTTAAGACCTCAACTGACCAGTTGAGATAAAAATGAAACGATTTTGCAAACATTCAATTTTGGGATCCCATGATAACAATTTCTAGTAATGTTCACTAAGATTTACATAATTTGAGGTACCATGTTTGTGATCTTTGTATCTAGAGCGCTAATGGAGGTAAAAATGAATCAATCTGGGTAAAACTGCAGCATTCATTTGCAGCACACTTGACAGAATTTCAGATAAATATAGGCACAATAACCACATAAAGACAGCAGCGGATATAGAAAAGCATATGACAATGATATTAAGTATATACCTACATATATTAATTTGGTTTACAAAACCGAACAAAACATAAATTTCTAAAGGAGGTATTTACATTTCCAACATGAATTCTCTAGAGTAGAGATTCTCTAGAGTAGAGAGAACTACTAAAACATTACCTTCTATTTAGCGTTCCAAAACAGTGATACGGCGAAAACATTTTACTTATTTTCTTGATTGGGTTTAAAATAAAACTTCAAGTACTGAACCATTGTCCAGTGTTTAAAATTCCGTTCCAACCACCAAACTTGATATACACAGTTCACAAATAATGTGTATGTCAATATATGTGTATTGTGTATATCAAATATATGTGTAATATACACAACTAAAACCATCTGGCAGAACATTTTAATCCTTTCAACATAGGGAAGCTGAAGTAGACGTAGGTATAGGGTTTGATAAGTTGTTTAACAGTATCAAAGTGGACTTAAATATTTTGCCAGATACTCAAGTACTTGAAATCATCGCGTCATCTCTGTTAAACCATATAGAGATAGAAAACAAAAACCATGTAGAAAGGGAATACCTAGTAAGAAACACTCATTATAAACGCCCAAAATACCATTTGTAATATATTTAGAATTCCAATTGGAATAGTGCGTACCCTCAGTTTGTGGAAAATATACACTATTGTATTGGAATACTACAACTGTGTACAAGAAGTTTTAGTATAATTTGGATGATTGTGAAAATACAATAGTAATTTCCCTGAATGAATCTTTACTTTTAATGTATTATCATTTTGCCTTTCCAAACCAGGCTATGTGGTGAATATGACAACTTATTACTGTGCGATGAACAAATCGCAGCGCCTCAATACAAGATTTATTATCTCCAGTAGCTTAATACGCATTAACGTGTTATATAATTGATCATGAAAGGTACTCAGCTTGATTCTATATTACTGTGGTTATCCTATCGCGCAGCCATGAAAAATATGCGAACCGGAAAGTTATGTGGGGGTGTTGTTGAACGTATGTAAATATGGCCGATACCTATCAGATTTTATTTATTGTGTAACTAACTAGTAGTGATTTATGTTTACCGAAATATCAAGGTTAAATCTGCTTATTGTTTAGAAATGTATTCTAAAATCATAATAGCCAAAAGTTTTGTACTGGAGTTGCCCAAAAGTAGTTGGCATTAGGAAATATGTACACATGTCATAAAATGAGTGATCTTTGAATAATCCGTTTATTCTGACCTTTGAATTCTACCAAATACATCGGATAAGCTTTTTCAATCCACTAGAAAATGATAACATGTTCTATCGAAAACATTTCATGCAAGCTCAAATGGACAACACAGTCCTTATTTTGATGGATGCATCAAAGAAATGGTCGGTTTAAAATTTATGAAGGTCATGAAACGTAAAAAAGTCAAATTCCTGATTTGGATTATGTTCGTTCGGCAAGAAAAAGTACGTGAAGCGATCGACTTTATTGACGTTTATTATTCTGATAAATAATAAAAGCCTAATTGAAGCTGACAATTCCAAAAGAAATATTATTGAAACCAGTGGTCCAATCTTCAAACGACTATGAATCAATTAGAATTATAATAATTTAGACACTGATACTCCAACAAATAATGACGTATTTTAGATTAGAAATATGGAAGTTTGCTTTGATATCTGTGATATTTTCTTATCAAAATGATGGTGGATCTGAAATCCAAACAAGCACCTCGCAAGAGTAAAAATAGAAAATAATCTTCGGTATTACTTAACCTTACTTTACAACTATGATTCTAAATTTTTATCTCAGTATTATCAAAAATTGAATCATAGGAAAAATACGAGTGAGTTTCCCCTTAAAAGAGTTTGTCTCTTGGCATCTATGAGAATAATTCCCGTTCACTGTCATCCGTCATCAAAAACCACAGATCCGGATTACGACCTTATTAGGTCCTGGCGAGGAAATAAGCTGAGAGGCCAGTGTGGTAGATTTGACGAAGACAACATTTTCTGGCAAGGAAGAAAGTCGAGACTCATTGTTATTCGTCTTCGGATACATCACATCGATATGTGTTTTGTTAAGACGGAACTGATTTCTGATGACTAATGGCAATGAACGGGAATTGTTATTCTCATTCTACATAACTATATGTATTATAAAAAACGAAAAATATGTACATACTTGTAACATTGAATGTAATACTTTTAGCTGTTGCAGTTGAAGAATCACGCATGGAAGATAACGAACGTATTCAATAAATCAGTTCAAGTAATTCTGTGGCTATAAAAACCCGATGAATGTCGAGAGATGAACTAAAATATAGATCTGGAACAAGAATGTTAACTAATATCCATAATATCAAAAATATTACGTACATACGTACATACACAGTCAAAAGAAAAAAACAGTATCAAAGAGACGTAGATATTACACGTAAGCGATATCTATTAAAATAGATCTTTTTCAGTGTCTCCCACACAAATATGTATCGTTACTTTTTTCTAAATTGAAAAAATAAGAGTAACGATGATTAAAAAAATTCCTTAAGCTAATGAAGGACGTTTAGGATGTTATACGAGGATTAATTATATATATTATATTTGATAAGACGTAATATTGATATTAATCACTTGTCATTTTTGATATTGTTTACAGCAGCTTTAGTGATGTAATTCAAATATTTATAATGAAATCGCAATAAATATATTTGGGCAATATTATTTTGTTCAATTGCTTTTATTTATAAAGAATTTTATCCAACGACTCGGTAGTTATGGTTTATGCCCATAATAATGTATTCCAATTTCCATGTATTGTAATAAATCTAATTATGGTATATTTTAAAAGAACGACGACAATGATTTACATATTCACAATGTGGTAAAAAATTACCATAAGCTTACTGGTGACTGAAAAAAAATTTAAATATAATGTACACTTTTTATTTACTTTATTTGTACAGTTTTTATAACACCCAAACCAAAGTGACTAATAAAGTTTTACATTAATATCGGGTTGAAGGATACCTTTTTTTTTGTTTGTACCGTTTGTAAGTATCTTGAAAGTATTTTCTACGACGACATTTCGTCCTTTGAAGGATATATGTATGTGAACGAATTTTGTTTTTAGATCATAGAAATACTTTTTGTTTAATTGATCCGTCATGTTATGATATTCAAATTGATCTTTAAGCCAGTTATCTCATAATGTTTTTCTCATCTGTGCTTCACCTTCCACTTGAACTGTAATGCAAAACGAATAGTTTTTCAAATTTTAGTAAACCATGGATTTCATAATCTACCTACTTTATCAAAATATGTTCTTATTTCTGGAATGAGTAATGTGTGTTGGATGTACAGTGTTGAAAATTCTACATCTTTAAACGACAAAGCGTTTCTGCGTTATGCTCCTTCTCTAAATGCTATTGTTTAGAAGGTTCCAGTACACACTCCAGGAGTGTTTAGATGTCTGTGTTGTATCGTTCGTCAGTTCAAACTGTGAAACATTAACTGTCCCCGTCACAGGCGGCTTAAGGCGGACCTACTTCCTTCCACACTGAATCTTGCAGCTATTATTTACCTCGTTGTTTACTATCCTCATAGTAAACGTTTTCCACATCATATGTACATTATATGCGTTACAATCATAAGACTGGTAATAACTTGTAAATATATAGTTTAGTGGCAAAAGGTGCTACAACAAACCGCCAAGTCCAAAGTTGGAGTCTAAACTAAAATGTCAAGTAGCTGCTGGTTCCTAGATACTTCCAAAACTCCAGATCGAACTGAAGTTGGAGCACACTAGTAATCCTAGACCCAATAGTTCTTCTGGTCTTGGTAACAATACATGCCATTGAATTGTACACAGTACACAGGAAAGCTAAGCACAGAACGATAAACAAATAAAATTGCAGATAGGCAATTAACGCTGAAATCTCTTGGATTCTGTCTTGTAAATCAAAATGAGTATGGAACTGCCAAAAAGGTCTCGCCCAAATGGGAAGAATAATAAATTGATATTTATCTGGGTACCTGATCAGTATCACTCTAGTTTGGAAGGATGGCCAATGAAATTACTTACCCATTGGCCAGAGAGAGATTACAAAATTCGTAAGGACCAGAATCAGTGCTTAACATATCAACCAGTTCAGCCAAAGCAACAGTTCAAGACCGAACAGAGCAAAACTGTTATCATTAGAATTAATTACCGGGGTTAAAAAAGTAAAAGTAAAAAACAACTATAGGGCTACTACTAATTAGCCTATTTACTGTATGTTATATAGCCTATATATACTTTTTTTTGTGTAGCTGTACACAGCTTAAAAATCATGATCCTGGATATTGACCTTCGTATTCCTTTATTAGACCTTAGACCTTTTCGACGCTGAATTCGAATCGAAAATTTTGAGATAGGGGTAAGAAATAAGAATTTGACAAAATACCCCCTTCAACCACTGTTATACTCGATTTTCACCTCTGGTTTACTTTTCCTGCTTTTGGCATGTTGAAATTTGAAATCAGCAACCTCGAAAACTCCCAGAAATATATTCTTGGAACAAAAATTGCGTATTTTGTCAAATTTTCATTTCTTATCCCTATCTCAAAATTTTGAGGGTGTAGGTATTGACTTTTTTGAGGTTGGATTCGATTTCAGCGTCGAAAAATACATGGAGCTACTAAGGTCAATATCCAGGATCGTCGTTTTTTTTTTGTGTAGCTGTGCTATTTGTAGAATTGGGAACTATTTTTTTAATTTTTTCATATTACTATTTATTAAAGACGCGTAACGTATTTGTTACATATAAAACTAGTAATTAGGTGAGACGTTGGTAGAAACGAGACCACAGATTATTGCATACAGCGGAGATTGTACAACCGCATCATCTGACACGAGACTACTGCAAGACTACTGCAATCAAATCAATCGCGTGACCGGCTTCTCTCCGTCGTTAAATTGAGGCAACGCTATTTTTTGCTGTGTCGGCGTATGCCAGCTCTAGCTATAAATTACAGAAAGTAATCTAAAGAAAAAATAAAAACACCGGTTTTCTCCTTAAACATGTTAACGTGTAATAAAGTGAATCAATGCAGTAAGAAGACGTACAATACCGTAAGGTGACGGAAGTACGAATGTTTATTGTTATCCGATATATGTATGTAGGATACAACACTATTAGCTTTACAGCACGTTTTCAATAGTTTAGTTATTCTGTGTCATAAAACTTAATAACAGTTATTGTTAGTGTGCCCCGGCTCCCAGTTATAAAAACTGACCATTCTCTGTTGCTATGTACATAATAAATATATCCAATAGGTACAAGTATGTTTAGGACGGGAGTTTCATAGGGATGAATCATTATATCATAATCAATGAGCATCGTAATATAAATAATTGTACGTTAAGCAATCTGAATCACCAATGTTTTCTACCCACTCCGAAGTAATATTCATATATCGTAGAATTTCGTGTAAAAATTACTCTCGGTTGCGAAAAATTGCCGATTAAAAAAAAGAATTAAGCGAAAAATATATGTATGTATATATGCGCTAAAATTACCCGCGCCTATAATATTGGAGGTGTGCCAATATGATCTGCTCATTATTGGCTAGCTTATTTATGAGATATGGACGATTAATGTTTTCAGACATCAATAAACTTAAATTATCAATAAGGTTTGGTGAAGTTATTTATAGACGTACCTATTTATTAATCCAATTACCAACTAAGAATAGTGCGCTAGTATATGTAGTAGCACTTTCGGGCAATCAGGGACAAAATATACAGCGCGTTTCAAGATTAAGTTAACAAGACATGCGCGGGATACAAAATTTTCGGGGAAGAAGACATGCGCGGGATAGAAATTTAACATTCTGTTAAAGTTCTATTTGTAAAACTGATTTTCTCGAATCTCAAATTATTATTTCAACAAAAGTTGACTCTAGTCGCAGTTTTTGCTCAAATCGTGATTGTTCGTCAATTGTTTTCGTTTGCTCATAATTATTTACATATACTTTGTACAAAATAAAAACCTTTGCACATCACCGAAGACGCTATTAAATGACTGCAGTAATACCACCACTCAATTATATTGAAATAAAAACTGTAATGGAATGTCTTATTAACTTTTAAATTTCGCGATTAATATTCGTTGTTATGCAGTTAATAGCAAATTGACAGTTTGATATTATTTGAACTTTACATTGGCTTTAATAGTAGTTTGTGTCTCTTTTGAGCTTCAAACTTTTATCTTGTATTGAAAAACTTTTATTGTTATTTTCAGAACAATCAAAGTGTTATCAGTTAGTTGTCAGACTTCCGTTTGCAAAAATGCCAAAACAGTTAAACAGCTACTGCCAAGAGTTAGTAGCATCTTTGATACGATATTTTGAAAAGGAATAAGACAATAATAACCATGGTTCATTGCTACCCTTAGCAGCGGTTGAAAAGGTAATTTAAATATAAAATTAAAATATTAAAATTACAGTCCAATTATTGTTTTAGCGTGTAGTAGCAGTCCTAAACTTGAATATCGTTACGGTTAATTTTAGTTCACGAAAAGCAAAAAAAAATTAAAATCGCCAAGAAAGCATGATCCTACCAAGAGGGTTACAAATACTGTAGCATTATATTCAAGTGTTATTCGTAACATTTATAATAATTGATATTTACATATGTACAAAATACTACAGTGCACTATTTGCAACCGAATGGTATTTGTGAGAAAATCTTATTGGTTTTTATTTATTTTTTAAAAATTTCAAAACTGTTTAAAAAGACTGAAGATTGAAGACTGAAAGGTATATAACAAACAGGGTTGAAAATCCCACTAATTTCTTCCTTATATTTTTAGTGTCTTCTCTTGAAAATATATCGATGAAATATTAAGAGTTAGGTAGACTGTATGCATTATGATTTTTTTAAATAAAAATAATTTTTGAAAAATTTAATTCTAACCTAATAACTAACTAATTTAATTTTAAATAATGTTAAAATATGTCGGTATCAATTTTTTGGGTCATACTTCAAAATATTTAAAAACCTGTATCCTGGAATAGTTTCTACATGACAAGTTTAAAGTCGTTTGTGTAATTTTTACCCCCTGTAAAAGTTACGAGGTTTTATTGTAACAATTCGAATGTAACAATGAGGGGTTTATTTGTTTCTTCAATCAGCTAACGAAAACAGCTCCTAGCAGCTACGAGCAAACGAAGGGTGGAAAACATTAAAAACTATTAAATTTTAAGGATGTGAAAATGGTTGGATTTTTAACCCTTTTATTTATGTAAATAATTATGAGCAAACGAATGTAATGGATGAACAAGTTCGCGGTGCGAATTAATTTAAAATAATAATCATAACAAACAAAATGAGGAACTGGTAAGATTTCCAATTCCATCTCTCTTATTTATGTAAATAATTATAGACTAACGAAAATGGACAAACAATGACGAGCAAATGATTTGAAAAAAAAAACTGTAACCATTGTAATTTTTCTTTTTGTCCTTCATTCGCTCACCTTTGATTATCATTTTTGTGTTGTAAGTAATTATCAGCAAACGGAAATAATCACGAGCAAATGATTTGAGCAAAGAAAAAAATCAAACAAATCAAAAACATATTGGTCGGAGGCAAGCGAAATTTTCTACTCCTCCGTATTCTACAAAAAAAAAAAAAAAAAAAAACGAGCAAATGATATAAAGGACCAGCAATCACAAACAATTTACTTCGATTTGCAAAATTCAAAAATGGGGTGATGGAGTTAGTTACCTTGGGTATATTTTCACTTTCTAAACTTAAGAAGGCTTTAACCTTCTAAAGGATATGGACTCAATCCGTTTTCATGCTAAGCTGTTGACCGCTCCATTCAAAATTTCAAGGAATGTGTACGTTGGTAGCCTTTTTAAACAAAGCGTATTGTTACACATTTCTCTTTAAATAATTCACTTCTCCAATTTACACATTTATTAAGACTTTACAACTCTTCGACTTCAACTGTGCAACATTCCAATCACAATTAATTTTGTCTTAGCAACAACACCACTATGTATAGTTTTTACATGTTCTAGAATATTCATTTGACTTCTACAATGTTAATATGTATGTCATTCCATACAACTTTTTACTAAGAGGTAGTGTATAAACTAAGTAGAGTCAATGTGTAAACTATAAAGCAATAACTTTCAGCTGTCACTAATGACATTTCACAAATATCACAGTATAAACACATATTGTATAAAGTATTAAGATATTTTTTTACCATTCCTCGATGAATGATTTTTACAATAAGTCCTGACATTTGAGTCTGTGACGTGTAGCGCCACCTGATGATTTTTTTTGTAAAACATATAGTATGACATGCCATGGCAGCTACTTGAAGTAGAAACATACGAAGCGAATCAACATAAAACGGGCATATCCTTGTGTTGTGATACAAATTGTAAATTCGTTAAAAAACATGATAAGAGACAATAAAAGTTATTTTGTTTATAATAACATTTTAATCAAATTTATTATAATATCGTTATCTAATATTTATCGAAGGTTGTTGGTTAGAGATAATTTTTATATCGCTTTACACATATACCGTTATTTTTAATGAAGTAACTAATTCATGGGTCGCGATTTTTTTGTATACAGGGTGTCCCATAATTATTGAAGTGTGTATTCCACAGTATTTTAAAGGGGATAAATATATTTTTAATTTTTTATCTAAATATCGGAATGATGTACGAATTTGAGATTTGGTGTGTTGTCTTTTACTAATAGAAGGATACGTCTCCTTAACAGACATCTTTTTGATAGTTAAGATTTCTTTCAATTAAAATTATTGAAGTTAACCTGTGCTTTCACTGCGTAACATATCACGTGTTTTTAACAAAATATTTTGGTATTATCCAATGGCGGCTGGTGAAATTTGAAATTGTCGTATTTTCGTAAGGAATTATGGGACCCACACCAGATTTGAGGGGGTTATTACTAGACCAAAATGGAAGGCTAGAATAGCAAAAAACTTCAAACGAAACTGCTAATTTTTTTTGACAAATCTGGCACACCCGAAAGTGAAAAAACATGTGATTTTCATTAAAACTGTAAAATTAGGATCAATTTTTCCTTCAAGGTCATTTAACTCTTTTTTCAGTGAAACCAAATTTAACAGGGTAATTAAACTTAAATAAATGACATTTTTTTAGCACAATTTTGAGCACGCTTGAGCCTCGAGGCTAAATTGAATGATTTAAAAATCAAAAGTTAATACATATGTATTTATATTTCGGATCTAATTGGCCATGGAAAAACATGAAACACGCTAAAAATACTCCAAATTTCGACCTATTTGCAACACTGAGAATCCGAAATGTTTATAGCTCTCCGTTCAAAATTGTATATTGTACCCAACCTTCGTGGATACCCGGTATATTATGATGTAGTCGTGCACAGTAATCATTAACAGTTGGTACCTAGTATTAAAGATCTGGACTCCGGTTGTGTTTATAGCCCACAACTTCAAAGCGCTAGTTAGTTATTTGTTAGCTTTTAACAAAATAAATGCTTCGTTTAAGTAAACGTTTCATTGTACGAAATCGTTTTCGAGTTTGGATTTTTAAATGGAAGACCCTGTATATTTAAATGGAATAGAAGACCCAGTTTTTACTTTTAAATCTAGTTTTATGAATTAATGAAAAAAAAAACCCATGAAAACCGTAAATTATATGATTTTCATTAAAACTGTAAAATTAGGAGCAATTTTTACCTTCAAGGTCATTTAACTCTTTTCAATAAAACCAAACTTAATAGGGTAATTCATCTTATATAAATGACATTTTTCGAGCACAATTTTGAGCACACTTTTGAGCCTCAAGGCTAAATTGAATTATTTAAGAGTCAAAAATTACTATGTAATTATTTTTTCGGATCTAGTTGGCCATGGAAAAACATGAAACACGCTAAGAAGACTCCAAATTTCGACCTATTTGCAACACTGAGAAACGACGTTTTCCACGAAACACCGAACTACTACACTTTTCTCGACGCGCGTTTCGCCAACCAAGTTTTTTGTTTCTACGCCGAAGGTTCCAGTACCCACTCCAGGAAATAAATGCTTCGTTTAAGCAAACACCTTTTTATTGTATGAAATCGTTTTCAAGTTTCCGTTTAATTTTGATTTGTGTACATTTAAGATCGTAATTTTTGGAGATCATGTGTTCACAATTATTTCTGAAATAATTCTGAAAGTGCTCGAAGTATTCTTGTTGCTCACAGTGTATCCATTACAGATCATAAAACCTGGATTTTTACTATGCGCGTCTGGATCTTTTGGTCGTCGGGTACCATTTTCTATTTGCAGTTAAATTGAAAAATACCCTACAAAAAGACGTCAGCGAACGTAAAACGTCCCCGAACGGTTTACCCGCGTACACCGGCGAATCTCTGCACCGGTACGTGGAACGCCCGTGATGCCCTTTCGGAAATTACAGCTTCTAAAGTACAAGGGCCCGACGACGTCGGTGCTCCGTCGTCTCGTAATACACCTGGAGGAAGTACGGGGACATGAAAGAAAGCAACCTTTTATATTCATAAACATCGTAAAGTAAACGGAGTGGCCCTCCGCACGAACACATTTTCACTTGGCCGTATACCGAGACCAGTGGCGGCCCGTAAGGGACGGAGAAGGGCGTAAAACTATTAGGATACCAGGGTAGTATTAAAAAAAATAAAGAGGAAAACCAATCAGGCACATTTATAGACTGACCTAAAACATTCACATTTCCTGTTTAGAATTAAAATTTAAATTATATTAATGAAAGTACTGTACCATTCTGAAATTCTAACGATTGTTGACAATCTCAACCAGACACTAAATAATAATTTGTAATTGTAGTTTATGAATAATACAGTAAGTTTGTTATGTAAATCGAAAACAGATTTAGGCACGTACAGAGGCACCTGCTATAGACCCAAAGAGAATATAAAAAAGCTAGCGTAACAAAAAATCTCTACTTTGAGCTTAAATTAAATAAGTTAAAAAGTTCTTATAGATACCGATTTGTTAGCTATTGTACAATGACGGCAGTTGTTCGTAACAGAACATGGTAATGTTAATCAATTTTTAGCTACACATAATAAGTTTATGATTTTTTACTCTTTACTCTACCGTGGTATCATATAATGGTGTACGAGGTGTGTAACTTAAGTAATGAGACTGGTTTTTAAATTTTTTTGTTCAGATAGAATCACAATTGAGCATTGTCTCCTTCAAAATAACTTCCTTGGGAAGCCACACAGCGCTGGAGACGGTTCTTCCATTCCTCATAGCAGTGCTGGAACTCATATACTGGAATATTCAGTTGGTGGGTTACAGCCGTTTTAATGTTTTCTATGGTCCCAAAATGACGTCCCTTGAGGTGATTTTTCAATCTCGGAGAGAGAAAAAAGTCACAAGGAAAGCGAATAAGGAGGCTGAGGAACCACAATTGATTCCAAAGTCAAGACACCTTTCTCTCCTGATGTTCTTTTGTTCCTGCGAAAGGTTTTTCGGAACCATTTTTGCGCAGATTTTTCTCATCCCCAATTTGTTAGTCAAAATCTGATGAACAGTGCTGTTTCAAATTTAACTCTTTCCCGATCATTCTTGTCGTCAACCGACAATCTGAATGCACAAGACCCTGTATTCTATCGACATTTTCATCGACCTTGAAGATGAAGGCCTTCCACTGCGTGGTTCATCTTCAAGACCTAAAAACCTGGGCTCTTGAAAAAACTGTCTCTGTAGCCGTGTTGAAGTTTTGTAAAAGTAATCGTTTCGCTGTGTCCAAGTCTGAAGCAAAACCCGATAGTACACCATTGCTCAAAATTAATATCACTAATTTTTAAAATGCACTAGAAGAAAAACGGTTTACGAAAACAGTCACAAAAAAACAAATAAATTGACTATAACAAGTTCAAACTTGTACTGAAGGTGTATTACATGTTAACCTACCGCCCTTCCAAGTCACGTCTCCGCAGTGATGCTACGTTACCAGTCTCATTACTTAATTCACACACCTCGTATATGTGTATTCCATATCGTTGTGTTTGTGTATGTGTATAATTCTCTAGAATGTAGTGATCGTTTATGATTCATTACCAATATTATAGTTCCAGTCGTAAATTTGATTTAATCTTGGGTTTTCAGGATTTACCCACTGATCAGTAAAGTCTTGTTTGGAATGTAAACCATGGGTTTATCCATATCCGTTAAAAAAATTATGAAGCTTCGGAAATGTTCTAGAGTTGTTTAAATAAAATGATGCTCTTATTGTAATATGACTATACACTTTGAATGAGAAAAACATAATGCATATCTATAATAGCTGTAGAAGATTTTATGTTTTTTTTTTTTTATCTCAAACGCTAATGAGTTTTGATCTTGAATATCTTATCTGAAGTCCTTATTTATAGTGGAAAAATTACCCTTTCTGCCCTCGAGCATCCAGCTGTTACACCCACACCGAACAATGTTTACAATCACAAAACGATGCACATGAGAATTTAGCGCTTTTTAGTGCTAATTTAGTGCTCAAATTAAAATTTTAGTGCTCCATTCCTTATATGAAAATTAGTGGTGGTTGTGAGTGACCGCTGAGGTAGCACACACACGCAAAAATATCGTAAAAACTATTTTGTTTACAAAAGTAAGTACGCCATAATTTAGTGCTTTTTAAGTGCTTCTAGAAAAACTATTGTCAACATGCATAATTACATTCCATATGTTGTAAAATTAACATTTCTTGTCTCGAGCATCCAGCTCTCATACCCACACCGAAAAATGCTTAAAATAAATCGACAGGTTTAAAAAATATTGCTAGTACAGTAAGAATTTTTTGCCATTGCGAAGAAAGTTATTATTCAGTGCAGAGGTCTATATTTTTTGGCGCCGATAGCAGTCCCCATAAATGCGTGCTTTAAGAAAGCTTTTTTTTTATTTGCAAAAAACCGTTTTTTTGACTTTTGCGAATTTTTTTGGTTATGTTCGCCATTAAAACTCGAGTCGCAAAAAAACGCTATCTTTCTTAGAATTTGTTTCTCTATACGACCATATTTTTTGTTTGCTGATAACAATTAGTGACCGGTTTTCTCCCCGTTGATTGGGCTATAGGTACATAACAATTGTCCGATAACAGGCAATAACCCTTTTTTTCTTATCCAACTATCAACAATTCACCCATTGCCAACTCTTCTAACAATTATTGTTCTCGAACACGCACTCCCCTCCCTCTCCAACGAGCCACCGCTGCCCTGAACCCTCTTTCTTCCACCCCTAAACGGGCCGCCTTCTCCGTCCTCGTTTTTATCTTGATGGGCATTGACATGGAACTGCCTGCCCTGCTGGTCTAGTACGACCCATTTCGTGAGTTTGTCATCAATTTTCCAGTTCTGTGTTTTATCGTGTGTGCACAGTGGTGTTATTTAAATGCGATGGCCGATCCACAAGTGTGCCTACGCCGCGGAGTTTTATTGTTGTTTTGATCGATTTCGGATGCGGATTACGCGGCGACCAACAAGTTGAGCCCGATGTGAAGTGTTGTTTTAAGGTTAGGATCACTGGGGTCGAGGTTGGTTCGTTTTGCTTTACCTGCTCATGTGTACTTGTAGGGGCTTTCTTGCTGCTCCCGTTACCTGATGTACGAGAAAAGTACATCCTAAAAATTATTTATCCTTCATAAAGTGTATCATATGCACCGATATTTAGAATAGACTGGAGGGAATGCATTCCTTTTGCCCTATGCGTGAAAAATGGTATAGACATCCAAAAAAAAACGTCATCAACTCTGGTTATGAACGAGAGAGATGGAAATAGCGGTCATGTCTAAGCTTTTCGGTTATGTCAAACTTTTGACAAGTGACTGTTACAATTTGTAAAATAAACAATGGCTGTCATATGATGTGACAGTCTTGACAAGTAAATAAGGTTATAAATTCGATCAAGAATAGAAATACTTTTTTTTTTTCTCGGCCGACTTTAATGACGTTTTTTTTGGGTGTCTCCATATAAACAAAGTGATACTAATGTGGGGGCTTCGCCAGAAACAAACTTGAAATTGGCCCTGGAACATTTCATTGTACAGGTCATAGCCTCAAGAGTGCTTCTGTGTTCATCATCATACAGTGCGCGACTAAAGTATGGAATAAATTCAGTGTGAAACAAAAAAATTTTGGAAAAAATCCTCGAACATGTCGATTTTGTTTAATAAAAACACACATTTTTGAGGGACCGTCTATTTTCAGATGTCATTTGTTTTTGAGTAATGACGTCATCAACTTATTTTTCAAATGGCAACCCCCCATTTTTTATTTAATTTGAGAGACCCTTTCATTGTCGATTTTTTTCCTTTCTTTTTTTGAAGAAACTCTCACAGGAGAAAGATATCTGGAGTTCTTGCAAAATGATCTAGTTCCAGCGCTTGCAGTAATTTTCCCAAACGAGAATGATGCTGACATTCCAGATAACTCACTCTGGTTTTAGCTAGTCGTAGCACCCACCCCCGCATTATGCGCGCTCAGTTCGTGAATATTTAGACGTCATCTTTCCTCAGAGGTGGATTGGCAGACGAGGACGGATAGAATGGCCCGCGAAATCCCCAGATCTTACACCACTTGATTATTTTTTATGGAGTTATTATATTATATATAAAAAAATGGGGGTTGCCATTTGAAAAATAAGTTGATGACGTCATTACTCAAAAACAAATGACATCTGAAAATAGACGTTCCCTCAAAAATGTGTGTTTTTATTAAACAAAACCGACCTGTTCGAGGATTTTTTCCAAAAAATGTTTGTATCACATTTACTGAATTTATCCCATACCTTAGGTGCGCACTGTATAATACCTAATAATAAACAATGTTTTTATAACAATTTGAAACTAAATAAAACTCTAAAATTTTTCAATTACCCGTGAAATGTTACTCCCGTTATATTTTCCTTGTTTGCTCGGCTGTTGAGCCACTATACATTTAGTACTTTTATATATATATTATAATAGTCTTCAGCCTTTAAAATGACAGATAATCATTACAGTCAAACGCTAATTTTAACATACTAAACCAAATCAAAACAAAAAAATACTGCTTCGTTCACGGTTACGCCAATATGGCCACCTGACAATTAGGTGTGTTAATGTGACAATATGCACATTCCCTCTAGTCTATTCTAAATATCGGTGACCATATGGGAAACATTTTCATTATTGTTTTAAATTCAAATTTGGGGTTAACGTGTGCCTAAAAACGAAAAATAACCTAGTCAAACAGGGTCACGCGACTTCGGCCCGTTTTATTAACAAAATTTGTTTCCAAATTTTACATAGGTATGCTAAAATAAAAAAAGAACTTAAAAAAAAAACATTTTACTTAAGTATATTTTTGGTGACTATAACATAAAATATACTTCATACAAAATAAAAACCGAGCACAACGATGCAAACGAAGTCATCAAACTCGTTTTGTTTTGCACTGATGCCAGATTGTTATAAAAGTATTCACTATTTAGAAATAATTTTGACTAACATATGGATGGAATTTTTGTGTTTGTTTATTGTTAAATACCTTATTTTCTCAACATTAAAAAGAGAAGTAATTTTTAAAAATTATAGGTATATTTTAAAAAACATTGGTTGATGTATAAATATGCAATTAAAAAAAACAGGACAATTTTATTAAACAGAAAAGGTAAAACTGTTTTTTTTTGGGAGGGAAAGTTAGTAGAAAAAGGCACACGGAAATTTAGACATTTTTAAAAGATAGGTAAAAAATGAAAGCATTTCTCACAAACAATATTCGGTTACAAATAGTGCAGTGCAGCTTTTTGTACATAAATATCAATTATTATAAATGTTACGAAAACACGCGTTTCGCCATCTTCAGGAGAAGATTAAAAATTCAGTTTTAATCGTCTCCTGAAGATGCCAACTTGGTTGGCGAAACGCGCGTCGAGAAAAAGTGTAGTAGTTCGGTGTTTTGTGGAAAACGTCCAGTTTTTTGTTTCTACGCCGAAGGTTCCAGTACCCACTCCAGGATTAAATTACCTCTCTGACAGCCGTGAAGGGTAGCAGTGAACCATTCTTGTCGTTCTTTTTCAAAATAGCATATCAAATACAGGTTTGGCATTTCGCAAACTGAAGTCTGACAACTGTAACACTTTGATTGTTCTGAAAATAACAAGCTTCTCACTGCAAGATAAAAGCCCAAAAAAAGACACAAACCACTATTAAAGCCAATGTAAGGTTCAGATAATTTCAAACTGTCAACAATGTTTAGTACCTATAAACATCCCTTAAAGATATATCCGTTAAAACATGTACATATATTGTTTTCTATTTAAGAGATAACAACTAATTGTGAGACTACCAGTGAACACGTCAAACCAATAACACTTTTTTAAATAATATCAAGTGATCAAATCTATTGAAAACTTTAGAAAAATCGATGTAGATAAGATCAGTTTAGGTTTGTAAATCAATTAATTGAGCTATAAATTAAGGTATACGCAAGTTGGATCTTGTAGCACAAGTCATGTAATAATGTTGATAAATAGATCTTGTTACTAATACATGAGAGTACTTATGGAGTCATAAATAAATCAGAACTTGTCAAAATTATAATCATTATAATTTTCCAATTTAACATTTTCCTATTTTGAAATGGTTATATTAACTAAAACAGTTAATTAAAACAACGTTTTATTTTTCCTAAATGGTTTCACTGTATGTTTACGAAGATATCGTTTCCAGTTGGTAAAAAATCGTGAGTTACAGTTAAAATAATTACTGTGTATACCTGCGTTGTTTTTAAGCTGGGAAATTATTCGTTTCTTTAATACATAACTATGTTTTTGTCTGTTTATCTGCTCGCAAGATAAATTAATTATCATCTACACTCCACAGATAAGAATTAAAAATTTCCTGTAAACAATAATCCTTAATAATTCGTTCTAAATAACGTTTGTGCTGCAACGCTGACGAACGGATAATAATGAACGGTAAATTCGTTTAGTCTTTGTTTTACACTGTTCTAAATATCTTTAACAATTTAATATCCAATTAAAATAAACATTTTTCTATCATCTTCGTTATGACATTATTAGGGTCCGAAAAGTGTGCTACAACGCAGGGTCGGACTCGTAATCCTTCATGTCATTGCCGGAAGGACATAAGAAAGACCAATAAGACAAGAGTAAAAATGTGTTAATAATGTGCATACATGTCGTTTGTGTCATTCAGAAACACCGATTGTCTTCATTGCTTGAGTGGACGTTGCCACAACCAGTAGTCTTTCTGTATTTCTTCTCGTTAAACGTGAGCGATTTAGTCGGTATGTACGGTTGTAGAAGGAACATGATCGTACCACGTCTACTGAAGTTAAAAGTGCAAATTAAAAATAATTCACATGGACAGAGGACGACTTTTCATGAATTTCGCACATTTGTTTTTATCACTAACAGTTGTTTGTTGTCACTAACATCAGTATACTATTATTTTTTACATCTACAGATAACAATGTTTATTAGCTATCAATGTCGGGGGCGAAATATCTGACACACTTAAAATTCGTAACATTAACGACCTTATTAACGCAAAAATCTGTTGTTTCATCCACTATCGGCCACAGAAATATATTGACTATATCTTCTTTGATATTTCCCATGACACGTTGATATGTCTTCTGGAAATATGTTTTACGCAATGTATGGCTAATAGACAATGGAAAATCGGATACATATTTGGCAAAAAAACGTCAAAAGTGAATATTGTCGACCACGTTCCACAAAAAGGCTATATACGCAAAACATTATGCACAAATCAAACCAAAATTCCTTTTTTTCTAACAGTACCAGTAATATTTTGTTGATAGATATTCGAATCTAAATGTCTCACAGTCTCGGCATCTACGAAATATATATCAACGATTGCAAGGATTACATAAAATATGTGATCCGTCTATTGTAAAATCCTCGTAATTTTCAATCATATTTTTCTGTCTATTTTCAAATGGTAACGACTGTGCCATGATTGCAAAAATTCACACAAAATCAGATAATATGTAACACTTCACGCACTCAAAGAAATACGTACATGGTGCAAAATACGTATGTACACACGTTTATTAGTTATCACTCACGACACATAAAATTATTTTAAACTCGGCGTTCTACCGTTCGTCCGTCGCGCGTCGGGCTACTACTAATCGAACAACGGAACGTTCGCTGGGCTATATGGATAAATTGCATACGTATGCACGGGCAAGAAATACACGCGTACATAATTTACAAGGCGCTTGAAAAAATACTGTTTATACATTAATTATCAGAGAGTTGTATAATGGTGACCCTGCGTTGTAGCACACTTTCCGGACCCTAGTCATTATTAAAGACAAAATGTCCTTAATGATGTATAAGGTACATGTAGGAATCATTAACACAGGGGGGTTTCGTTATATACAGTAAATAACAGGGATACACAATTGAGGAGCCTGCTGCAACAACAATGCAGCTCCATTTTCAACGCGTGATGAGGTTAGCTGCTTATAATTTCGATAAAAATATTAGGCGTTATTTAACGCAAATTCCACACATCTCAGTGCGTGGAGTATACTGTTACGAATGTCTCTTCAAATGATTCACTTCTTCAATTCCAACACGTTTATTTAACAATCTACAACTCGTCAACCTTAACTCTGTTACCTCCAAATCACAACTAACTAACTCCTAGCAACAACACCAGTATTTATAGTTTCTACATTTCTAGAAAATTCTTTTGACATCCAGAATATTCAATATGTCATTCCATACAATTCTTTACTAATAACTAGTGTGTATAAACTAAATAAACTAAGTATGTAAACTATAAAACTTAATAAATGTCAGCTGTCACAAATGTCACTTTTACAAATGTCACATTGCTCCCCTCTTCAAAGTTATTCGTCCCGAATAACACTGTCTTCAGTCCTAGGCGGTGGATCTTCGACGACAAACCAATCGGGTGGATTATGTCCTGTGTACTTTGCGAGCCTTTCCAGATGGACCACCTTCGGCTTGCTTCTTGGAGACAGCTGGATGCGGTAGACCAGGTCGTTGATTTTCTTTATTATGGTGTACGGGCCTTCCCAGTTGCTCTGAAGCTTTGGACTTTTTCCTTTCGTCCTTTTTGGGGCGTACAACCATACTGCATCACCAGGCTTAAATGCAGTCTCTGTTGATGTAGTGTCGAGACGCTGCTTCATTTTGTCGCTGTGAATTTTCAGCTTCTCCCTGGCAAATCGGTGGATCCGGTCCATTCTCTCTCGCAAGTCCTCCACAAATTCTGGCAAAGATCGTTCCTGATTTTCTTCTACTGGATGGCCAAGTATGAGATCAGTAGGCAACTTCATTTCTCTTCCAGAGGTCAGCATAGACGGAGTGTAGGTAGTCGACTCATGCTGGGAACTTCGATACGACAGCAAGAACAGAGGCACCAATTTGTCCCAGTCCCTTTGATTTTCAGACACAAATTTAGACAGGTAGTGGCATATGGTCCTGTTATGGCGTTCAACCATGCCATTCGACTGGGGATGAAGCGCAGTTGTTCGGGTTTTCTTGATGCCCATTGCTTTCATCACTTCTTGCCACAGCTCTGATTCGAAATTTCTTCCTTGATCGGAATGCAGTTCGAGGGGCACTCCATGTCTAGCTATGACATTCTCGATGAACGCTTCGGCTACAGTTTCTGCTTCTTGATTTGGGAGAGGTACTGCTTCGGGCCATTTCGAGAAATAATCCATTACCACCATCAAGTACTTATTGCCACGGTCGGTTACAGGTAATGGTCCAAGAATGTCCACAGCTACTCTCTCGAATGGTGCTCCGGATAAGTACTGCACCATTTTACCACGGCTTCTTGTTTTTGGTCCCTTTTTGGCAGAGCACAGATCACATCTCTTGCACCATTCTTCGACGTCTCGGCGACAGTTTATCCAATAAAATCGGTCCCTTACTCGAGCCAAAGTCCTGGTTACTCCAAAATGTCCTCCGGTTGGGCTGTTGTGCAGTTCTTCCAACACTTGGTGGATTCTTGCTTTAGGCAAGACCAACTGGTAGACTGCGGATACTCCATCGGGGCTCTCCCACTTCCGATGCAGTAGGCCATCGCGAAGACAAAGGGAATTCCATTGAGCCCAGTATCCCTTGATAGTCGTACCATATCTGGAAACTTCCTGCCAAGTTGGTCGAACTCCATTCTTTACCCAGTTCCGGATTAACCTCAGATCATTGTCTTTCTTCTGGCTTTTCATCATTTCCTCCGAGGACCATTCATCTTCGACTTGTACGGTTGTTGTCATTAACAGTTCATTGCAGGTATCTTTCGAAGAATCAAGTACAGGTAGAACTCCTTCAGTCTGTCCATGACGTCCACGCAAATGGACCTGTTCTTGTTTCTTGATATCACCGACTCGTTCATCATGTTGTCCACAAAAAGGTGCTGATCGGACATCTCCCGCACCTGCGCGTCCTGGTTCTCTCTCTGCATCGCTACTTTTATCTGAGATAGAAATCTTGGGGCATTGAGTATAAGTAGTCGACACGCGCCCCCCCTAGCATCGACTAGTTGTCGTTTTCCGAATCTCTCGGTGGTGATCTGCAACGAGATTCTCGCTTTGGGGAAGGGAAGCGACCATTCTTGTCCAGCGTACTCGTCGGTGTCCTGCTTTCTTCTCTCCAGTTCCTTTCATTCGGGCTCCTGGATCTCGACCTATGTTCCGGTTGTCGATCTGGCGAATAAGATCTTGGCTGGTACCTTGTCTTGGCTCTGCAAAAACGCTGTAGATGTCCAATTTTCCCGCAGTTGTAGCAGCGCCTAGTCTCCTTTGGTGGTGAGTTTGAAAGTCTCCTCTCATTTAATGTCTCTCGTATTATTTTCTTTATGGTGTCTTCAAGTGACTGGCATTCTTCAAATTTAACTTGCCTTACTCTGGATTTGTAGCTCCTCGACGCTTCTTTAGCTGCTTTAAATTCCAGGGCAGCTATAAGTGCATCGCAGATCGTGGTGTGTCTGCCAAGCCGCAAAGCTTGCTGCATCTCTGTGTCTAGTAGTCCATCAATAAATGTCTGGATGCCAATTTGTTCTAAAAATTCCTTCGGTGCCTGAGGGTATGCCAAATGGACAAGTCGTTCGATGTCAGCTTCGTACTCTTGAAGGGACTCATTGGTTCTTTGTTGTCTACTCTTGATTTGGGACTGGTAAACTTGACGGAGATATTTGTGTCCATACCTTATTTCTAATGCTCCTACAATCCTGTCGTAATCGTTTTGCTGCTCTTCCGGGATGCTCTGTAAAATTTCTAGTGCCTGACCTCTGAGAGATATGACCAGCGAAGTAGCCATTTCTTGTGGAGTCCATCCGTTGGCCTTTGCGGCAGCTTCAAACTGTCTGCGGTACATGGACCATGATGACTGTCCATCGTACGTGGGAGGCTTAAGCATTTTGTGTACTGACCTTTCAGCATGCATAAGGGTTGAGTTTTGTAATGGAATACCTGGTGAGGTCGAATAATCTCCAGAATCGGCTATTGAAGTACGATGCAATTGGTGGCCCAGTCCTTCTATCTTTTCCAGTATTTCTCTCTGTACTTGCCGTTTGGTGTCTTCCAGTTTTCTTTCCATTTCTTCCTTATTATTTTGAAAGTCCTTCTCTATTCGATTAACTTTTATGCCTACCTGGTCAATCTGCTGTTCCACGCCATCAATCCTCCCAGAAAATTCATTCAACCTGGTGTTTATTACTTGCTGTGACTCGCAAATTTCCTGATGACGCCTCTCTGCCTCGTCTCGGTCCTCTTGTCGTCGTCGTTCTGCCTCCTCACGGTCCTCCTGTCGCCGCCGTTCGTCCTCCTGTCGTCGCTTTTCCTCTCGCCTTTCTGCCTCCTCACGGTCCTCCTGTCGCCGCCGTTCGTCCTCCTGTCGTCGCTTTTCCTCTCGTCTTTCTGCCTCCTCACGGTCCTCCTGTCGTCGCTTTTCCTCTCGTCTTTCTGCCTCCTCACGGTCCTCCTGTCGTCCTTGTTGCAAGAATTTTAATATTTCACTTACATCCATTGTCGTCGTTTCTTCGTTGTATTTTGTAGATCTCGTATTCACCATATAACTTTTTTTTTTTTTTTTCGAATTCTATTATCCCACCGCTGTCACCAAAATGTTACGAATTTCTCTTCAAATGATTCACTTCTTCAATTCCAACACGTTTATTTAACAATCTACAACTCGTCAACCTTAACTCTGTTACCTCCAAATCACAACTAACTAACTCCTAGCAACAACACCAGTATTTATAGTTTCTACATTTCTAGAAAATTCTTTTGACATCCAGAATATTCAATATGTCATTCCATACAATTCTTTACTAATAACTAGTGTGTATAAACTAAATAAACTAAGTATGTAAACTATAAAACTTAATAAATGTCAGCTGTCACAAATGTCACTTTTACAAATGTCACAATACATACTGACATATGCTGGGCTTCGTCGAATTTGCGTTAAATAACATATAATATTTTTATCGAAATTATAAGCAGCTAACCTCGTCACGCGTTGAAAATGGAACTGCATCGTTTTTGCAGCAAGCTCCTCAATTTCGTTATAAGTTGCCAATAACAGGGATACAAGGACAGCAATACAAGGATATATTAGGTTGTCGGAAAAGTCATGACGCATTTTTTCGGTGAATTTCAAGGCTCATTTATTAATAATAGAACAAAGTTCAATCAATGATGTATTGCCTATTTAGATAGTATTTTCCCATCTTTCTGGGAGCTGCATTATTCCGCACTCTAGAAGGACCGCTCTTTTCCAGCGAAGAACTGGGTGAGATGCTCTTTGATGGCCTCATCAGAATGGAACGATCTACCATTCAAGTCGTTCTGTAAGGAACCAAACAAATGGTAATCTGATGGGGCAAGGCCCGGTGAGTAAGGAGGGCGAGGCAAGACTTCCCATCTAAGCTGAAGCAACTTTTGGCGAGTCACCAAACTTGTATGGGGTCTCGCGTTGTCGTGGTGGAACACAACGCCTTTGCGATTGATGAGTTCAGGCCGCTTCTCCGCAAGAGATGTATTCAATTGATCCAAGTGGCGACAGTACACATCTTAATGGATCGTCTGGTTCCGCGGTAGGAATTCGAAAAACACCACGCCCTTATGATCCCACCATATTGAGAGCAAAACTTTCCTCTGATGAAGATCAGCTTTGGACTGTGTTTGGGCTCGCTCAGTTCCACTGCACCACGATAGCTTACGTCAAATATTGTTGTATACGTTGTTGTATTGTTGTATATTTTGTTGCGCTTGAGGTGAGTATCGGCGATATTGATGCGATTGATGGGATGAATTTCCTTGAGTTCGTGGGGAAGCCATATGTCGAGCTTACTGATGAATGACAGCTTCCGTAGATGATCGTGAACGCTGTAATGATATTTCATGTAAAAATACATGTAATGCCATCTGTTGCAAAAATACGTCATGACTTTTCCGACAATCTAATAGTATGGTTACCTGCAAATACAGTGTCAGACAAAAGTTAAGCAACTAAGACAAGTTGTACATACTCGTATTTAATCTATAACACAATAAAATGTAAAAATCGGACAAAACATTTATCATATGACAGTAGGTCATATTCTTACAGGAAATCATGTTTCAACAGAATTATTTTATTTGCACACTAGTAAGAGATATATCAAATCAACAGTTATTATGGCTGTAAAAGAGGTGACAAAAGTTAAGCAACTTATATTAAATACAATAATATTAATAGTCTATTGAATAGCCTTTATGTTTAATGACTTCAGCACACCTTCGGGGCATAGACTCAATCAATTTCTGAATAGTATGCTGTGGTATCTGTGTCCACTCTCGCGACAAAGCCTCATACAATGCTTCAATGTTGGAGTACCTGTTGTTATCCCGAATTCGACGGTTAACAATCTCCCACAGATTCTCAATAGGATTGAGATCTGGGGATTGCGAGGGCTATGAAAGTACTATAAGTTTGTTGTCCACGAACCATTGTTTAACGATAGTTGCACTGTGCTTTGGATCGTTGTCATGTTGGTATATCCAACGGAGAGGCATTTACTCCTCTGCAAAGGGTAACATGACGTGTTTTAACATATCCAGGTATTGAAAACGATCCATAATACCCGTTATTTTATGCAGCGATGCCATACCATTGGCCGAAAAACAACCCCACATAAGCATACTCCCACCGCCATGTTTTACAGACTTACGGTAATAATGAGGGTCTAACCGCTTACGTCTTGCATGCCATACACGCTGCATACCATCAGAAGCTATTAAATTAAATTTAGATTCATCACAGTGATGATGTCAGTGATTCATCATTCATCAAAGATTGTTAGGCGACAAAGGCTTTGTCGCGAGAGTGGTCACAGATACCACAGCATACTATTCAGAAATTGATTGAGTCTATGCCCCGAAGGTGTGCTGAAGTCATTAAACATAAAGGCTATTCAATAGACTATTAATATTATTGTATTTAATATAAGTTGCTTAACTTTTGTCACCTCTTTTACAGCCATCATAACTGTTGATTTGATATATCTCTTACTAGTGTGCAAATAAAATAATTCTGTTGAAACATGACTTCCTGTAAGAATATAACCTACTGTCATATGATAAATGTTTTGTCCGATTTTTACATTTTATTGTGTTATACCATTAAATATGTACAACTTGTCTTAGTTGCTTAACTTTTGTCTGACACTGTATATACGTATAGACAAACCTCACGATACTCTACCTAAAATAATGTGTAGAATAGAAATAGTATGCAATAAAAAAGACACTATTTTCCTTAAAATAAAGAAGTTGATGCCGACTACAACCGGAAGCACAGCCACCTTGAAAATTAGAACTAAGTTCGCTATAGGCCTATTAACTAAAGTTCAATTTTTCAAAAATTAATAATTCCTACAAGCCCTAATACTTTTAATGAATGATTTCGATCAATCACGCTCTATAATATAAAAAATAATGATGCGAGGATGCAAATGTTGACAGATACGAGAAAACATTTAATTTGTACTAACCCGTACAATACCTAGCGTGATTTTTAACGCCTCCATGTTCAACAAAAAGTTTTCGTTCCGAAAATGTTTTCCAAGTTTCGTCTCTTAGTTGTAGGTGAAACAAAATATATTTATACTCGCACGTCTCATAAGATTCATTTTAGGCCCACGCGAATACTGTGTTACTTATGTAGGTACATACACAAAGTAATTGGGTATTGTACATAATTATTGTTCACAAATATGCGTGTCCAGAAACTAGCCCACTATTTTTAACTGTTACCGAAATAAAAGTTATTTATGTACTAGTAGGTGCGTTAATATCAAGCAATTTTCCAGGCCGTGATCACTTAATTTCGTATTATTATATACAACAAAAATTATTTTCTTTTAAGTTGTTCAACCCTTAGACTGTACATGCGTACATACTTGCTGCATTCCGCATCAAATTAGTCTGTGATCCACGCACGTGATCCGATATACAGTGCGCGCCTAAAGTATGGAATAAATTCAATAAATGCGAAACAAAAAATTTTGGAAAAAATCCTCGAACAGCTCGATTTTGTTTAATAAAAACACATTTTTGAGGGAACGTCTATTTTCAGATGTCATTTGTTTTTGAGTAATGACGTCATCAACTTATTTTTCAAATAGCAACCTCCATTTTTTAAATTTAATTCGAGAGACCCTTTCATTGTCGATTTATCGGTATAAAAATGTCGCCACCTTACATAACAAAATTTTTGAGTAAATGACAATTGAATGTTACAAAATGAAAAATATATTTTTCACAATAAATAAACGAAAATTTCTGAAAAACTGAACACAAATAAAACATAGCAAAAAAAGTACGTTGCTAAGAAAAAAAATTTTCAGATTAAGTTTTTTGACGTGTCCATGGTATTTACTGTCAGTTAATTAAAAGATTTGTCATTCAATTGGGCGAAAAGTTAATGCAACGTGTTAGTATTTATAAAAATTTCAATTTGAATATGGCACATTTAACTGCGACACAAAGAATTGAAATTTTGATTTTCATCGGATGTGGAAATAAGACCAGAACTCAGCAGGACGTATGCAATTTATTTAATGCAAAATATCCAAATAACCCTATCGCCCAATCCACAGTTAGTAAGATTGAGTCCAAATTTAGAGAAACTGGTGATGTAAAGATCTACCAAAATCAGGATGTCCAAAAATTACCCAAGATAAAAAGATTGACATTGTGTTAAGTATGGAAGAGAACCCTAAGAGTACCTCTACACTAGTTGCCTCAGAAAATGAAGTTAGTCAGTCGACAGTTCTACGTATCCTGAGGAAAGAAAACTATCATCCCTACAAATTTCAGTTTGTGCAAGAACTCAACGAAGACGAAACCGACTGGCGACTGCAATTCTGTGAAACTACAATGAATCTTTGTCAAACAAATCCCACCAGCAAATACTTTTTTCCGATAAAGCCACGTTTTGTCTAAACGACACAGTGAACGGTCAAAATTGCAGGTATTGGAGTCGGACGAATCCTCATTGGATCATCGAAGCACATACTCAATATCCGCAGAAATTAAATGTGTGGGCCGGAATAGTCGCAAACAGAATAATAGGGCCTTTCTTCTTTGAAGAAACTCTCACAGGAGAAAGATATCTGGAGTTCTTGCAAAATGATCTAGTTCCAGCGCTTGCAGTAATTTTCCCAAACGAGAATGATGCTGACATTCCAGATAACTCACTCTGGTTTTAGCTAGTCGTAGCACCCACCCCCGCATTATGCGCCCTCAGTTCGTGAATATTTAGACGTCATCTTTCCTCAGAGGTGGATTGGCAGACGAGGACCGATAGAATGACCCGCGAGATCCCTAGATCTTACACCACTTGATTATTTTTATGGGGTTATTTAAAATCAAAAATTTGCTGTAGAAGACTACACAATTTAGCCAAACTACGAGATCGCATTAGAGATGAAATGGGATCCATTATCCCGGAAGTCATACATTTCGAGCACTTAATTTAAAATTGTATTTGCTTATTAAAGAAATTTTCGTTTATTTATTGTGAAAAATAAATTTTTCATTTTGTAACATTCAATTGTCATTTACTCAAAAATTTTGTTATGTAAGGTGGCTACATTTTTATACTGTTAAATCGACAATGAAAGGGTCTCTCAAATTAAATTAAAAAATGGGGGGTTGCCATTTGAAAAATAAGTTGATGACGTCATCACTCAAAAACAAATGACATCTGAAAATAGACGTTTCCTCAAAAATGTGTGTTTTTATTAAACAAAATCGATCTGTTCGAGGATTTTTTTCAAAAATTTTTTGTTTCACATTTACAGAATTTATTCCATACTTTAGGCGCGCACTGTATATGTACGTTGTTCTGTTTGGGTGTAGAATAATTTAGTTGTTTGTCCTATTTGGCACGCGCAACCCTATTCGTAACTGTAACGGTGTCCTAATTTTACTTCTACATCCATTTAGTGTAGTGGAAGTACTACTTTTATTTTTATTTACTGCTTTTATATCTACAATGCTCTATATATCTCAATATGTTAAATTGGAGGGAAAGAAATTCTGTCCGTTTGTCTGTCAACACTTTTTTGTGTGATTGTTATGTATAGTCCAGGACATCGAGATAAGAAAATACTAATGACCGCTGACGTTAACTACTGGGGCAATATAATTTTTATTTTTTGAAGCTTAAATAGTCAAAATAAGTAGTTATAACTGTCTACAAAATAATATTACAAATGAGTAAACGATCCATTATTAACTAGTTTAATTTTGATAACATCAAAGGTGTATCAAGAAAAACTTGTATGCCATCCGATTGCATTTATTTTTATTTGCTCCGTTTACATCCAACATTCGTGGAATGTAGGGCCTACCATTTTTTAAAGATTTTCCGTATTGAGATTTGAAGAATACAACGCCACGTGATGTTCAAGCCTTAGCCAAGGTTTAGGGACAACATTGAAATTGTTAAGTACGGCAATATTGAAATTATTTAGACTAAAGCGCCAAAAATATCAAGTTGTATTTTTGAAAGTATATTATTATGTATTTGGGTATGACTTTTGTGACGTTTATGGCCAGTATGACCCTTATGACATTTACGTGCGACTAATATGACTTACTACCTTTATGGCTCATATGACCATTATGACCCATATGATCAGTATAACTTATACGGCATCCATGACTTAAATGAACTTAATCACCTCTATGACATTTATGACCTTGATGACCTGAGTGACCTTTATAACTTATATGGCATTATCAATCAAACATGAACTTAACAATCTCTATGATATTTATGATCTGAATGACCTTTATGACCCGTTTGATTTATTTTGAATATGGACATGGAAGTAAAAATGAGAGTAGATACTTAAAAATGTGATATTTGAATTCCACTATAAAACGACATGTCACATTAATATCTTTTATATGTCAATTCACATACATACAAGATACAACAAAACAACTGCCCTCTCCTCTTCTGTCTACAACAAAAACACAATCAGCCAAATTAACATCAATGCAATATTTGGATTGGCTACACATAAGTTTTCACAATTTTTTAATGTTTTCCTTATATTTTATTACTAGCGACCCGCCCCGGCTTCGCACGGAAATATAAAAAATGGTTATTGTGGGTTATCCCTAAGAGATAGACATATACCATCGCGGACTTTTTTGTAGACCTTTTTAAGGTGTACAATATTGCAGTACATTATTTTGATCTATCCCGTAGGGTTCAGCCAGCGTTTGCAATGTAAGCGCAAAAAAATGTGTTTATTATAACCTCTAAAATTATTAGTGTTTCTCTACTATATTATGCATGTATTATACATATAAACCTTCCTCTTGAATCACTCTATCTATTAAAAAAAACCGCATCAAAATCCGTTGCGTAGTTTTAAAGATCTAAGCATACATAGGTAGTAGATAGATAGTAGATAGGGAAAGACAGCGGGAAGCGACTTTGTTTTATACTATGTTATGATATCCCTCCCGTATTCAGGGGGGGTATGGCGGGAAGAAGAGGAAGATGCTTTTTTGGAGTTCTTTTCACTGTTGAATTAGTAAAATGTATGTTAAAAACATTTATTTTACCTAATGTGAATACTTACCCCTTCAATCCCCTCAAACTCCCAGCTTAGTAAGCTAAAATCTGTATATTTACAGTACTTGTTATAATTACACTGAAATTTCAAGTGGATATCTTTACCTATATATATTGCAAATTACCTATAGACAAGGAAAAAGTATATTTACCCCCCATTTATCTCTCAACCCCTTAACCGATTAAGCTCAAAATCAAATTGGCTACAAATCTCACCATAAGAGTTCCAAATTTGAAGTTGACGTTTTCGAGTTATCGTGTACACAATCGTTATCGTGTCAGGGTTTCCAGACAGATAAACTAACGGACCGACAGACAGAAAATTATTTTCCCCTTAAGCTTAAAATCTCGATATATCAGAACAGTTTAAGACTGTTTATTTAGCCAATAAAAATAAAAAAAACATCATGAACCTACACTTTCACTACACCACGTAGATGTGGAGTAATAATACGATCCTTTGCCTCACTCAGTGCTCAACCATAATAAACTTGCATCGAGATATATCTACCCTTTTATTCAAACCATTTAAGGACGCCATACTTTCAGAAAAAAGGTGATTATATTTTTAAATATTACTGAAATATCTGACAATATTTCATCCAGAGCATAACTGAGTGTACTAATCAAACATTCAGTTTTATTGTAAATCGATTCTAAAACTTTAAATTACTTAAAAATGTAACTTTAGTTATTTTATGAATAATAAATTATTTAATTTCATTTAAGTTGCTTTGTTTAATAACATTTTTTGTCTTTTGTGTAACAAAAAAATAATTAAATGGAATACTATTATTAATTAAAAGTATAATTTATTATATAAAAGATGGAATACTATTGATGGTTTGTTAAAAATAAAATTCGTGTTTTAGACTTTTCTTATTACAAATTTTATATTCTAAATGTTATTTACCTATCATTGTAATGAAAGGTACTGAAAATGTTGGATATGGTATTTAAACTACATTTTAAATTTTATTTAAACCGGAATATGCCCTTAACAATACATCGCATTCACAACAACTGTATTTATCCTTCTGTTTGGAAAGCTAAAGGACCGCATCTTTGAACAGTAGTTCACCAAGTTTTTAGCAGTGGTAAATGCTTAATCGGTGATAATTCTTACGAAGAACAATTATTGACATTCGTCTATTTGTCACTTTCTCGCCAGTGAAGTGACTAGAATGCGACATATGTCACGTGTCGCACCAGTTGGGACATCCGAGTTAATAATAGCATATTTCCCCGACTTATTAAGAGTTATATTAATAGACTTATTACCGACCGAATTAGGAACGATCGCAAATAAAACGCTTTTATTTCATCGCAGAGATCAATCACGTGCGGGTGAATATTCATATTGATTTATCAAGAGAAAAGCTTTTACCGGTAACTTTGTATTGCGATTACAGTCCAAGAGCTCGTGATAAAAAATCTGCAAATGTTTTATAAAGGTCCATATTTCAAATAGCGTTATACATATTAAAATGAGTCAGCGGCAACCCCAACTATTATTCATAGCGACTGCGTATTGTGTTGGTTCTATGTATATACATGTTACTGTACTGATTGTTTCGTTGTTATATTCAATAATTTAACATTGTGAAAAGTTTCAGCTTTTACAAAATACTTCAGCTTTTACAAAATACAGTCAGAGTCAAAAATGAGTACACACTTAAAATTTTAAATATCATTTCAGAATTCTCGAGTATATCGGAACAATATGTTAACACTATGGCTACAGTAGCAAGCCCATACATATGTGAGTATCCGTTATTTACCGTAAAGTTGTCAACCCTGTTTCACGGGTTCTATCGGGGAATAACCTAATGTCTTGCACTTTACACGAGGCAAAAGTGAGTACACATCAGTTCATATTAGGCAAGGAACGGAGCCGATCGTTACTCTAAAATAGATGTATTTCTACGTATCTTATTTAATATACAGAAATAAATATTTAACACAGAAAAAACATACATAAAAAGGCAAAATGAGTAACAGACATACAGAAACATCGGAAGATTTACGTAAAGTTATAATAACCTTACGAAGCGAGGGTAAATAATTCAGAGAAATTGGGAAACTAGTTAAAAGACATTATAGAACTACAAAGAAGATTGTTGATAAGTATGAAGCAACAGGCAGTGTGCGTAATAAGCCTCGTTCTGGACGTCCACGAAAATTAACAGCAATGGACATCCGTGCGATTGTACGAGAAGTTAAAAATGATCCCACCACAAGTGCGGTTAAATTAGGGGTAGAAATTTCGCAGCAAAAGCAAACTTCTATAAGTGCAAGTACTATTCGAAGGGCACTTAATTCTCAAGGTTATCACGGTCGCACTCCACGCAAAAAGCCAGCAATTAGTGCAAACAACATACTACGCAGGCTCGAATTTGCAAATCAGCACTTCTTCACGTCTTCAGAATTTTGGAACAATGTTCTATTTACAGACGAGAGCAAGTTTGAGACATTTGGAGTAAAAAAGAAAATAAAAGTGTGGTGAACTAAACATTCAGAACTTGAACCACAAAATATTGTAAGTACTGTGAAACATGGAGGAGGTTCTGTTATGGTTTGGGGTTCCATGGCAGCTTCTGAAGTGGGACAGTTAAGCTTTATCGACAGCACTATGAACAAAGACGTGTATTTGAATATTCTCAAGACGAATTTACGTGACAGTGTCGCTAAACTGGGATTACAGGGGTCATGGGTGTTCCAACAAGACAACGACCCCAAACATACAGCTAAAGTTGTCAAACACTGTGTTCGTTTTGACAGTTGCCTATTGTTATAGTATGGGTATAGTTTTTTGTATATCTGCTTTAGTTTAATATTAAATAGTGTTTTATTCTTTTTTTAAGTGTGTACTCACTTTTAATTCTGACTGTATATTGACCATATTTTCACATCAAGTGCTGGCACGCTACGTTCTACGTACTGTCTGTCTTACTTTGCAGCAAATGTGTATTCAATATACTCTACTATTTACTTACTTTTCAATCTACATAAAACACCTTTACGACACATTTTTTATAAAAATTGAGAAGACATATTAATATACATACATATGTATGTATAAAGCACTATTAAATAATTTAAAAAACCACAATGAGTACCGAATTCAATGCCGTGTCAACAATCTACAAGATGATATGATAAGTAATCTGTGTGTCGACTGTCAGTGACATATTTTATTCAAATATTTAATTCTAAGAATGTTAGTGTCATGGGATGACATACTATATCAGTCTCGTTAAATGTTACACGAGATGGAGTTTTATATAATGCATAAATACATATCTGTGTAGTAATATAATAAAATCAACAGATAAAATAAACAAATAAATAAGACAAATTTTAATACAAAATATTTAATAAAAATAAATAAAACATACATAGGTAGTAATCATTATCTAAAAATAACTGATAAAATTGACGAAGGAACACTAATAAAATTCTTAGAATTCTTGGAACGTGAATATTTAACATAAAAGATGTCACTGACAGTCGATACACGTAATTGGTCTATAACCTACCCTAGTAAATCCCCCAACCTAGTAAAATAGAAATTTCTATTTACAGACTCTATTATATTGTACATGTGTCTCAAATTTGAAGTGCATATCTTGCATCGTTTGCGAATTACTTGTAGGCAAAGAAAAAGCGTATTAACCCCCATTTATCCCCCAATCCCTTAACCGATTAAGCCCAAAATCTAATCAGCTCCAGACCTCGTCATGGTACATGAGTGTTCCAAATTTCAAGTTGATATATCAACGCTTTTTCGAGTTATCATGTACACAAAAAAGGTTTCCAGACAGACCGACAGACAGACAGAAAATTAATTTTCGCTTCAACTTAAATTCTCGACGTTTGCATTAAAAATTTACGCAAATGATTGAGTCAAGGGGTCCCTAGATATATAACGAAGAGCGTGTGTCCTTAGGATACATATCTAATGTTGTGTTTGAAATATGGCGAATGCGCCAATGTAATAGAAATTTGAAAAGTGTAAGCATACTTCACAACTTTTAAGACTTCTTACTAAGATTCTATTTTCATATAAATTTCTATAAATTTTCAAACTGCAAATGTTCATTGGATCAGCAAAAAGAACTCAAAATACATTTTTCAGGCTACAACATATATTAAAAAAATTATTAAGTTTAATTTTTTTAATATATTGCAGAGCATCATTGTTAATAGATTTCCAGATTAGCAAAAGAATATTTTGCCTAAAATCGTACAGAAGTATTTAATTTCTCAGATGTGTCACACGTGTGACAATTCTAAACATAATATTTAATGTAAAATATTTACTTTCCGATTAATTTGTAATACCATTACACACACATTAAAATACTTTGTTTTTATGCGTATCAGAAAACTGTGCATCTTAACTGTATTTAATAAGTAGGAATTATTTACCTGTTTAAAAAATCAACTTCATCCTCAGTAAAATATTCGTGTTTTACCCTTAATTTCGTAAATGTTTCATTCGGCGAATACGATATTGTATGTATAATAAATAATTAGGTTAATGAACATAGGTATTAGCTGGTATTTACAACAACCAAATAATTATCCCAAATGTATCCTCTCATGTTATTTATCATAAAAGTAGTCAAAACTCCCGTTTGAAAAACATTTATTTTGTGTTTCAATGTGCAGATATTATAGGTAATATTTAATATGTACAAATGTACATACGAATATACACGTAGATGACGAATTATAAGTAATAATAAAATATTCAGTATAAATAAAATATACTGCTACATATTGGAGTGTTAGTAAACTAGATATTTTTCTTATGATATGTACGAGATACATAGGTACATATATGTGTATAGACAGACACAGCACAGCCAAAACACGTTTATTATACATTCTCGATACAGTTATCGAGAACAATTCTGGGAAATATACGAAGTCTTTACCAGGAATATTACGGTAAAGTTTGATTTTCGACATTTCGTTGATATTACGCATTCACCTCACTATTTGGATCGGTGTATAGGACTCACAAAGTGCATGTTATAAAGACAAAACCGGTTAGTTTATTCGATAATTGTAGTTAGTAGGTAGGTATATGATTGAAACAGTTGCAATTCTGTACATACAGTCCTGTATGCATATGATAAAACAGGCTCAACATTTGATTTGACGTAGGTACAGGGTTTTTCCTTATAATTTGCCACCCCTTTAAAAAGCTTATTTCTTGAAATATAGAAAAAATATAAATTCAAAAGTTGCCGGATTTTTCCTGAACATTTTTAATATGTTAACCCGAAAAAATGTCATGAACAACTTGGAAAATATAAAATTATTTTCAGAGTTCTTGGACTCATAATTAAGGGATTGTACTACCCAGGCGCACTGAAAAAAAGCTTCTTTGGGATTTTTTTTTCGATAGCTATGTAATGGATCAAAATGAAATTTTGACACTTGATTCTATGGATATTAATGTATACAAAAGTATTTTTTTACTTTCATTGTATCTTTCATTGTATATATTTTTTATCTGTTAAGCCATGCGTAAAACAAGTCAAGAATCTAAAAGAACGCTAAAAGAATTCTACAGAGGAAAGGTACTCTTGTTTAGGTCGTTTAAATTTATCGGTTTTTAAGATATTTACTTTCAAAAGGTTCAATGTTTTTTTGTTGACACTTTGAACACGCTGTATCTCTTAAACCAGCGACATTGGTATAAGGCATGTTGAGCTCAATTGAAATAATTTAATGATATGTAAATTTGACAAATGTTGACACAAGCCTACTTAGAAAAAAATATAGCAATACCATCACCGCCTGAAAAAAAATCAACAAAATACATTGAACCTTTTAAATGCAAATAACTTAAAAACCGATAGATTTAGACGACCTAAACAAGTACCTTTTCTCTGTAGAATTGAGCGTTCTTTTAGATCCTCGATTTTTGTACGCATGACTCAACAGATAAAAAAATATTGGTTTTAATTTACCAAAATAATACGGTGAAACTAGCGCCCTCTAGGAGCACACTTCAAAATTCGTAATTCTCACACCAAAAAACATAAAACTACCAATTTTCAAATTTATACTATCAAAGCTTTCTTAATTATTGAGAAATTTAAACTTTTAATACTCTGTTTCTCTTAAACTAGCGACATTGGTATAAGGCATGTTGAGCACAATCATAATATTTTGGTGTCTAGTGTCTCCAGTTTAGTCGTGTCCCATTCTTTCTGACTCACCCTGTATATTTCGAGAAAGCGTAACTCATTTGTACCGACGAAAATTATCAGTATTTATTAAAATTTCATGAACAGTGATTTTTTTCGAAAACTAGAAAAGATGGTAGAGTTTTGGGTTTTTATGAGTTTTCGGTTCAAGTTTACAAATTTTTCATGTTTAGGAATTGTTTTTCCAAAATTGTTCAATCGGATAGATACTCTGAAGATTTCCCTTTAATATGAGTGCAATAACTTTGAAAAGGGTTTAATGTTTTCGGAGCTATTCACGGTTTTTTTGCAAAAAAAGCGCAATTTTACCTTTTTAACGATATCACAATCGACATGTCACTGTCAATTTGGGCTTATTAGACGCAGAATTTCACAAGTTGTAATCCTATCAGAAGCAAAAAAAAAACAGAATTTATAAGAATTTAAGCAACCTTCAAAGAGTTGGGTCTACGAATACTTTTGCTGCTTATTGTATATGAGCTCACCTCATACATAAAAATGAGTCAAACGTCCAGCTTTACTAATCAAAAAACACGCCAAAAAAGGCGGTCCAGACGGACGAGGATCCCAGGCCCTTTAAATAACGATAATTCGACGACAAATCCCCGCGGCGATTTGCCGTCGAGACGAACGTCTGGCGGCGGCGACGGTGTCGCTTCTCTTTTACGACCAGCGGCAGGTGCGCCTACCTGGAACATCTGGAAGCCACATGCGGGACACCGCCGCGTCTGACGAGGGTCCTTCGATGATTTAATTTCACTTCTCGTGTTCTTGCCTTTGAGTGCCTCGCGTGAAATCAGACTACCTAAGGTGACGCTTCATCTGGCTCGAGCGGAGGGGAATCGAAATCGTTTCGGGTGTGTTCATTGATTCTATATATATATATTAGGGTGATTCAAAAAAAGGTTTTTTTTTATTTTTTTTTGCAAACAGGCTTAAAAGTTCCGTTTTGGTGTAAAAATACGCCGTTAAAATTTGAGCTATTAATATTAAGATAGTCCGCATCGCACTTTTCTATTTTAGATAAGAATAACACGGGAATTTTTTTGCACCTGATTTTTATTGCTAGCTAATAGCGTATTATATGGAAATTGTTTTAACATATTTCGAGTCGAGTCGAGAATTGAATGCTCTATAAAAAAAGGTCTCTTATGATTTTTCGCTAAGTCTACTGGTTCAAAAGTAATTCGAGGCCAAAGTTGAATTCACCGCAAATTTGACCGTTTTTAGTGTATTACAACAAAATTAATGGTTTTATCGAAAAGATGTAGCCAAAATTTTATGTAAATTTTGTTGGTTTTTTAGAAAATGTTAGTTAACAATTTTTCGCTATGAAAAAGAAAAATCAAACACAAAAAAATGTTTTCAGTTGAAATTACTAAATTTTTTATATTTTTGAAAGAAAATTGCGTTAAGTAAAATATTGCATTTAATTTTTCTCCAATTTTTTCCGTACTCTGAGTACATGTTTTAAAAATTATCATTGTTAACTTTAAATTTCAAAACTAAAGTTGAACAATTAAACGGTCAAATTTTCGGTGAATTCAACTTTGGCCTCGAATAACTTTTGAACCAGTAGACTTAGCGAAAAATCATAAGAGTTCTTTTTTATAGAGCGTTCAATTCTCGACAAAAATATGTTAAAATGTTAAATTTTTCCATATAGTACACTATTAGTAAGCAATAAAAATCAGAAGGTGCCAAAAAAAATGTTCCCATGTTATTCTTATGGAAAATAGAAAAGTGCGATGCGGACTATCTTAATATTGATATTAAGGGCTCAAATTTTAACTGGCGTATTTTTACACCAAAACGGAACTTTTAAGCCTGTTAATCACCCTAATATATATTGATTCATATAGGGCTAGTTTTTAAGGTTCCCTATGTATTTTTTTTGCGTAAAACACAATGCGCGGCGTTTGTAGAGCTGAAACCATCCGCAAATTTTTTGAATTAACAATTTGTGAAAAAAACGTCTTTTTTTTCACATTTTCGCTTATATTTCCGTTCCTTGGCATATTTTATATTGCATATGCATTTAAGAAGTTGTAGCCTATTGAATTTCCTAAATTTTAAGCCCAACCCGAAGTCTACAGGTGCTATTGTTAACTTGCAAATGACTGCTGAAATTGAAAAAGTGCTTTTTTTTCACAATTTTTTTAATTTCGAAAGTAGGGCGACTATAATCATGAAACTGCTTGGAGGGACTGCTAGGTAGTATGACGTTACAAAAAACCGCTCGATCCGTTAATAATACACAATGACACAATTTCTTTGTTTATTGTACGATATTGACCGGGTTGGGCTAGAAAAATCATAAATCTCTTCAAGTTTGCAAGACTTTTTGAGATTTTGAAAAATATTAATTCGGGCCAGTTTTATAACGTTTTCTACGCGACTACTTTTTTATATATTGTTTTAGCGTTGTATATAATCAACATTTTTATTTGTTGCATATGGTGCGTTGCATCCGTTACTATATTCTTCGAAATCTTCTGAAAAACACCGATTTTGAACCTTCAGAACTTTCTAAAGAATGTCACTCTTTTATTTTGAAGAAATAATTTTGAGGAGAGTTTTTTGTAGTTTATCATTCTTAGGTTTATTTCTTTTAGTCTATAAAAGGAACTGACAGTCAAGGTGGTTTGATTTCGCATGTACGTGCACTGTATATCCCGTATTTATGTATACGGGATATTGGACTTACAAACTCGTCCAAATTGCCGAATTGACGTGGTGCACTTGTTTACTAGAATTAGTACTAGTTTCTAGTGTTTACTAGAACTTCGACCAACAATGTTTGTTTTAGGTTAGAATTATTGCTACAAGCATGTATGATGAAAAAGTACTGAAATAAATACGAGTAATTACGAATATTTTTGTACAATAAATTACCAGTATTTATTAATTAGTGTTCTCCTGTGTAACTTTTTTTCAAATAAAAATGCTATTCAGCTTTCCGATATCAGATTGTTGATACCTTAAATATATTTCGAGATACTCGCCTTTTCTGCCCTATCATTACATTTTTATGTGCAAGAAACATTACACACTTTTACAAATACCAAATGTGTAGGTACGTCTAGGTCGCATAAAACTACAGAGGTATAAGTTACAGCGTTGCCCTTTTAATTCCAGGAATTACCTTAGATTTTTATTATACTTACCAGCAACTGGTTTATGTTTTATTTTCTTCTAAGATAAATAGAGGATATTTTGAGGTTATTGTTGTAAGATGACAAATAAATGTTCGTTTTTATTTTCTTGGAAATGGGCAATTTTGAATTTTAACAACCTGTGTAAATGTAGATATTCAGGTAGATGGATGACCCTGAAAATTATTTTTTTTCAAAGTAATATAAATTGTCTTTCTTTTCATAATTATTGTAGTACATGAACCTTGTACTAATTGCCTTATACTTATACCTTATACTATATAACTAGTATTTGTAGTAGTACTTAGTACTACTACAGATACTTTTAATTTTTTTTTTGTTCAGAAGATTATTTTTGGAAAAGAATTGTACGAAGTTAACTAGAGTTTTCAAAGTTTTAAAAAATAGAAGACTAAAACATAATATCCCTACTTGTAAGAGTAATGCAAAAATAAAATGTTCTTAAAGTGGATGTCACAGTAAGCAGCATTTTGATAATTTATTTTCTTTTTCTTTATTTATTTTTCTTTGAGTTTTATTTTCTTTTTTCTTTTTAATTTGAGTGCCTTGGTTGTGTTTTATTTATTTACACTGGACGCCGCTTATAAGACTCACGGATATAAGGTTCAGTCGCCTATAAGACTCAAAATCGCCAGAAACAGTCCGGACGTATCCGAATACATTGAAAAGAACTCGGTTATAAGACTCATCACTTCGGAATTAAGACTCAGTTTATGAAAAATACATAACTGAAATGATGGAAAGTAATAAAAAACAAAAAACAAATACAAACATTTCTTTAAACCATCTTAAACTTTGAACTGATTATGTATGTTTGTACGTATATATTTGAAAAGTTACCTTTTTTTATAAGTAAATAACACGCTATTGTGTTGTATTATGTCTATTCACAGGTAAAATAAAATTTGTGTATTACATACATTCTAAAATGTTGGTTTTCCCCCTTCGCTTATAGAAATTCATCCGCTTATAAGACTCACTTTTTGCTGGTCCCAAAGTGAGTCTTATAAGCGGTGTCCACTGTATTTATTTTATTCGTCTTGATATGAATCGTATAAAAAAACGTATAAGTCGTATAAAAACTGTAATGTACCTATTATCTCAGCATTTTTTTATGACTTTCAATTTTGGAACTGCAATAAATGATTAACTTTAATATCAAGGACAAAATCTTGAGTATTTTTTCCTTTTCTATGTTTGTAAACACGTTTATGTTTTCTCCTTTTTAACAGTAGTTTCTTTCAGGTTTATATTACATATGTTAAATTAGGTTATTTCCTCAACTTTTCCATTAATTATGAGAACACGGATGCGATAAATAAATACCAATATAATTAACACTATTTTAATATGATAAAATTATGTAGTTGATTTATTTTTTACTGCATTAAGCACTTGTTTGGGATCGAAATTTGTACGACTACTAATTAAATACAAGGTACATTTAAACAACTTTAAATAAAGCAATATATTGCAGCTACAATATCAAACAAACTTCTGCTTAGAAGTTTTTATGCGCTGGTTATTACTATGATGAGATTTTTCGTGTTCACTAACAGACGCCACTAAATTAACAGGCACCTGGAAAATTAGTTTATTTAAGCAAAGTAAATAATGTTTATACAAATTAAAACGTATTTTATATGATTCACTTCACAGATTTTCTAAACGGGGCTTCTCTTTAGTTTGAACTAAACTCTTCTAAAGTTTAACTTTATAGTAAAACAGCCACTACTTTCTACATCGTTTTTTGTACGTAACTTAAATAAATATGTAAGTAATTCAATAAAATTGTAATTGCCAGTAATTAACATAAGGAAAGTAATTAAGGGAATGGAACGGATTGTACCTACATTTAGCCAGTACAGTGGAAATACATAACCTTTTGTAGACGTAATGAATTAAACTTGTTCCTCATTTTTATTTAATAAAGTGTACTGTATTTAAACTAATACCTACTTAGAATTAGTAATCTAATTCACAATGAAATAGTTTTTCAAGGTCATACATTTTTGTTCCTAATCAAATTAACGAAAGCTTTATAATAATTCTAAAAAATACGCATGTCTATCCTATTAGTTGTGGCGATAACCAGTGGCGTCCCAAATGGTGGCCAGAAGGTTCCAGGACATATGTACATACATATGTATATAAGAGTGAATTTTGTTTTGGAAAATTACAAAACAATAGTAGATAGGTACTAATATAACTTACAGATAATAAAATAAGGTTAGTAATTTTATATGACGAACATTGTAATTTTACAAATCAATTTAGTTGAATATCGTTTGTAAAATGAGAATGTGTAACGTTGATAATACAAATTTTTCAAAGATCATGTGTATTGTAAAATTTAAGGTTTTGTAAACTTTTAATAAATTTATTGTAATATTAACATTTGTTTGTGATTTTACTTAAAGTTCTAATAAATTGAATCGCAAATAATGCTTGTAAATCCAGAACGTGTTTCATTAGCAACTAACAAACTGTTTTGTAAAATTGAAGGGCTTATTTTAAAAACATGACAAGCCACAAAATCATTTTATTGAGATATCAAGCTTTGAAGTTTCACAAAAATCTGTAAAATTCATATTTGATTAATATAACCCCCTCAGTGTTTTTAACAGATGTACTAGATCATATATTAATGTCTACAATCTTAAATTATGAAAAAAAAAACGCAGAGGAGAGTTTTGATGGAAAAAATTTAGAATAAAAATGGCTTGTCATGTTATTACATATTTCGAATTAATTTCTTATTTATTGATGAATGAATATAAAAACAGTGTAGTTAGAAAATAAACATAATATTATGGTATTAAACAACAAAAGTAAATCAAATGGTTTCTATTTCAAAAAGAACAATAATTTCTTAGTCAAAAAGTTCTACATTGTCCATTTCATTCTCTACAGTAAGACTTAGACTGTTAAAGAATGGATGATAAACGGGTGGAATTTAGGAAAGTAAGGACTTCACATTCTGTATTTTTTTTCGCCGCCATTTTCAGTGGTTCATTGTACTTCTTATTCAGTCTACTTAAAGGTGTGGAAACGGGTCTTCCTTTTTTGGCAATATTCACTTCTTGGAACTCTCCGTTAACTGTGTGTTTAACAGAGATTGATTTTGTGTTTTCAGCTTTGAACTGGAAGGAGTATACACCTGAAAACTTTTCTCCAATGACGGTTTCGCCACAAATCCCAAAACTTGTTAAACATACTCTCATGTGTATTATTCGTGTGTGGCGCCATCCTTTGGAGAAAGCCGAAACACTTAACTATGTGGCTTGTCATACTATTTCTGATTACTGCAGAGTAAACTGTCTATTTTTGAACAGAGTGTGGCTTGTCACGTTTTTCCAATAAGCCCTTCAATTACAACACGTGTATGATTTATACATAAAATTTGTAAAATTACAACTCATTTTTGTGATTTTCTTTACATGTCTTGAAAAATTACTTGAATTGTATAATAATTTTGCATTGGTATACATTGGTTTGTAATTTTACTAAACCATTGTTTTGTAAAAATATTGTAATTTCACAGTATAGGTGAGTTTATTTTACCTCACTCGCGTTTGGTGGTCGCCCCTAGTTGTCCCATCCATCTAAGACAAGTGTCCACTTATCAATTCCCCATCAATTGGTAAAGTACGTATAGTATCCTGAACAGTATTGTATATATGTGATATTTTCCTTAGTTCAGACTTTTTGCTTTGTTTTTTATTTTTGAAGTTTCGTAATTTTATTTTAATTTGTTTTGTACTTTACTACATACTCAATTCATTGTTTAATTTTTGAATTATATGATAAAACCATGTGACCTATATTCCCTTCTTGCCAAACGTAGATCCTACAAACAATTGCCCACAATAGACTCAGTTGTCAGAGCTTTTAGTTTTTTTAATTTAGGATTCTGGTCAGCGGCCGTCGGTTATCCGTCCCCAAAATAATAAATCTAGGACCGCCCCTGGCGATAAATATAATAAATATGTGTTCCAACCGTGTTTACGTATTGAAAGACAGCCTGGTCCCTGGGGGTGCTGTCACGTAGATTAGGTAGTAGTTTTGAACGTCGGTATAACCCCGGTATCATTTACATTCTGCTTGTTTAGTCTAAGCAGGCTACTAATTAACATATTTGTTGAGAGTTTAAGTAACTGCATATTTGGTAAACAAAACAGCTTTGGCGTCTAACAAAATTCAAGGTTTTAATTATTTTATAGGAGAGTTGGAAAGGGTTTTAAATGTAATTATTGTTTTAATCTTCCATGATTCATTCATCGTGTATTACGTTTTCTCGTTGTTTGTAACTATTTTAAGCCGTTCTAAACGGCAGAAACATCAAAAACATGGTGTCCGATTATGCAGATATTCGCAGTATTCGATTAACTGAAAATAGTTTCATACATACATGTGTACATGTTAATAAAAGAACGTTTTTTTTTTTAAACAAAAAAAAATGTCAGGTGCAAAGGAGAGAGTGATGCAGGTAATTATTTTGTAATTCAAAGTTAAGTTTTTTTTATTGAACATTTTGTTGACGTAACCTATAATAATTTAAAACTGAATTGAAAAATGATGAGAAAATATGTATTTTTAAGAAAACCGTTATACAAAACAAACATTATTGTACCGTTTATTTGCAGAGAAAAGAGCCTGCTAAGAGGCTAACCTTGGAGCAAAAGCTGGATCTGATAAATCACGCAAAAAATGGTGTTAAAAATGTTGAACTATGTAAGGTGTACAATATTTGTAAATCGTCAGTGGCAGAAATTCTTGGGAAAAAAGAAATTTACTTGTCGGAAGTTGAAAAAAGACGAAAATTGAGTGGACGGATTGACACAAAAAAGTGCACCGGTACTTATGATACGCCATTTGAAAGAAGTGTTTTTCACTGGTTTGTACAAAGAAGAACTCTTGTAGAACCTGTCTCAGGTGTGCTGCTGAGGGAGGGCGATTTCCTGATTGCTGAATTCTGTGACAATCGAAATGTTTGATAACTATCGCATTATTGTGTTTACATTTTTTTCTCATTTCAAATTTCGCGGTTTTTTGTCGTCAACCAATCAGCGACAAGGTCGGTTGTGTGGAAGTACAAGTTCGGAAATATCGTGAGAAAAAGTTCGGAAATATCGTGAGTTCGGAAATTTGGAGTTCGGATATGTGGATGTTGAGTGTAGTTTAAATTAATTTACTATACTTAATATTTTTTTATTCTTATTACACGCCGACGCCACTGTCTAAGTATATTTAAAACAAAAGAAAGTTTACTTTAGTGGGGACTCGGATCACGAGGCAGCACATTGAAACGTTTCTGTTGAAAAATAAAATCTATTTTGTTACAAGAGTTTTTACCTGTATAATATTTTTTAATAAATGAATAGTCTTTTGACCAGAATAATAAACAAATAAAAATAGATTTAATAAATTAGATAATAATAATAATAATAATAATAACAATTTATTCATCTTGAAAATTTTACAGCGATAATCATAACAATCAAACTTTATAAAATTTTCTGTGTATGTTATGTATGAAAACCCCGGTTTTCTAATGGATTTACATAACTGGATACATGCAAGAAATCACAAGTGTAAAAATGCACTGGAGAAAAACTATTTTACGTTGTTGGGATCAATTTTGATTCACTGTTTTCAAGTTAATATTTCATCGAAATCTATTGTATAAAACCCAACAGATAAAATCGTGTGACTATAATTTCTTTAATAAAAACTTAAGAAATATCACTAACTAAATAATAAAACAGACAAGGTTCATTTGTATTGCGATTTCATAACCTTAACCGAGATTAAAATGATGACGAGCTTGCTTAGATCATAGAATGCTCTACTATTACATGTATCAATCGACTGTGACCAATAACCATTTGAATTCAAGCCTTATGGTAGGTGTAGAATTAAAATGCACAAATTCTAATGTTCATATAAAACGGGCAAACAACAGATAAGATTACATTATCCAGGTGAATATAAAAACTTTTGTTCGAATATTTTTTTTTGTAAGACAATATTATATAGGTAGGTCTTTCTCTTAACACATAACTGGTGAAGTCAAAGTTTTAGGACATAAATAGTGAGTTGGGGTCGTCTCGACCCCAGATATTCTTTTGTCAGTTTTCACTTTCGTGAAAGGTATATTTGTAAAACAAAAAAATATACGTTGTTTGATTATTTAATTTTTTAAGAACTTAAAAAAATACTTTAACATAAAACAAAAACTTAATATTTCACTCTCCAATACAAAGTTTTATAAAATATGTAAGATATAAGAGAATTTAAGAGAATTAAAAAAATAGTTCGACAAATAAATGAAAACTACTTGTGGTTATTACAAGCAATATTCGCAAGTGTATCGAGCACATGTACTCCATATTGGTTCATTACTAGCACAATATCTGGGTTGCTAGTATATAACTGTCAACCCAGTATCTAAATACGAGGTGTGTAAATTAAGTAATGAGACAGGTTTTTTATTTTTTTTATTCGAATAGAATAACAATTCAGTATTGTCTCCTTCAAAATAAGTTCCTTGGGCAACTACACAGCGGAGACGGTTCTTCCATTCCTCATAGCAGTGCTCAGGAACTCATATACTGGAATAGCCTTCAGCTGGTCGGTTACAACTGCTTGAATGTTTTCTGTGGTCCCAAAATGACGTCCCTTGAGGTGATTTTTCAATCTTGGGAAGAGAAAAAAGTCACAAGGGCTTAGGGCAGGCGAATAAGAAGGCTGAGGAGCCACAGGAATGTTTTTACTGGCTAAAAACTTGTTTACTGAAATGGCTCTGTGACAAGGCGCATTGGTATGATGCAACATCCAGTTGTTCTTGATGTTTGGTCTCACACGCATGACCCTTTTTTTCGAAGTTTTTCAAGAACCTCTCTGTAAAAGTGTTAATTGACTGTTTGGGCTGGAGGCACAAACTCTTTGTGGACAATTCCCTGGCTATGAATAAAGCAAATCAGCATGCATTTGATCTTCGACTTACTCATTCTTGCTTTTTTTGGGGCTCGGAGAGTTGGAACCGTGACATTTCCATGATCTGACGCTTGGGTTCCGGGTCGTACTCAAACACCCAAGTCATCACCAGTAATGACTCGTTCCATAAAATGGGGATTATATTCAATACATCCCAAAAATCAAGTCCTTTTGTTCCTGCGAAAGGTTTTTTGGAACCATTTTTGCGCAGATTATTCTCATCTCCAATTCGTTAGTCTGAATCTGATGAACAGTGATGTGATTCAAATTTAACTCTTCCCCAATCATTCTTATCGTCAACCGACGATCTGAACGCACAAGATCCCGTGGTTCCGCCGCGTGGTTCATCTTCAATCGACTCTTACATCTGAGAATGCCTTACACCACCGAAAAACCTGGGTTCTTGAAAAAACACTGTCTTCGTAGGCACGTTGCAGTTTTGGAAAAGTATCCGCTGTGTTGTGTCCAAGTCTTAAGCAAAATCTGATAGTACACCGGTACTCAAAATTAATGTCACTAATTTTTAGAATGCACTAGAAAAAAAAAACGGTTTACGAAAACATGCAAAAAGAACAAACAAATGACTAACAAATTTAAACTTGTACTGAATATGCATTTACATACCTCGTATGTTGTTTAGTAGGTATAAACAAGTAGCGGATCGACAGTTTTGGGTGAGCCTCCTCATCCCAAAATGTTCTTGGGACAATGTTGGAAATTAAAGATAATACAAAATAAAAAGCGAATACATTGTTTTTATATCAGGATGTCCTGTATGTCAATGAAGTACAAGTTTACGATTCCTTTCGAAACAGTGTTATTAAATCTTTAAATCGATATACATATTACCCTAGATTAGATACAAACAATATAATACAATAAAATACTGATAATCAGCAGTTGATAACGACGATTGATAAATGATAAATAAATAGTACAATATTCTATTCTATTACCTAAAGCTCAGCACTTTCCTTAATGTGTTTATAATAACATTCTGACCTATCATTTGCGATACGCCGATACGTAACCATTGAATAGTGTAAACATGTTGTATTTTAAAAATTAATAAAATGTGAATAGCTATAATGTGGATTAAGTCATTCTAACTGAGACAATCTAAAATGTATCGCTTAGGTCAAGAATTATGTTGTCTCATAATTTCTGCTAGCTCTAGCCCATAGAGTTATGGTATTGCTTTTTACCTGCAAAATATTTTCCGATGTTGTAAGGCACTACAAGATTAAGCCTACCTAAATTCTAAAATTTAAATTTTCATGTTATTGTTTCCGAAATTGTATATTATCATTAGAAGTCATGTATGTATATCCAGTCTTTTAAAAATACAGAAACTATGTAGATTCAAAGAATTAAAGGCATTTAGTTTCGTTTTACGCTTGATTTGCGATTGTTTTGACAGAACAGACAATAAACACTATTGGGTGCATTTTATGCATCAGCTATAGATGTATAAAGACAGAAATAAATCAGAAAACGTTTTTAAAATATAGAATTTTAAGGAATACCAAATGTATATTATAATTTTGTGGTTGTTTTATATTATACTAGCGACCCGCCCCGGCTTCGCGCGGTTTACGACATCACATTAGAAACCTCTAAAATTATCAGTGTTTCTCTACTATATTATGCATGTATTATACATATAAACCTTCCTCTTGAATCACTCTATCTATTAAAAAAAACGCATCAAAATCCGTTGCGTAGTTTTAAAGATCTAAGCATACATAGGGACAGACAGCGGGAAGCGACTTTGTTCTATACTATGTTATGATTATGATGATTATAAGTAGGTACGGCATACATCTGTGGAACTGATTAAATTTTTATTTATATGCAAATGTACATATTATACGAGATGTGTAAATTAAGTGATTAGACTGAATAGCCTTCAGCTGGTCGGTTACATCCGTTTGAATATTTTCTATGATCCCAAAATTACGTCCCTTGTGGTGATTTTTCAATTTCGGGAAGAGAAAAAATCACAGACCCAAGTCAGGTGAATAAGGAGACTGAGGAGCCACAGGATTGTTTTGACGAGCTAAAAACTCGTTTACTGAAATGACTGTGTGACAAGGCGCATTGTCGTGATACAACATCCAGTTGTTCTTGATGTTTGGTCTCACACTCATGACCCTTTTTCGAAGTTTTTCAAGAACCTCTCTGTTGGTGTTGAGTTACTGTTTGATCTGGAGGCACAAACTCTTTGTCGACAATTCCTCGGCTATAAAAAAGCAAATCAGCATGCATTTGATCTTCGACTTGCTCATTCTTGATTTTTTGGGTCTTGGAGAGCTTGAATTGTGCCATTCCATGCTTTAGCGCTTGGTTTCCGCGTCGTACTCAAACACCCAAGTCTCATCACCAGTAATGACACCTTCCATAAAATGGGGATAATTTTCAATCGATTCCAAAACGTCAAGACACCTTTCTTTCCTGATGTCCTTTTGTTCCTGCGAAAGGTTTTTTTGGAATCATTTTTGCGCAGATTTTTTTCATCCCCAATTCGTCAGTTCTAACAAGGTCAAACTTGTACTGAAGGTGAATTACATGTTAACGTACCGCCATTAACTTAATGAACTTAATAACTGGCATTAGCTGTCAGTCATGTCACTTTACAATATGTATGCATCTACTACATTTTCATATTTTCTTATCCTTTTCTGGACTTTAACATATTCACGTTTACGACAAATGTAAGAAATATATGAATTACAAATAGAGCGAATCAACATATTTACCTTCAGTTATTAATACTCGTATATTCTTTTGTATTTTTTATCAGCGCTATTCATAACTTTATTGCGATCTACAGCATATAATATATAAATTATTAGATTACTAAAACTTACATTTGTTTAAAATGACCTCTGAGCTCGATTTGATAAGGAAAAAATATATATGATTTTAAATAAATATATTTTTGTCGTATGTGAAATGTAGTGTACAAGAATTTGTCTAAGCATTTCAGAATTTGAAATAGGTTTTGTCTAACTCAAAGCTGCTTTCTGTTACTTTGGCTTTAGGTTTGCTATAGTCTGCTGTAAATACGTACTAAGTGCATATACCTGCATAGTAGTACGTACATACAGTCTATTTGATAAAAATGTGTCCAGCAGAACTCTTATGTGGAAATCGATAAAGACACATTTCCAAGCACATGTGATAGGGCAACTTGTTGCCTAAGAAGCTTTATATAAAAAGACTCAATTATCGTTCATTTTTCAAATAAAAAATCCTAAACACCGAAGTCTCTATATGGAAATAGGAAAAAGATATTACTGAATCACTAAATTGCCATCAGTCATTAGACGTCTGGATGAAACTAAAACTTGAAGAAAAGAACTTGGTAAGGAGCTTGTTTGGCAAATTAAATTGGATTTGGAGATCTTACCTCAAGAATACACTATAAAATTAGTCGAAAGTATGCCCTGGAAAGGTCAGGCGATTGTTGACAGTGAAGGCGACTGGGCAAGCTATTAATAATAAAGCATCTTAGTCTTAAGTCAGTAGTTTCTAAGCATTTTATTTTACATTTTTACAAGTAATTGTTTATGTAGTTTTGCTGGACACGTTTTTCTCAAAGTAACTGTACATATAGTCCTTCTATTCTGAATTGAAAATGATAAATACGCCTGGGGAACAAAAAAGCGGTGCAACTTTATGATTCCATGGGCGTGCTCGAATAATAAGTTTTAGGGATAGGTAATAATAAGTAATTAACGTCGCTTTTATATCATGACTTTTTTTTATTTTGATACATAAAAAAAGTCAGGATAATGCATGTATGTATTATTTATATTTATTTGTATATTATACTAATGTTCATTTGGCCAGTAATATGTTTTATTTTTTTTTTTTGTACTTGCAAACAAGTAATGTTAAAAATATTTAAAAATGCGTCAGAACTAAACAAAAAGCCATATTTTAGTTAATTTATTAATTCGATTAATAATTTCAGTATCAGTCATTTTCTCATTTTCACATTTTAGGGATTCATATATGTTTAAAATAATACGCTGACTTTGACAATGTAAGTCTTTATTTTTGAATTCATCGTACTCGACCGTTTCGACATTTTCGCTGGTTATATCTGAAGCTACGTTATTTTCATCCGTTTCGAAAGGCCTCCAGAAAGCTATGTTTATGAAAGAGGTATTGATTAAAAATAATATAAATTTATATATTATAATATATAAATTTATATATAGTATAATTTAAACCTTTTAAAAAACCTACTTCGCCGTTATTGTACACGCACAGAATATAAGGCATCAAAACACTCACAAAAACAACGTTTTTTTGTATAGAGTCGGTCAAAGATAGCGTGGTTATAACCCGTGTTTTACAGCCAACGTAAATCAACTGGGTCGGCTTTATGTGGTGTCTCGTGATGTGTTTCCCCTACCAGGGTTGCGACAATGACCAATGAACTGTAGGTTCCGCCCACTTCTTATTTTGACAGGTCTCGTCAAATAAATGTTGAGTACGATACGGTCTATAAGGGTAACGATCAGTATAGAAACGCGTATTTAGTTCCATACAAAGTGTTAGTAAACTGATATATCCTTATCCTACCTCGTATAAGTACCTATTTTCAATTTAGAATGGATATTCTATACATATTTATGTAACTGTATGAGGAACATTATGGAATGAAAGAACGTTATGAAGGATTTTAGCCATTTTAAGCGTCAAATTGTTCATTCGGGGATATGGTAATCTCACCATTCTGGAAAACCTGAAAAATCTAGAATAGTCAATAACTCAAGGGAACTTTGAAAAAAGTCGGGCAAAGTTAGGAAATTCACCAAAACTATGGAAGTTTTTATCTAGGTGAGGTCTTTTTTTACATATCAGAATGTATGTATGTATGTATGTCGTGATTCTAAATGTTGTGAGTTTGGGTTCTACAAAATAGTGTTAGCCCACAATCAACTTGTTAAATGTAATTCTTCAAATCTAAATGAACAATTAGTGTGCAATCGAGTGAACAGAAAGAGTAATTTGTTCATTTCCAATTCTGAAAAAGTGAGTGCAATTGATTTTCGTTGATTGATGTCATACTTGTCTTAACGCAATCCGTTCCCTAAACAAGATCATGTCCACATGAAAGTAATTTTTTATTGCGTAATTATGACGTTGTATATCTCTAAACCATTGATAGTCATCAGTAGAGAGGCGTGAAGTACACATGAATCATGACGTTACAGACATGAGTACCCAGTGATTTATTTCATAAGAGAGCTGACACACACCGTGGTTTTCGCCGAGTTGGTAGCCGATGTGGCCGCCGTCTTGGCAGCTACTTCCATATTATATCTATATCAGTAATTAAAGCCTTTTTTTATGTGTTAATTCGAATAGATCTGTGTTTTATTCGGTTTTTCGTGATTTTTGTATAAACAATTTGCGAATATAGATGAAAATATTGATTTAGACAAGTTAATTACTGAACTTAAAAATTGCCTGCCATTACGAATTTTGAAATTGAACGTTTCTTTTTTTCTTTTCCGTTACAGTGGGATGTAAAATGGAAATGAAGAACGGAATGGAATATAACGGCGAACGTATTCTTTTCCGAAACACTTATAGCAGTGACAAATAAAAAATAACTCGGTACAACTAATCTGCCATCTTTGAATGTTAAAAAAAAATTGATTAAACGGTTTCATTTAATTTGGGCCCTTCTACACTATATAAAACTCTATGATAATTAAAGTATAAACCGTTTTTTTTCCACCTTGTAAATTATATACGCGTGTATTTCTTGCCTGTGCATATGTACGCCACTGATCGATCCTGCTAACACGATGGGAGCTCTGAATAACTAAATGCAATAATACATGCGTTATAGCAAACGTTCCTATGCCTAATCATCATACATATGTACATTCTAAATACACAATACATCTAAATAAGTTTCTTAGTAGAAAACTTCTAACTCTAGTCCTAAAACCCCTACCACTAATCACTTTCGTGAATTATGTAATCTTGTATGTATCTGTCGTTAAAAATTTGCCACTTATATTCAGACAATAAATTAAGTAATCGGGAACCAGCACACACTTGTTCAAATGTACATCTGCGTTTTTCCTTTTTGGACGCGTCGCAAACAGCGACTGACCGCCAGTGTTTAATTTATTCTTCAGTTTAATCGTGACCTTTAGCAAGGGTTGTTACCGAGGTACATTGTAATTTTATTATTCACTGTATTTATCATTGTAAAAATCACGATATCATATTATGTCTACTCTTGGTGGTTCATATACATAGGTACATTATGTACATATGTATATCGCAATATTCGGACTTTCTTCCACAATTTGAAGATTGTGAACGATTAATATATTCTGTTTATAAAAAGCATTTTAGTGCAACGTGACATGAAATGTATAAAGTCTACATCTCATCTATACAGTAAGCGGCACCCTAATGCGTACATTGGCGAATGAAGGGCAATTGATAATTTAACTTCTTTGTTCAGTAGATGTAAACATGAGGTGAGAACCAATCGCAATCCAATCGTTAGCGCAGGCGTATGAAAGGCATCCGGTTTGTCGGTAGGGCTGTTTGAGTTAAAATTTGAAATACCATTTTATATTTTATTCTAATCTAGTGCCTGATTAGAAAAGTGCGTATCATCAATCAATATTGTCATTTGCCGATGATTTTAGGCATGTGTGTAAGCTAAAACACATACGCCAGCACATCTCCTTCAAACAACTATTCGCATACTAATATAAAATATAAATTAACCAAACGACAAGTACGACAACAAACGACTAGCGTCTAGCCGGTGCCAGGTCACGGGTGATCCTGGCCAATGAGAAATACCTGTGTAACGCGGTGAAGGCGGCAAACTTGGAAGTCAGTCACAAACTTTGATATGAAAGGTTTAAAGCAATCACCTTACTAACTTAGCTCGATTCTTTTTTGATTGAATTTAGTTTTTAAGGAAATACAGACAAAAATTTTCTTATTTTTTAATGAAAATTGATTACAGGATTTACAGCAGTAAAATTGTCTAGAAGCATGCGCATTTTTCTTTTTCGGTTTGATTGGTTGGATCGCCCGTGACCTGGTGCTGCTAGACGCTAGTAGTAAATTCGCCTAACTATGACATAAAAATGGATCATTAATATCCACCTATGTACGCATTAGGCTGCCGCTTACTGTATAATAGGTCCCGCGTTCCCACGGCGGGATGACGTACTATTGCGCATACGCTGGCTCTGGAGCGTTTTCGGGAAGGGGTCAATGCCGTATGTAGGACGGGAAAGAAGTACACGCGTATATTACGTACAAGGCGCTTAAAGGTGCAAGTGCATTTTGACCCATTTTTCAGTTTTTGGATATTTGACGGAATCAACAACAGATCTAGCAGCCGCCACGTCAGAACCTTAAAAAATATATTTAGATAAAGACTATGAAATGCTGCATTTTATCCGTCCAGGTCACTATTTATCCTTCTCTCATCCAGAAAAATGTGTGGAAGACTGAAAGAAAACTAGTTGTGTGTGGAAGACTCCTTGACGGAAGAAAGAAGGAAAGTGCAAGTGTATTTTTTGATCCAATTTTCAGTTTTTTGGGTATCTAAAGGACCCAATAACAGGACTACTTAATACCATGTAGAACCCTAAAAAATATATATGGTTTAAGAAACAGGCCCTGAAATGCTGCATTTTATCCAAGCCATTATTTATCCTTCTCTCACACCTAAAAATGCCATAGACTGGAAGAAAAAACTAGTTGGCAATTTGCATCTCGTTATTATATCGGTACATCTCAAGGACGTGTATTCGCCACAGATTCATTCCGTTATGGCATCGCACAAGATGAACTGTCGCGATACCAAAATTAGATAACAGGAATGTTTACAGTGTTGTAGATTGTGTTTTGTAAAACCGAGAGAGTAGCACGTAATTGCATGTTAATGGCCCCCTATTAGGCCGGATATAAGTCTTACTCCTCGACGCTAGTAGTGCGCCCCACCCCTTGTTTAGTTAAAATAAGCCCATGGATTACCCGTCATTTACTCGGTGCAGGTATAATAATTTTCCGATCTGGAATTAATAGCCCAGGTGCTAGCGACATATTTGTTGTCATCATTTGACCAAGGCTAGAAATGCATTTTTTCAATAATACGTACTCCATCGAGGTTTGCATGGAATGCATTTTTTTCAATAATACGTACCATATCGAGGGTTGCATGGAAAAGAGGTTATGGACCATTTTTGCCCAATTTTAAATTTTTAGGCGTAGGTGTCTACCTATTCAATACACATGTCATAGTAAAAGGGGTAGTCATACTATCTCCATTCTTGGTATATGGTCAATACGCCCTTTTTTCATGAAACCCTTTTTTCCAAACTCTTTCCATTGCTGGGCACAATGAAAAAAAAATAATGTGATTAGTTTGGAAGCCTCCATACTTTCAGTCAACATTTAAAATATGTTTGCTTGGCCAGTTAATACATTTTTTATTGTATTTTCCAACTTTTGGGACCTTACCTCCGGGCTGAACAATGGAGTTAGTTTGAAAGGCTAACATGAAAAAAAAAATAATGTGATTAGTTTGTAAACCTCCATACTTTCAGTCAAGATTTAAAATATGTTTATGCTTGGCCAGTTAATACATTTTTAATTGTATTTTCCAACTTTTGGGACCCTACCTCCGGGCTGAACAATGGAGTTAGTTTGAAAGGGTGATGGTTTGTTCATGAAGTATGTGTTATGAAATTAGTAGATAGCCAAGAAAATGAAAAGGGGAGACCTAATTAAAGGATATAATAAGATCGATGTAATTACCACACCTACCAGTTCAGTATCAGTTCATCAGTAACAGTTTATCCATCAAATAGGTTATTTGGTTGCAGACTTAACTTGGTGAATTGACACATTTTTAATTTGTTGTATTTGTTTGTAATTTTTGTTTATCAGGAAAACGTGTTTTGCAACACTGTTCTTATGGAAAACAAATCTTTTATAACTTTCCATACTTTCATTCGACATTTAAAATATGTTTGTTGGTCGGCCACAGTTGATAGATTTTTATTCTATTTTCTAACTTCTGTAGTACACTACTAGATTCGTTAGCAACTATGTTCTGTTTATGTGTAGGCCTGAAGAGAATGAAAAGTGATGGTAAAAGAATGAAGGGATGAAGATTGGTATGAAGAGTATTTTACAAACATTTTGAAGTGAAACACTCACGAATTTTTCGATAAGTTAATTTAAACAATTTTTGTAAATAAATAATTGCCCTTTTTTTTTGTAAAAAAATTGACTTTTTTCTTCAAATACATGTCAATTACACAAAAATCAATATTTTTAAAATTCCGTGTTTTACTAGCTATAGGAATAGGTACTCATGTAGATTAAGAGGATTTTTGTTTGGTTTGAAATCAACATTTGCACCAGTTCTTCTGCGTGCCGCGAAGCGCCTTTTTTGTACTTCGATATATGACCAATAACACCCTTAAAGCGTTTTTTCTTGCTTCCTTCAATCCGAAAGAAAATCGTCAAAAAAAGCGGGTTTTTTTTAGGCTGTTACAGTGGTGTTACCGTTTAATGTCCTTCTTCACATAAAATTCATTTCATATATACTCGTATTGTCGACAAAACGCTTTCTAACTTTGGTCTAGAGATGTTACAGTGGAACTGGACCTATTTCTTTGGAATAGGTATCACCTGCCTATTCCGCGTACCTATTACCAACTATTGGATGTACCTATTCCGAGTCCGCTGGCACCGAAAACGTGACAACGGCTCGGCGGCTCCGTGTCACATGTTCAGCTTTGCAATTTCGGCAGTGCCAGCGGTACTAGTGGCGCGCGCATATGTAATAGGTAAGATGAGCGTTGATTGAAATATTTGATTTGGAATAGGATGATAAGGAAAAAATAAATATCAACATAAATTAAATGTAACCTTCTTGACTTTAAATAAATAGAAAAAATATATCTTTAAATCGATAGGCGCGAAAATCGGAACCTAGTTTTCTATTCGGGTTCTAATAAAAGTAATAAATGAATGGTGATGGCGAATGGTAGTTTCCAACTGTCGGTCTCGAGTCGAGACTCGAGACTAGACGTTTATGGGTTGAGATACGTTACTACGTTTCAAATACCTAATCCGAGATTACGCTACCTAATGTGAGTAATGACAAATTTAATTTTTTTTTAATTCATTTAATTAACCTTATGCAACCAGAACAGCGCCAATCGCCGTCGCTGGTCATATAGACCCGGAATAGTTTTTGGAACCGGAATAGGTATTTGGAATAGGTTTGTGTCCGGAACTGGTACAGGTCATACTAGGTACGCGAAAAAGCTATTCCGTAACATCTCTACTTTGGTCAAATGGTGCGCAAACTACCAGTAGCTCCTGGGCTATAAGTTTACGCGACGAGCTGAGTGTCGCACGCCCGTCTCGCTCCTCCTTTCCGTCTATCTCTCTCTCTCTCTCGATCGCGCGCGTTCTCGGCAACGAGAGTGTGACGTAGGCACCGGGACTCACGTCACGAAACTGACACACACAAAGTATTCCGAGTCTAGTCGTTGTGCAGCAACTCTCGATGCTCGCGAATCGAAGCGCCTCCGTGTCGCGTTGAGCCCTTAAATCGCCGCCGGATGGCTTTGGAAAATTGCGAGAGCGCGTACGGCGAGTCGCCGTAGGGCCCCGGTGGTGGCGTGTCCTGCGGAATGCGATATTTACCGGCGCCCGCCGCGCCAGTGCCGGATCCAGCCGTGCGGTGAGTAGTGCGTGCGTGATCAGGTGCCTCGACGCCGTTACGTTGTATTTCCGATGTGCGTTGTGCCTGTGATCCGCTGCTATCGCAACGGGAATCATTGTGGTGTGTCTGTGATCGCTTTTGGATATATTCAGTTCCGCCGCCTTCGTCGCCCGACAGCGGATCGAGCACTCAAGGTTATATTCTAAATTCTACTACGCACGTTTTCACGTAAGCCTCGCTCTTAATTGCTCATCAGAAGGGGTTGTTAATGAGCGTCGTTTGTTTCACGCGAAACAGAAATTATTAATTATTTACCTTCCGCGCTACAGTTTCGAGTATATTGTACGTGTACATCAGACATCGGCCGGTTGTAAACAAAGACAAATTCTACACTTCTCTTTCTAACGGCTTGCGTAGGTGGTGAGAGGGTCGATCTTTTTCCCTCACTACCTTCGATGCGTATGCGGTTGCTGCTTCTTATCTGTCGTCTCACTTCTTTTTGTCCTTTTTTATAACTGGCCGATGTCTGCTATGCACATACGATATAGCAGTGGCGGTTGGTGATATTTCAGTTAGCCATATCTTGAAAACGACGCATGGGACCCACTTCACTGTTTAGGTGATGACTATATACCTCTTACAGAAAGGATTTATAGTGAAAAAACCGTCAACAAAGTTTGCGAAAACATTTTCAAAAAACCTGGAGCACTCCCTGGGATCTCAGTAACGCTCTGTGGAATATTTGCAGTAAATTTTTTTTCATAATCTAGAAACAAATATAAGGTTTTTTCGATTTGTTACAAAATATTTTTTTTTCAAAAAGTTATGCATTTTAATTTTGGGAAACAAAATGTTCCTATAAAATTAAAATTAAAATTAAAATGGCCATAACATTTTGAAAAAAAAAAATATTTTGTAACAAATCGAAAAACCTCTCCTTAATTTGTTTCTAGATTATGAAAAAAAAAAAAATACTGCAAATATTCCACAGAGCGTTACTGAGATCCCAGGGAGTGCTCCAAGTTTTTTGAAATTTTTTTCGCAAACTGTTGACGATTTTTTCACTATAAATCCTTTCTGTAAGAGGTGTATAGTCATCACCTAAAAAGTGAAGTGGGTCCCATGCGTCGTTTTCAAGATATGGCTAACTGAAATATCACCAACCGCCACTGCGATATAGACCTCGAAACCTATACAGAGTGTCCCAGAATTAGTTATACAAGCTATAACTAATAAAGATATATAATTATATTAGTAAAGATATCGGCGTTCAACAGAAGCAACGTCAATTTATTGTAGTAGGCGTTTTAGCTAGCATTATAAATTCCGCCTCCGCACTGCCACCCACAACTTTTTCTTTTTTCAAAATGACACCTCGTATATTTTTTGTATTAAATTATACTGGTTTATTCTTTATTAAACGATTTTGGTTTAATTCAAAATCGGTCCATTAATAATGAAGATATTTTGTTTTACTTTTTTTGTGCAAATAGTGTATTCATACGAATGGACAAATACAATGAGGACGTAAATGTTTGCATAAATCCAATATTATCCGCAAAACTGTTTTACAGTTTGGAAAACTCCTCGGGGTCAATTATTAGTTTCAATTGCGCATCGTACTCTATAATTAGAGATAGTTATGACGTCACCACTTTATTGTACATGCCGTCGTCGATCTGTTTTTAAATGGAACACCCTATATTTGTTCTACAGTCTGCAGCCGGTTCCAAAAATATGTATTAATAATACTTAAGGTCTAAAGAGCTTTGTTTGGAAGTTAAGAGACTATTGAAAATCACAAAATTTATATTTTAAATACAACGCTACTCTTTTTGTTATCATCGAGGTTGTCATAGTAACACTGTGAAACAACGCCAAAAAAGATGCTGTAAGGGTTATCAAGGTAACTCACTAAATAATGATACGTTTTAAGTTAAAAAGGACGAATTTAGTGCAGGATTTAGTCATTTTAGTTTAGTTTCAATGGGATGGCGCAACAGCAACACCGTATTTTTCACGGATAATACGAAATTATTAAACTACCATATTTCCTAAGATAGGTTGGAAGGCGAACAATAGGGTGGCCAGTAAGATCTCCTTATTTAACTCTCCTTGATTATGTATTATAGGATCATTTTAAATCTAAGGCCTATCTAAATAGTCCTGACAATGTTGGCAATTTGAAAAAGATATTTCGGAAGGAAGTAAGAAGCCGAGCATTAAAAGATAGAAAAGAATAAACTCTTCAAGTAAAGGGAACTGACAGAGAAATATTATATCCTTAGTTGCCAGACTGATATTTCATTTTAACTTTTATGATTTATTCTCTGTCTCATCTTCTCTTTTATTCTCTGTCTTTCGTATAACAATAGGGAACCAATAAAATTATGTAGGCGGGACGCCCCGCCCATAAATTATAATGCGCACGTGTGAATTGAATTCTTGTCTACACTCTAGAGAACAATAACCGAAATAAGGAATCAGTTTAGCCATATCTGCGTAAATAAAATATTCATATTGTAATTAAATAAACGTTTTTACTATAATAACAATAACGGTGACGGTATACACTAAGGAGGAAAAAGTGCAAATATTTAAGTGGTATTTCATCTCTCAGAGCGCTGAAGAAGTTGTTGGGCGATTTGCATTTTCATTTGAAAATCGGCCGGTACCTACGGTAAAAACCGTATTAAATATCGTCCACAGATTTGAGACATCGGGGTACATAACAGGGTGCAAAAAATGTTTATCAGACCAACCTGAGGAGGCAATCCCTAGCCCCTTATCCGAAAATAGGTTGGAACGTGAAGTAGCCGTTTGTGCGTTTGTTGAAGCAAATGAACCGTGTACTAGTACGCACATCGCGAAACAAGTTAGTGTGGAAGCGCGAACAGTGTGGAATATTTTAAAAATAAATGGGTATAAATGCTATAAAGTACAGGAGACCCAAGAGTTATTTCCGGAAGATTATAACAGACGTCTTGAGTTCTATGAGTCTATGAGGGAAAAAGCCGATTCCGACGAACATTTTTTAAACAGTGTTTTGTTTACCGACGAATCCTCTTTTTTCCTTCATAAGCATCACAATCATCAAATAGCTCGTTATTAGTCTACGGAAAGCACTTGAGTATTCCTGTGCGTACGCAGTATCCCGAGATGTTAAATGTTTGGGTTGGTATTTTAGGCGATTCCATCGTTGGGCCATTTTTTATAAACGGTTCCTTAAATTCAAACAAATATTTAACTATGCTCCAACATCAAATTATTCCGGCCGTTCGAGCATTGAGCATTAACTTGGAGAATGTGTGGTTTCAACAAGACGGCTGCCCGGTCCACAACAGCCGACAAGTAACAAATTTCTTGGAAACCACATTTCCTGGACGACTTATTAGTACTACAGGCACAATTAAATGGCCACCCAGATCCCCCGATTTATCGCCCAACGACTTCTTCCTTTGGGGATATTTAAAACAAACTATTTACGGACATGAACATGAAAGACCACGAAATTTAAATTATTTACGGGCCAGAATTGTACAAGTCCTAAATAATATTTCCCCTGAAGTGTTAGAACGCGTAAGAACTGAGTTTTACGATAGACTAGGTTTTTTGCGAAGCAGAAAGGGGCGACATTTTTGAACCACTTATTCAATATGCTTTTTTTTCTTTCCTCTTATAACCGGGTTGATTTATATTTTTATTTTTTTATTTTTTTATAGAACTTCAATTTTATTTTCTTCCAGACCGGTTAGTTAAGGAATACAAAAATTTAAAAAAAAATACAATTATGTTCGTACACTCCTTTTAAGTGTATGGGATAATTGGTAAAAGTCAGAATTACGTAAGAATTTCGTTTCATACAGCTAAGTCGATGTACGCCCCCATAGCTGCGAAATCTGTGTAGCTATGCCCCACTGTTGCATCTAACTGTCTTTGTCTGTCCTTACTGGTGTCTTTTAACTTATTCTCTTCTACACATGTATCGCCAATATGTAAAGGTGCAATTTCCTAGGGTGTATATCAGAACTAATAGTGTGCTATCAGGTTTTTTTCTTCAGACTTGGACACAGCGCAACGGATACTTTTGCAAAACTTCAATACGCCTACAGAGATAGTGTTTTTTCTAGAGCCCAGTTTTTTCGGTGGTTTAAGGCATTCTCAGAAGGAAGAGAGTCGATTGAAGATGAACGCGGAAGGCCTTCATCTTCAAGAACCGATGAAAATGTTGCACACATTGCATTGCACGATGAACATGTTGTGCAAAATGCACAAATAGAAAGAATTTGTGCCTTCAGGCCAAACAGTAAATTAACACTTTTACAGAGAGGTTCTTGAAAAACTTCGAAAAAGGGTCATGCGTGTGAGACCAAACATCAAGAACAACTGGATGTTGCATCACGACAATGCGCCTTGTCACACAGCCATGTCAGTAAACGAGTTTTTAGCCATGAAAAACATTCCTGGAGCTACTCAGCCTTCTTATTCGCCGGACTTGAATCCTTGTGACTTTTTTCTCTTCCCGAGATTAAAAAAATCACCTCAAGAGACGTAATTTTGGGACCATAAAAAACATTCAAACGGCTGTAACCGACCAGCTGAAGGCTGAAGCTATTCCAGTATATGAGTTCCAGCACTGCTATGAGAAATGGAAAAACTGTGTTCTTTGTCTTCACAAGCAAGTTATTTTGATGAAGACAATACTGAATTGTAATTCTACTCGAATAAAAGAAGTTTAAAAATCAGTCTCATTACTTAATTTGCACACCTCGTATGTTTTAGGAATTGGCTGTTACTGAAGAATTTATCTGTAGAAAAAATATGGGGTGTTCCATTTAAAATAGTGTTTCTCACTAATATGATGATTGTATTTATTAATTAAAAATACTGAGACATGCCGACATAACCATTACCTTAACCTTTGAGATTTATTTTGAAAGGAAAATTCCTCGGAAAATTCTTATAAATAATAGGTCTCCTTTATATTGCAGTGGTAAATGTATTAGTCATGAATACCCCTGTAAATACCTACTTACTACTATCTTCCCCCACCCTCGATACCTTTCAGAGTCTGTACAACGGGAGGCACAACCCTTTAAACAGGTCACTTAGATGCTTACCTTTAAGGACATCTTTATTTATGTGCTTGTTTTGTTATGTGATTGTGTATGTATTGTGTGAAACAGATAGTTGAAAGTAGACGCATTTTACGTATGTACTTCTTATCTCTAGTGCCTACATGTATGGATTAAGTTTAATAAAACCAGTAGCTGATTTGGCTTAACTTACATAGGTACTAAACTTTGTCCAAATTTTGTCAATTTATCTGTTTCCCTTTTTTAACTTTCTCTGCGAGAGTGGACAAATAATACAGGTATGTGGCGTAAACAGTTTCAAATTTCACATCGACTTTTATCTTGATGACGGCGGCTTCACTGGCCTTTTTTGCTGATCTCATTGAAGAGTAGTTGAAACCCAGCACCTATTCTACAGTTTAAAAATATTGTTAAATCTAATTTATTAGCAATGTGATCTTTTATGTCTTGCATGACGAATTCTGGTTATGTTGTCAACAGGCGTAAATATTGTGAATAGTTTTTTTTTAGAGTTGAGTACACACTGTTTACCTTTGTTGTAGTGTGTGACCTTCAGTATTATTTGTTGAAAATATTTTCTTGGCTTCTTAAGAGTGTAGTTTGCCAGTGCGTTATCGAGAACTTTGTTCTTAGACCCTAAATCAACAAAAATTTACAAGTAGTAACTTCATCACCACTTTGTAATGAGGACACAGCGAATTATAACAGTCCAAAAAAGTACATAAAACAAATAATGTTTTGATATTATAAATATACAGTAAACAACGAAGGTTATCATACACCCACTTTTTTAGTTTGCTTAAATTCTGATAATTTTTGTATTACAGCATTGATATTTTTTTGCTTCTGGCAGGATTATAGCTTGTGATATTCTGCGTCTAATAAGCCGAAGTTGAAGGCGGTATGTCGATTGTGTGAAAGATATCGCTAAAAAAGTTAAATTTCAATGTTTTCAAAGAAACGTAAATAACTTCGAAAATAGTAAATCCCTTTCGAAATTGTTGGACTCGTATTAAAGGGAAATCTTCAGTGTATCTATTTGACTAACAGTCATTTTGAAAAAAAATTTTCTAGACATGAATACAATCTAAAGTTGAACCAAAAATATCACGAAAATTCAAAATTCTACCATCCTTAGTATCGTTTTCGTAAAAATCACTGTTCCTGAAATTTTAATAAAACACAGATAGATCTAGAGGGATATGAATCCTAAATTTTTGTTGAAGTAATGTGTGGCGTACAGGGCTTTTTTGAATTTTCGTGATATTTTTGGTTCAACTTTAGATTTTATTCATGTCTAGGAATATTTTTTTTTTCAAAATGACTCAGTTAGTCAAATATATACACTGAAGATTTCCCTTTAATACGAGTCCAACAACTTCCAAAGGGATTTACTATTTTCGAAGTTATTTACGTTTCTTTGAAAACATTGAAATTTTACCTTTTTAGCGATATCTTTTCACACAATCGACATACAGCCTTCAACTTCGGCTTATTAGACGCAGAATATCTAGCTATAATCCTGTCAGAAGCAAAAAAAAATCAATGCTGTAATACAAAAATTATCAGAATTTAGGCAAACTTCAAAAAGTGGGTGTATGATAACTTTCGTTGCTTATTGCCAAACTACCGGTTTCAACTCTCGCTTCAATAGTTCAGATTAGTTTCTTTACAAATTGTAACTTGCAAATTTTGCAGAACAACACGTCAAGCGGTTATTCCTTGGGATAGTCCGCGATGAGTCACAGTAATATTTAATCGAGATACGAATGCCTGCCTCTAACTTATTAAAAACCGCCGTTTATATACGCATGTAAAACTATCACGTAGTGTTGCGTTTTTTTACTTCGACAACGCCACGGCCAAAACTTGTACTGTAATTGATTATAAATAAGTAAATAGTAGTTTTGTGTTTGGCTGTCAGAAAAACAGGTGAAATGCCACGCTAGCACGCAATAATGAGTGAACGCACGTTACGTAACGATTTTTATCTCTTCGCTGTGCCATAAAAAACCCTGCCTAAGAAATCACTATTTCTACTTTTAATTTTTCCACCTTTAATGAGAGTAAATCGCTAAAAATATTAGGATATTAGTTTACATTTTTGAAATTGTGAGATTTGGAAATAACCTTTATGGCCTTTGTGCGATTTATGACCTATAGGAGGTAATTCCCTCTATGGCCTTATAACTACTGTTCCCTTTATGACCTGTAAGTGGTCATGTGGCCTTCATAACATGACCTTATGACTTATATGACGTGTGTGACTTATGGTCAACATGCCTTTTATGAGCTATGTGATTCTTATAAGGTATATCATGTAGGTCATAAGTTGGAAATGAGCGTAGTGAAATTGAGAGTAGAAGTTTCTGTTTGTGATGAATTCTTCTAAAAAATCTATAAAATACAATCCCTCTTCCTCCCACCTCCTTCGTGAGACAACAAATAACACCATCAGCCAATTCACTTTTCAGCCTCTTTTTTCATTCCTTCTACTTTTCATTCCTTACTCTTCAGCTGTTAAGCAATTAATTCGATTTGGTTCAATGCCCAATTTTAAAATTTCATTATAATATTTTTTACATATATGTTGTAAAGAGTTGGACGTATACAGGCGAATTTCAAGAAGTTGTCCGTTTGATTAGTGCCGTATGTTTTATTGCAACATTCAGGCCTTTTCTGTATCATTTCAACAATCTGGATCTAAAATTATTTAAACTGAGAAGATACGCTGCTCGATTTACTACTCGATTTTTCGAAAAAAATTAAAAATCTGTCTTTTGCTTCGGAAATTTCGCTTTGGAGTTCTTTGAGAAGTATATTATAGAAAAATGCTATACGAGGTGTGTAAATTAAGTAATGAGACTGGCAACGTAGCGCCCGATCTAGCAACACTGCGGAGACGGGACTTAGAAGGGCGGTAGGTTAACATGTAATGCACCTTCAGTACGAGTTTCAACTTGTTAGAGTCATTTATTTGTTCTTTGTGACTGTTTTCGTAAACTGGGTTTTTCTAGTGCGTTTAACAAATACTTTTGCAAAACTTCAACACGCCTACGGAGACAGGGTTTTTTCAAGAGACCAGGTTTTTTGGTGGTTTAAGGTTAAGGCATTCTCAGAAGGAAGAGAGTCGATTGAAGATGAACCACGCAGCGGAAGGCCTTCATCTTCAAGAACCGATGAAAATATCAATAGAATACGGGATCTTGGCGTTCAGATCGTCGGTTGACGACAAGTATTATCGAGAAAGAATTACATTTGATCACCCCACTGTTCATCAGATTTTTGGGGCATGAGAAAAATCTGCATCATTTCAGTAAACGAGTTTTTAGCCAGTAAAAACATTCCTGTGACTCATCAGCCTCCTAATTCGTCTGAATTGAAAAATCACCTCAAGGGACGTCATTTTGGAACCATAGAAAACATTCAAACGACTGTAACCGACCAGCTGAAGGCTATTTCAGTATATGAGTTCCAGCACTGTTTCGAATAAAAAAAAATAAATTACTTAATTTTCGCACCTCGTATTAATTCGAAAAGATTCCCAAATTGTTGCATGCAGCTAGAATAGTCAGTTTCAATACATTCACAATCTCGTTCACACCGGTTTTGACTTGGATTTAAGTATACCGATTTCTATACGACATTTTGATTTGCATCAGGAAACTATTAAAACTGTAATTATTTAAACTTATAAAACACGTCTATAGCAGTGGCGTAGCCAGAAAATCAGTCAGAAACTAAAAAAGATGGATTATTCTACTCAGTTTTATGAAGGTTTTTTTTTTAACATTTATACTGGTATATGGATGGATAGAGGGGGGCTGACCCTCTTGCCTCTCCCCACTGCTTTTTAGTAATGTTAATTGAATTTTAAGATTTCCTCTTGCTCGTGTCGTATCGCTAATTGAATATTTGTCATAGGAGGTTCCTATGTGTATTTGTTACACTATTGACAAATACTTTATGTTAAAAAACGAGTTTTAGTTTATTTGATATTCCATATGGTTGGTAGTCGGCACGTTCTCTTTCATTAATTATACTGTAAATGTTTTTTGATGGAGATGTTCGGTTGTTTTATACTTTTTACATCAGCATATTCGTTACAATGTCTCCGCACATATTATAAGTCGAATAAGAAGGCATGCATAATTAGATGGACCACCTGGACATCATTATGCAAATACATGGTGATTCGCATTACATAATCTGGTAATAAGGTGTATCTAACACCTTAAAATAAATGTAATCGAAAATTGAAAATTGTATCCTATTAAGTGCTTTATATAAATAAACTTGATGACTTGATTGTCGTTCCAATAATATATTTGTAAGGACTGCAAAAGTATTTTTCTCAGTATATGTACAATACAAAATTACATTGTTTTCAAATTTTATTTGAATGTTTAATTTATTTGTGATTGAGTTAATAAACTATTTATAAATGATAACTAACATGATCTTTATTCCCTCCTTGTAGCATATTTATGGCATAGAGAAGTTTTTTTTATCTCGTTTCTTAAATTGAATTGCTAATAAAGTAAAACCCCGAGTTTATTTAATCTGAATTATAATTATAATATAGTAATTAGTATAATTAACTATATTGTACAATAATTAAACTGTCGCGGTTTATCATCACTAATATAACATCCAAAAAAAAAACGTCAACAAAGTTGGCCGAGAAAAAAAAAGACGTATTTCTGTTCTTAATCAAATTTATAACCTTATTTACTTGTCAAGACTGTCACATCATATGACAGCCATTGTTTATTTTACAAATTGTGACAGTCACTTGTCAAAAGTTTGACATAACCGAAAAACTTAGACGTGGCAGCTATTTCCATCTCTCTCGTTCATAGCCAGAGTTGATGACGTTTTTATATTAATTTCTACAATTTCAATGTCATTCTGTGAAATCGTATAATGTGATGACACTGTCGTGATAACTAACATATTTAACTATTATTTAGTTAGTAATCATAGTTACAAAATTGTGAGGAAAGTTCATTGTGATTTTTCCCTTATTGATCCTTTAGATCAAACTTGCTCTGACCTAACAACAAAACATAACCAATTATTTCTGTTAGCAGAGGGTGTAACGTATTGTTACGAACCTATGTAGGTATGTAGGTACTCGTATGTATCTACAATTATAAGACTCTCGGTGTAGCAAAATATTATTTCAGATCCAGCTAATGATTTTAAAATATGGTGAATAAAAACACGGAATATTGTTTCGTGTCATTCCCACATTATCATATATTTACATAAACGTCATTTAGTTTCAATATCAACGTTGTTTACAAGATTAATTGGTTCGTTGTTTTATTTGGCACGGTATATCTATTATTAATGATGTATATTATGGAGAGGTAAATCCACTTCCATCGGCAACTTAGTTATATTAGTAATTAATTATTAAAAAAAATATCCTCTATGTATGTGTGTACACATCAAAACAAGTAATACAGGGGTACAAAATCCTTTATTAGGAAATACAATTATTGGATAATTTTGTTGTGCAATTTTTTTAGGAAAAATAAATTAGGGTTGAAGAAAAGAAAACTAAAAAGAAAATTTGCGTTGTCATTTGAACAAATTACAGATGACAGATGATCTAGAAGTTGCATTTACTGGAAAATGTTACTTTCTGAAAGACAAAATTGGCCTGTTCGAGTCCTTTTTGAAATAACGTTCCCAAAAAAGGTTATCAAGTTTGTTTTAAACTTTACATCATTTAATTTTTTTCATTGGTTGTCGGTTGACAACACGTTTGTTTGTAGATCTACTGCCAAAGGTATCACGTAAATGAGCAGAAGTTATAATTTCAATAACATCAACGTTTTCGTTAACGTACTTGTGGATTACCAGTAACAGTTTTGTATGAATCCATAAAAAATATGGGGGGCGTAAGATAGAAAGTTTGAGAACCGCTGCTAAACACTGGACGTTTAGACACTACCATTTATCTTTTCCGTAGGATTTTGTTCTTGATTTCTTTTTCCTTGAAACCCAAAATCAAAATCAGAAATCTTTGAGATCGCGTGAGGTGAATAATTCCAAGCAACTTGTGTACGAAACGTAGGCATACATAATGACAATAAATTTATCGCATACAAAACGATAAAAACTTTATAGACATCAGCATATAATACCGGTTTTCATGATAGCGACTACTACTGAAATAATAAGTAATGAAGTTGCAATAAAACAATGAAAATAACGAATACGTTTCGGAATAATACGATAGTGTGCATTGTCAAAAGTTTATGTGGATTGTAGTGGAAAAAAATGAAAATTGTGTGTAGAATTTTAATTTTATATAGCGATGTGCATTAGGCACGCACTGAAAGAAAATATGTTATAGCTCGTATTATTAACTAGCGACCCGCCCCGGCTTCGCCCGGTTTATGACATCACATTAGAAACCTCTAAAATTATCAGTGTTTCTCTACTATATTATGCATGTATTATACAGATAAACCTTCCTCATGAATCACTCTATCTATTAAAAAAACCGCATCAAAACCGTTGCGTAGTTTTAAAGATCTAAGCATACATAGGTAGTAGAAAAGATAGGGACAGACAGCGGGAAGCGACTTTGTTTTATACTATGTTATGATGAATGCTATTAATTCTGTTCAATTTAGTATTATATATATATATCTTTGTATAATATAATGGTGGTTATTTTAGTCCAGATGATTTAGCTGTAAAAACATAAGAAACTGGCTCTCATCCTCGATATAATGCCAGTTGAGAGACGACCAAAGGGCGTAAAATAAGTGGAAATTATTCGAGTATACCATAGACAAATGACGATATGCTTTTTTTAGCTTGTAAGATACTTGTAAAGTACCTACATGTGTACCACAGTCAAATTCGGACACCAACACGAAAGACACGTTTACTCACTAAACGCAAAAATATATGTTTTTGTATATTTGCGAGTGTAATAAAAACTAATCATAAAAACTCCATAATTAGTATGGACAACGATAAAAACAGTCGCGACACTGTTGTAATATGAGGCTTGTCAAGGGTGTACCTGGATAAAATGCATTGTAATGAGCAAACGCAAGCGACAGGGAGTATATTAACGAATACGAACAAAATCCCCCGAAGAAAAAAGGAACCAAGAAAACATTATACGAACAGTCAGTCGGTATGACAAATAGCCAAAATTGTTAATATCAATCAGTCACCAACATGATATCGTAAGTAAATACAAAGAGGGAGGTCGTATGTATAACAAAAGTAAGGTATACACGAAAAAAAATTCTTGTTTGCTAAGACCTATCTGAACAAAGATTCTTCTTGATGATAGTAAATTTCATATCTGGCAGACCATCAGGAAAAAAGAAGAACGAAAAACCTTTGTCCATGTATGCCTTAGCCAACTCATATCGGGCTTTTCTAACTTTCGTGTATATACTCTAATTTTGTTATGCATACGACCATGGGACCATAGACCTCTTCGTATCTATTAAGATATCATGAAGTGTCGATCGATTATTTTGTTCAGATGCACCCTCAACCATCTTTATATTACAACTGCATTGCGATTATAGACGATAATATGTATGCTCAAACTCTGACCACCTGAGGTATTAATTAGTAATATTTTTTTATTGTCCATACTAATTGTGAATCTTATATAACTAGTTCTTTTTAATCAGGCCGGCAAATATATAAAATCATATATTTTTCTTACGTTTATTGTGAGTTAATTCCGTGCTGGTGACCGACTTTGGCTGTGACACACTGTACATATGTACTTTGTGTGTTAACTGCAACTATTCATATTCGTTCGGATAAATTGTTTGGTCTCATCTAATCGAAGTGTGTTTGTTAATAAATCTAGCCTCTAAACCTATCCGGACCGTTTATTTCCCTAGATAACAAGAAAAAGACCTACAATAATGAAGAAAACACAGAATCTTAAATTGTTCCATATTAGATTATTAAACGTTATTATATTCATTAAGGTAATGTACCTTACATACCATTAATAAATCATACGAGGTGTGTAAATTAGGTAATGAGACTTGATGTTTTTTTTTAATTTTTTTTATTCGAATATAATTACAATTCAGTATTGTCTCCTTCAAAATAACTTCCTTGGGAAGCCACACAGGGCCGGAAACGGTTCTTCAATTCCTCATAGCAGTGCTGGAACTTATATACTGGAATAGCCTTCAGCTGGTCGGTTATAGCCGTTTGACAGGAATGTTTTTACTGGCTAAAAACTCGTTTACTGAAATGGCTGTATGACAAGGCTCATTGTCGCGATGCAGCATCCACTTGTTCTCGATGTTTCTAACACGCATGACTCTTTTTCGAAGTTTTTCAAGAACCTCTCTGTAAAAGTGTTTTACTTTTGGTCTGGAGTCACAATCTCTTTGTGGATAATTCCCTGGCTATCAAAAAAGCAAATCAGCATGCATTTGATCTTCGACTTGCTCATTCTTGCTTTTTGGGTCTTGGAGAGCTTGAAGCGTGCCATTCCATGCTGTGACGCTTGGTTTTCGGGTCGTACTCAAACACCCAAGTCTCATCACTAGTAATGACACGTTCCATCAAATGGGGATCATTTGCAATCGATCCACAATGTCAAGACACCTTCCTCTCCTGATATCCTTTTGTTCCTGCGAAAGGTTTTTTGGAACCATTTTTGCGCAGATTTTTTTCATCCCTAATTCGTTAGTCAAAATGTAATGAACAGTGGTGTGATTCAAATTTAACTCTTCCCCGATCCTTCTTGTCGTCTGAACGTACAAGATCCCGTATTCTATCGACATTTTCATCAGTTCTTGAAGATGGAGGCCTTTCGCTGCGTGGTTCATCTTCAATCGACTCTCTTCCTTCTGAGAATGCCTTAAACCACCGAAAAACATGGGCTCTTGAAAAAAACACTGTCTCCGTAGACGTATTGAAGTTCTGCAAAAGTATCCGTTGCGTTGTGTCCAAGTCTGAAGCAAAACCTGATAGCACACAGTTGTTCAAAATTAATGTCACTCACTTTTAAAGCACACTATAAAAAAACCGGTTTACGAAAACAGTTACAAAAAAACAAACAAACGACTCTAAAAGTTCAGACTTGTGCTGAAGGTGCATTACATGTTAACTTACCGCCCTTCCAAGTCCCGTTTCCGCAATGTTGCTAGATCGGGCGCTGCGTTGCTATTCTCATTTCTTAATTTACCAAGTGCCCATATATTTATGGGCACTAGAGGGCGATACTTAAATATCACCAGCTGCGTTCTTCAGGCAAGGACTAAGTCGATACCGAAAATGAAAATTGGTGCGAACCAAAATACTCCATTAATATGATCTTATTAATTTGGCTATTCGTAATTGTATTTTATTACCCGAGAATGTCCCGTATTACCGGATATTCGCGATGTTACCCCTTATTTTCCCATAATTAATTACAAATTACCTCCGTAATTCTTCCTACTAGAGTGGATAATTCCTATGTGACCCCGCCCCCCTTCGGGTTATTTACTAAACATAAACAGGTCCAAATACACGCTACCAAAAAGAGTGTCCGTTAAAAAGAATTTAAATTGATGTGTATGTATAAAAAACCTATTGTTACATCGTTGGATACTCTGTTTATTATTATTAACAAGCAAATAAAAAATCGCCTCTGATCGCGGATGAATAATTTGATTTTCTATATTTTATTAATTCGCATCGTGATATAAGGCAATTAACAACAACAACTTGCAAATTTAGTTTTAATGGGTTCGTTGGGGAACGTCAAATGTTGCTATTATAAAACTTTTATTGTTGAAGGTCAGTCATCTAAAACACTTCCACGTTCGTTATAGCGTTAGAGAAAGCTAAAATATCGTTAACAAAATGAATAAACGATCATCACCAAAGACAATTTCCTGTTTCTTTCGGTTTCTATTATGCCAGTGTTACAGAAAATTTACAATGTTATATCTGTTAAATTAAATAAATATCTATTTAGACTTTTGAGTTTATTTTGAGGAGGTCATCTTGGTGTATTGAAACTTTTTTTATTCCTACTCCAGCAAGTACTAGTTAGGGAGTGTTTCCACAAGGAATAGGATAAATGATACCATTGAATCTGTCTGACATAGAAGGCAAAATACGACAATTGAACTAAACATATTTTAGTCCAGTGTTCTGATCTTTTTACTCTCGTGGCACCCCTGTTGAGACACAAACATAATTCTAAGGCAAAATTAATTTCATTAATAAATCAAGAACACAAAATTATGTGTTAAAGATCATATGATCCATATAGGTCCTAACGGTCATCGGTGGGTCATGCAGTTCATAGGCATATTGGTTATAAAGGTCATATCTAAATTAAAGTCTTTTTAAATGTGGAGAAATTGGATGTGGAAGTAGTGATTCCATTGGCAGCGATTTTTTTTATATTGGCCACAGGTTTCGAGATAAATGTATAATCAATTATAAGACCACTATTTACTTCTATTTATTGTAGTTCTTTAAACATATGGAAATTATAGAAATACTGGTATGTACAAATGCAATTCCATGATATAAAGGATAACATTTTCTAAAAGTAAGTATATATAAATTGACTTGGCACTATACCAAGTGCAATATCTAAGAGTTCATTTTCAGATTGTGTCCGCTTAATATCAACATTAAATTTTTAAGCGTAGGATAAAGTGACTTTTTTAATAAAGGCACACATGAACATATGTACATGCGCAAATAACAAACTGTAAGACAGATGTTCACCGCTTTCGTGAGACGCTCTTTAGAAGTAAATTGGCTTGTCAAACAAATCGCTAATTGCATTCGACTGTGCGACATTGATTAATTTGTTTAACAGACTTTATATGGAATATATTTCCTCATAGCTTTTTACTTTGTGCGTCAGAAGAACTGGAAATTTACGTATTTGTATTCGCGGTTTTGTTGTTGCTACACATTAATTGCGAGTGATTTTATAACTTGTACACTTTTTTGTCCTTAATATTTGAAATCCCTATACAGTACAACCTCGATAATCCGAACCAAGTATTGCAAAGGGTTGTCCGAACTGTCGGTTTGTTCGGATTATAAGAGAAGTTATTTGTTATACACTAGGCGCAGAAATTAAGGGATATAAAAAAATTCCTAATTTTTAGGTGATTTTCAAAACTTGGGGAAAATGGTCGTAGGGAAAAGAAAAAAAGGGGACATTGAAGCTCCAAGTTTTTAGTTTTAAGCAGTTTTTGAGTAATCATACGAAAACCATCGAAAACGATTTTTTCGAAATTTTTGCTTTTCTTTTAAAAGGTCCACGAACCTCAATAATTTTTTTTTCGATATGTTCATAATAAAGGCCTTTTAGATCATTTAATTCCCTTTAATTTGCCCTGTTATTGAGCCCTGTACGAAGATTTTTCGCTGAGTTGTCGCCGTTCAAAGCAAAAAAGTCATTATTGACTTTGGTAATCAATTACTCGGGAAATAATAAACGTACGTTTTCAAGATTCAAAAACGCCTACGCCTACGAGTCGGATGTTCGGACTAACGCATGTACGGATTATCGAGTTTATACTATATAAGTAAAGCGGATTATAAACTAACATTGTATTTTATACTTCATATAAATAGAAGGAATAAAGGAAAGAATATAATAAAATCAATAAATGGTGTGTACTCTGAAGATGTTGGTAAATTTTAGTATACTCAAATCCTCAATTTGAATATTTTTTAATAAATTACCATTTCATATTGTTAAAATTGTCTATGCCTATATTTTTTTCTTCGATAACATTCCCATAATAATTTTATTGAGTATAGTGTTCCTCTGTACCTACAATTTATGACTATTATTTAAATCTATTATTTTGTTTACTGAGCATCAAGAATCAAATACCTTGCCACTCACTGTTTTAAAAGAAAGTTTGTTTTATATTTTACTATTTATATGAATCTACGTATGTATTTATTAAAACGAAATTATTTTCCATTTTTCATTGTTATTTTTATAACAAGCAGGCTGTTGACCGAATTGTGTCAATAATTTCGAATTCTTTCGTTGAAGCCTCAACGACTTTTTGATGTACAAAAGTACATATATCGTTTTTGAAAAGAGTCCACGAATCACAAAACATATTTAAATGTTTTCGGCCACCTTTTAAATAGGTATGACACAGTAATTCCGATTTAATTATTTGAATACGCGTTCGAAACATCTTGGCATATTTTCTATTGCCGTAATCGATAACAGCGCATAAATATGCGAAAAACATTTTCTAAAAAATATTTGTTCGTCTGTTTACACCGCCTACTCGTTTAGCAACGAACTAGTCCTGCATGTATCTGTTTTCTACTTCCAGAGAATGTTAAGCACAAATACTCGTTTGTTAGTAGGTATAACAATTTTAACAGACCTCCGTGCGGTTGAGTAGCACAGTTCAAGGATAAAAACAACTGGGTGAGCGTTATATAACGGGGTTTTTTCGTTAATGTTATGCTAATTTCCATTTCCCGGGCCGAAAATTAAATTGATTCACTTTTTTCTTGAAAATGTCACTTTTAAAATTATAAATTTTCATTTTGACGCCGTGTCGCCCGAGCGAAATAATTGTGACCTTAATTCGTAAATAATGGGGAAAGAACGGAGTGCTGATTGCTGGGATGATATGATGTCCTTGAGAGTGGATTAAACCAAACGAATATATTTACTATATTTATGTGTAATACAATACGAGGTGTGTAAATTAAGTAATGAGACTGGCAACGCAGCGCTCGATCTAGCAACACTGCGGAGATGGGATGGGCACCTTACGCAGAAACAAACGGACATCAGGAGAGAAAGGTGTTTTGACTTTTTGGAATCGGTTGAAAATGATCCCCATTTTATGAAATGTGTCATTACTGGTGATGAGATTTGAATGTTTGAATACGACCCAGAAACCAAGCGTCACAGCATGGATTGGCACACTTCAAGCTCTCCAAGACCCAAAAAAGCAAGAATGAGCAAGTCGAAGATCAAATGCATGCTGATTTGCTTTTTTGATAGCCATCCACAAAGAGATTGTGACTCCAGGCCAAACAGTAAATCAACACTTTTACAGAGAGGTTATTGAAAAACTTACAACGAAAATGCGTATGAAACCAAACATCGAGAACAACTGGATGTTGCATGACGATAATGCGCTTTGTCACACAGGTATTTCAGTAAACGAGTTTTTATTTATATATAAGGGACGTCATTTTGCGACCATAGAAAACATTCAAACGGCTGTAACGGGCCAGGTGAAGGTTATTCCAGTCTATGCGTTCCAACACTGGTATGAGTAATGGAAGAACTGTGTCCAGCGCTATGTGGCTTCCCTAGGAAGTTATATTGAAGGAGACAATACTGAATTGTAGATTCTATTCGAATAAAAAAGAAATAAAAAAAACTTTTACGTCTCATTACTTAATTTACACACCTCGTATATGTATGTTTCTTAAATGGTAGCCACTATCATATTTAAAAATTTTTTAAATACACAAAAAAGTTTCAATTTCACAATTATAATAGTTCTTATCCTGATCCGTATAAGTAGTCTAATTGTTGCTACGAGTATTTATCATACATGTTATCACTGTTATCAGGGAAGAGAGTGTTAAGTGAATAAAACCTGCTGGTTGTATTATATTTTTTATATGGATATTTAGTTATGCGTTGCACACGTAGAATATTAACTTATCAAAAAGATTATTATCAAAATCTAAATTGTTTAAATATCATATACCTGCATACATACATATGTAGGTATGCGTTTTAAACTAGATACGTGCATATAATGTATCTTCCAGTATTACGGTATGTACCTGTAATTGACAATAATTGTTAAACAAAGAACATACCATTTGAAATAGTTTTGCGTAATAGATTTTCTAATATCTAGTGACACAAGTTCTGTTCAAGCTTTATTATTGGCCTAGAAAGCCTACGAATAAATAATTAAAAAAGACACTGGCTAGATCTGAATGACCTTTAGGAACCATATGATCATATGACCAGTACAACCGTTATAGTCTATATGACCTATAAGATCTATATGACCATAACCCATACGTTCTTTATGAAATAAATCACCTTGGTCTTTATCACTAATATGACCTTTATTAGAAATGGATATAGAAGTAGAGTAAAGACGACGCCGGGTTGTGCTTATTGCCAGCAATGGCAGTGGTGGTTTGTCCCATACCGCCACCTCGTCCACACCACCTTCTCTTGTACCTAAATTTTTTTTAGCTGGTATAATTTGCTATACCTCAGTCAACTCGGGCCCTGTATAGTTTTAGTATAGTAAGTTTTATGTTCTTGTATTTAAAATAAAAACTTTTCTATAAATATGTAAGTAAGTAGTTCTGTTTAATATAACAAATCACTCATTTTTGAAAGTCCGAACAGATCGATAATCCAAATGTCTGCAATAATTACTTGGGGTTATCGAGGTTATACTGCATTGTTAAAAAATAAATCTCAAATCTAGGTACTCTGTTGTGCCTTTTGTCACGCATCGAGTGACTAGACAGGTACTTGTATATTTAGTAAACAGATAAATAGTAAACATATAATTATCTTTCAAAGAAACGAGCAAATTCAAATGTACTTTACTAAAAATAAATAATTTGTCGTGGGATTTATTTAAAGCTATACCTCAAATCCTAGAAAATTAAGTCAATAAAATAAATAACAAAACACATATTAAAAAAGCCAATTCGTAGAATGCATCTTCTACAATTTGCATATATTTAATTACATATTTAGTGATGATAATGGATACGAACATGATCTTTGTTTTTTTAATAATTATAAAACAAGTAAAACAAGCTCTGTAAGGTTTTCCCAAACACGTGAACGCTTCATGTTGCTAAACTCGAATATCGGCGTATAACCATTAATCTTAAAAGCCAAGTCTGTGAGGCTGACATACCCCCCCCCCACCCAAAAAAAATACAATTTCCCTATTTTATTGTGAAATGTTCCTATGGTGTCCGTTTGCTCAAGGAAAGCGCATATGTGCCCAATAAGTTTTTTTGGCCACCTGCAGTTAAAAAGATAAGAGAAGAAAAGAGAGAAATAAATACGTTTTCGGTTGAAAATTCCAAACATCAAACAGTTTTGGAAATCAACGATTAGATGCAATAGTTAGTTTGCCCAAGATTAGCCCGCAACCACCCATCTATTATTTTCGTTTACCAGCCCTCCATTTAAAAGATATTAAAAAATTACAAAATTATGATTTTCCTCCAAAAGTCATTTTTGTTCATAATTTTTTAAAAAATGGTAGGCAAAACAAGAACAGTTGGGAAAACGTGTGCTAACCTTGAGCAAACTAATTGTTGCATGAAATAAATAATTTTTAATGATAATTTAAAATCCTTAATCTACAATTCATCCTCTGTTAGTAAGTATTCGTAACGGCAATACCGTCGAACTTGGCAAAATGCTCAAAAACTGTACAAGTGTTACAATTAAAAAAAGTTAAGGAGGTCAAATCATATCGGAAATGGACGGACACGTTTTAAATTACAGTAGTTCGGTTGTACGATGTGTCGATAGAATGCGGGATCTTGTGCGTTCAGATCGTCGCTTGAGGACGAGGATGATCGGGGAAGAGTTAAATTTGAATCACACCACTGTCCGTTAAATTTTGACTAACGAATTGGGGATCCAAAAAAACCTTTCGCAGGAACAAAAGGACATCAGAAGAGAAAGATGTCTTGAATTTTTGGAATCGATTGAAAATGATCTCCATTTTATGGAACGTGTCATTACTGGTGATGACTTTGAGTACGACCCAGATACCAAGAGCCAAACCATGAAATGGCACACCTCAAGCTCTCCAAGACCCAAAAAAGCAAGAATGAGCAAGTCGAAGATCAAATGCATGCTGATTTGCTTTTTTGATAGCCATATTTTTAGCCAGTAAAAACATTCCTATTGCTCCTCAGCCTCATTATTCGCCTGACTTGAGTCCTTGTGATTTTTCTCTTCCCGAGATTGGAAAATTACCTCAAGGGACGTCATTTTGGGACCATAATCGAACGAGTGCAACCAACCAGCTGAGGCTATTCCAGTATATGAGTTCCATCACTGCTATGAGGAATGGTAAAACCGTCTCCAGCGCTGTGTAACATCCCAATGAAGTTATTTTGGAAGAGACAATACTGAATTGTAATTCTATTCGAATAAAAAGGATTTAAAAAAATCATTCCCATTACTTAATTTACATACCTCGTAGTTTTTCAGGACTTAATTTGAAAGTTAATCCAATAGAATTGAAACTGGGAATTACAAATGTGAAGAAATTAAAAAATGGTGGAGTCATAATCAAATGTCAAAACAAGGAGGAAACTGAGAACTTTAAAAATGGTTATGGAAGAGAAACTCCAGCAATCTTATGAAGTTGGGTCAACGAAAATGAGACAACCAAAGATAAAAATTGCAAATTTTAACCAAGAAATGTCAATATCTGAAATTGAAACATCTATAAAACAGCAAAAATTTCGAAAGTGGTCGAAATTGACGGATTCCTACCTGGCCGTTGACAGTTGTCGCCGTTGACGTTTGTCACTCGGAAGACCGGGAGGAAAAAATCGCTGCGCGACCCGCGAAAAAAAGCCTTTAGTCCAGCAAATCGGTACATTTTCGCGACGCGGTGCGACAAAGACGGCCTCGTCGCCATTAACAATTCTAACAACAGTTTGTATCATTTCTCTGCTGCATTAGAATCATCGCTTCTGCTTTCCTCTTTCACTCTCTCTGTCTCTCGTTGACCTTTGTTGATAGTTGTTCGTTTTTCTTTTGTTCCAGTGTGGAAAGAGACCGCCTCCGTGAGCGGGAACGGCAGGCTAGGGCACAGATGTCTTCACAAGTAGCCGACCAAGAAAGTCCGGGTACATCCGGAAACTTCCTCTTCAGAGAACCAATAAGAGTGAGTACCTATCTTATATGTTTTCAAGGTTTTATGAGGGTGAATGTCGAATTCGAAACAGATGATATAGTAGGCCAAAAGGAACCATTTTGTGTCCTATACTAGTCCTAATTTTTTGGTGATTTTTGAAATGCAGTATCTCAATAAAAAATGGTCGTAGCTAGATTTAAAAAAAAAAGCTTTGTAGCTTCAAGTTTCTAGTTTTAATATCATTCGGCAAAAAAAAATGGTGAGTTACGGTTATCACGTAAGAAATACGCGAGAAAAAAAATTGGCTTTTTTAATTTTTTTTTTTAGCTTGTATTATTAGATAGCTTGTTTATTGAGCTTCAATTTGCTTTTTTATATACTCTTTCCGTCAATTTGTCGCTAAGATATTTGACTTATAATGCAAAAGGATCCTTTTGGATTTGATCACAGATTGACATCTCAGCAATAAATGACCTCACAGAGGTTGTAAGGGCTTGTAATTTCAAAATCTGGAATAATCACCCTACGATTGCTAATAATCCTTTTATGATTAAAAAAAAAAGGAGAAAAGAGATAAAAGTAACTGTTTTCGTTTCGATAAAAGTAACTGAGTAAATATTGATGAGGAGACTAATGTTTCCAGGTTTCTTACAGCTTAATGTATTTCCCAATAGCCCTTGTAAATTTTTAAATCGATCCATCGTACCGTTTTCTCGAACCGATTGATCAAAACCTTACAAAATAATTAAAGGAACAAGTGTACTTATTGTTTCTGATCATTATGTAATCTTCAAAATAAAAAAAAAAACATTTTTCACTGAGATATAGACTCAAAAATCACCAAGAATGGAGTAAAATTCGAGATAAAATCTTTCTGGAGTAAATTTAAAAATTCTTTATCCCGCAATTTTTTTTTGCGAGAAAGAAAGCTTTTTGTAGAATTTCCTAAATTTCGGGTAATAATGGATTTTTTGCACCCTTATATCTATAATGTTCTCATTTTACAGTACAACGATTATTCTTGTAAAAATGTTTTCCAGTCCTAAATATATTAAAAGTAAAATAACAAGCTTTAATGTGAACAGTCTGTAACTGCTGAAATGTTCTTCATCTTTAGCAGTCAGTTACATAAAAACCAGTATGTTACATTATTGCAGATCACTTATATTAAAAAATTGTTCTCTTTACGGTAATATTGCTTTTATTTATTTAATAATAACCTATGAATATTCACGAAAAAAGTGTCTTCGTTAAGAATGGAGAGAGCCCAATCCTAAAATAAAAAGTTGTTCATTTTTATATTCATAGCATAGTTAATTTTTATTCCCACAGTTTTATGTTGTATGTTGTATGCTATAACAAATTAATGCTCGAAGTATGTGTCAGCGTTTGGAAATGGTTATGAGAAAAATAAGGATTCAAAAAAGAATGTAGAATTTTGCAAACTGATACGGAGTAGAGACCTCCTTTTGTTTGTTTTTTTGCGGAAATGTGATTAGAAAGTTCTTCATCTAAAGTTTTTATGCTTAACAAATCACTTAATACGACCCATAATTCAAGTTAATTTGCAACCATTATCCGGATATGACACTTTAATTTTTTCAATTCCAGATTTACAATGATTTTCATTGCCACTAACCGCAACGTTTTATATACATACATATATGTATGTAGATTTATGCGTAAACAAACTGATACACTCCTTTTAGTGATGAGATGATAGAATCAAAATTAAAAATGAATACATAATTCGAATTACCCATGAATAAGTAAACTCACTAAAATAAACCACTAGAAGCATTTTCCGTAATTTGCGAGTATACATTTACAATTTTAATCTTAGAGAATTCATCAAATCGATCTGATTAATCGGTCACAGAAAAGACAAATATTATGATGTATAAATAAAATAAATATAAAGATAAAATGTTAAAGATAAAATACTCGAAATCTTTTACTTTTCATAATTTGTGAGGGAAGAATTTACTTTTCATAATTTCTTTCTTAATGCGGATTATTTTTAATCAGGATTAGCCCATCACTGATTCTTCTAATAACTTTCTTAACAAGAGTTAATAAAGCAATAAATATCGTGTACTAGACACTTGGATTTTCCCAATTGATATTTTGATGTACCTATCCAAACTCTTGACAACTGTAAAGAAACGTTGAAACCGATGAAACAAAGAAGGCAATAAAAATGCAAATACGAAACATTGAAAAAAAAAAACAAGAAACGGGTGAGCCTAATATTTAAGAATTGACTCGACTTGAAGGCTGTTGACGTATGTGCGTAAGTACATACAATGTAGATTTCAAGTCGGAAATTGTCTAATGAATGCTTAATGAGTTTTATAAAATTTGAACTAGAACTGCGCGTTTGTGATATTTGGCAGATAACAGTCGCACTGTGGTTTTGTATTCCTATGAAATGTCTGTGAGTCCAGCTGTAGTAGGCAATAAGCACTGGAATAAACTGATGATAACCTATCTAATGTATCTGGGTATGTAGACTTACATGATTCATGGAATAACTAAAATAATAGGCAGTACGACCGGTGTCTTAAATCCATTAGATTTATAAAAATATTAGATACAGTATAATACTAATTGTAATCTCTTCCGTATTACAATTAAAAAAAAATATGTATGATTAACTCGTATTAAAAGGCATATATATTATATTTTACAAAATATACATATACATAGACTATATTCTATAAAAATCATGATTTTTGTTGAATGATAAATATTCCCAGATTTATTTATGGGTATAATTACTCCTTTATCCAAATGAAATGATGTTTTCGGATTTTTTTAATCCTTGATAAATGATGTATTAATGCAAAAAATATTCTTATATAGTTTATTAACTATTTATTAAAAAATATATTAACATTTTTATAAAGTATAATATAATTTACTAAAAATGTCTCTTATACGTATTGCGTTAAAAAATCGTAAAAAAGAGTAAAACCGAAATCAACGCTACTTCAATACTAGTTCTTTATATATTGTAACGTTTTATTTTTATTTCGGGTTCGTGAGGTGTGAAAAATTAAACTCGTACTTTAAACTAACACTATTTATTTAACAAATACAACTACGGACTAAACACTACGTAACTACACTCTTTCTTCTCGTACTGTGCTTTCCTAGGACATACCAGGCTTCAAACAGGTACCTGCAACTTTCCTTTTCTGGCAAGAACTTTATACCTTAATATGAATTTCATAATATTACCCCATTGGTTTTTACTTAGGAAGTGAGAATTGTTCAGATGAAAGTTCACCTATCTCAAAACACCGCTCATTATTAACTGATGAAAAGTACGGTTTATTTAGTAAGATGTACATTCAATCCAAAAATGATTTATTAAATGTCTTTAAAATTGTCATAATACTTTTTTAATTAATTTTATTAATCAATTATTAATAATATTCAAATCAGTTACAGATTAAACTCAGTTTTTAATCATCTCCTAATGAGGCCCAACATACGCCATAGGTCACAATTATCCTCCTGTACTAAATGTCAAAAATTTCAACTTTTTATAGAACTAACTGTATAGGCAATAGAATAGTCCCCAATCCACCTATACAGCTGTTTTGTTGTGATTTGTGGTGATTTGTCGATTATCTTTGTTCTGGAAGCTAGCGCGATAGGCATTTCTTTTAATACAACCGCCAATGCCATCGCAGGCTCCTTTACCGTGGGCGGTCGCAAAGAAGTGCCACTCTGCTTGAATACCAAAATATTTCTTGTGATTAAGTAAATTCTCAAAATTAAATTTATTTTTGTATCGGGAGCCCGCCCCATCCGAGAAATAAATGGTTTTTTTCACATTTTTAGCACCAAATTTTTCTTTTAAAAAAATTATCATTTTGGTAAGGGGCCATCCATAAATTACGTCACATAAATTTTATGGTTTTTTGACCCCCCGTCCTTGTCACACTTGTGAAACCCCCTCCCCCCTGGTGTGACGTCACATATTTTTCAATTTTATATTTAGAAGTAATTAAATTAAAACAGCAGTTTTCCAAAAAATTTTTTTTTACATTAAAAATAAAAACGATAACTTTTTTCCCATGAGGAACACAGTAATTTTTTTTCACGTGGTTCTAGCTTAATGTTTAAGGAACAATATCGTGAAAAAAAATTCTAGTTCTACGAGTTGTTTAATTTTTCAATTGTGTATAAAAAAATAATTATTTATAAAAAAAATGACGGTTTTTTGAAAATAATCTTATTTTTTCTTAATTCTTATAAATCTTAAATTTTACATCTGATTCTACATATTTCTATGAATACATACTCAAAATTTCATCAAGTTTTATCGTATATTTTCAGATATTGCATTTTCAAGAAAAAGGCGTGTTAAAATTAATTTGTTTATAACATCGCCAAAAATGCAAATTAAAAAAAAAATAAAAATTTTGAGTATTCCCGGCATATACACCTAGAAGATAGCGTAGAAAATGGATTGAAAATCGACACTTTATTTTGTGTCCGATTTCGTAAATTTTGACTCATTACAAAACACTGGATCTTCAAAATTTCTCCCCACTTACATACATCATATTGCCTATCCAGTTAGTATACAGATCTATGATGCTCCTAGAATATTGCCGTATACTTACCGAACACACTATATGTAGTTATAAATAAACTTTATTAGTTCTTTTTTTCTATACGCAATAAAGTAAACTCTTACGTAACACAAACAGATCAGATCTCTATATTTCACTATAATGAAGAAATAAAACTCGTTTCTGGTAGGAAGTACCACGACATGTAATCTTTACACTTCCGCAGATTTAATTACAGCCCAACTATCTTAACGTCGAAATAAAAACTTACAACTCTCATACATATATTAATAATTATTAATACAAAGTGTCAATAATTAATATAAAGAAAATCTGATTGAGGTCATTTATTGAAAATAAACAAAAACGTTCTTATCTTGATAAACTTACAATTAGATGACATCATCGATATAAGCACATAAGCCTTACATACGTTACCATTTTTACTGATTAGAGTACTGTAACAGTTTACTTTTCATGATAAAAGCACACCAGCGTGACGTGAATAGTCTATCTTTAGCACATATTTTTAATTTGTTATCTACATTGTTGTGGTAAAGGATAACACTGCGTTTAAATGTCTAAAACAAATCAATTAGTGGTAGCAAAGAATATCAAGAAGCCTTTTAAATTAATAATGCGGATCTGATTGCACATTTAGGAGGATAAATACGAGTTACAGGAATCGATTATTTTGATGTTTTATACAGACGACATTTATATTTTTTGTTGTTTGTATAATTATTTGATAACTTGATTTTATTATCGAGCAGTAGATACTACTGCTCGATTACACTAGGCGCAGAAATTAAGGGATATAAAAAAATTCAAAGGGTATCCCCCCATAAGTATGGTGAAATGCCCCCCTTTTTTTATTTTCTTCGCTTGATGAGTGTTTCGCATTATGAAAGGTAGACCGAATTTTAGGTCCAAAAAATTTTCCTCTCAGCTAGGTATGGAAAAAACCCTGTTTTTTACGTTTTATTTTTTTTCTCGGTTTTTAACTGTCGAAAAAATCTGAAAAAATTCATGAGTACAGAAAATATGATTAATTTTATGTAATTTTTTTTTTCAAGGTCATTATGACCTCTAAAAAAATTATTCAAACTTTAAAAATCCCCTATCTTTTAACCAAAAAAAGCTTCAGGCTCAGATTTTTAATATGTTATACTTTTAACTGTTTTTTACTACCTCAAATTTTTTCAGATTTTTTTGAGTGGTTGGTCAGGCCCAAAAGTGCGATTAATTAATTTTTTGTCCGTGAAACGACTTAAAACGGCTTAAAATCATCATTTTATAGTGTCCTGATTTTTTTCTTGCACTAAAAGGACTCAAATGACTTCAAACAATTATTCAAACTGAGTCATAATGACCTTGAATGAGCTTGAAAAAAAAATTACATAAAATTAATCATATTTTCTGTACTCATGAATTTTTTCAGATTTTTTCGACAGTTAAAAACCGAGAAAAAATAAAACGTAAAAAACAGGGTTTTTTCCATACCTAGCTGAGGAAAATTTTTTGGACCTAAAATTCGGTCTACCTTTCATAATTAGCCCTAAGAAACACTTTCATCATGCGAAGAAAATAAAAAAGGGGGGGGGGGGGGGGGGCATTTCACCATACTTATGGGGGGATACCCTTTGTAGGTGATTTTCAAAGAGCTCCAACTTGGGGGAAAATGGTCGTATAATAGGGAAAAGATAAAAAAAAGGAAATTAAAGCTCCAAGTTTCTAGTTTTTGTATCTTGAGTTTATTTTCATTGACACTTGATAATCAATTACTGGGGAAATAATTAACGTACAGAAAATTCAAGTAGGGTTTTGAAAACTGCAAAGTATCCTTTAGAAGTAGTAGTGATTGGTTTTTTCAAAAAAAAAATGTATCGAAACGAAATTGTCGATTGGTTTTGTTTTTTTTTGTTAAAATTTTTTTTGTAATAATTCATATTTGCATTGTCAAAAACCCTTAATTATTGTAAAAAAATGAAAAAAATTTTTTAATATAATTTTTTTTGACAAAAAAATGTTTTCATTTTTTTTTAACATATCCACAATGCTTCACAATCGTCAAAAAAATTAGTTCGATTTTTTTCGCTGGCAAAATATCGATGTTTGTGGATTCATTTAACAAACAATTTTTTTTTTTAATGAAAGCTTGTGTAAATGATTTGGACTTAAGAATTCAGTAAAAAATTCAAGATTTGTGGAATGAAATACAATGATCCATTGGGGGGGTATATCAATTTGTTTTAATTAATTTTTAAATTGACGTTTAAAATTAAGGCAGTTGCAGCGGTCAAAAAAAAATAAAACGATTTTTTTTTTTTGACGATTGTGATGCAATATTGTGAAGCATATGTTAAAAAAATAATAATAAAAAATGGTTTTGTTGCTAAAAAAAATATTTAACTTAAAAAAACGTGAAAGAACAAATAGTGAAAAATCGATCCTTACATAGCACAACCGACAATTTCAATTATTCCGAGCACTATGAAAGAAAAAACCGCAGCGCTTTGACACGATCAGGGTTTCTTTGGGGTACTTTAAGGTTGAAAAGTTGCAGTCAATACCCAGTCTATCCATTATTTGCAAAGTTATGCCAAATTATGCGGCTGTCCCTAATTATGCAATTGTTTACCTCTTTTATCAATAATTTCGTTTCGAAAAGTTTTTTTTTTTGAAAAAAATCACTACTACTTGTAAAGGATACTTTGAAAACTGGAGGTTTTTAAAACAGTACTTGAATGTCTGTACGTTCATTATTTCCCGAATTGATTATCAAGTCAATAATGACTTTTTTTGCAGGGATGGCAACAGAACCGGTTCAAAAGCGGTACGGTTCCGCTTCCAGAACCGCTTCCACTTTGTCACAAAAGGAACCGCTTCCAAGAGTGGTTCCGGGGTTTTATTTTGGAAGCGGTTCTGGAATCAGGACCGGTTAACATTTTTGTACGGTATTGGAAGCGTTCCCGTTTTTAAAAAAGATGGAACCGGTCCAAAAATATATTTTACCGGTTCTCGTTTGGAACCGGTTCTGGAAGCGGTTCTTAGATAGGAACCGGTTCTTTGTGCAATTTATAATCCAGAATTTTAAGAAGAGGCGATATTATTAGACTAACGGCTATATCGGCAGAATCAGGGATCAGGGATCGCGAAATGAGGTTTTAAAAAAAATACAGAAAGTTCTTAATGGAGTACACTGGTTATAAACCTAATTACGGCTTCAAAATCTGCACACACACGTCGTTATTGTCGGTCGAAACGCAGTACCCGGCGATATTAAAAAACTCCTTTTGTAAGGTTAAACATGCTTTTTATGAAGGAATAAACGAATCATTTTGATCGCCAGTCAAAATTTGGTTAGATTTTGACAAAATTGCACCGTTTAGGGGTGAGACGTAAATTACGTCATGAATAGTTAGATTTCCCTTCCTTACAGATCACAATCGTACCGAAAGTGTGTGCATCCCTCTAGGTTTGTTGTGTAACGTTTTGGATTGTTGTGAGCCTAAAATAATTATTGTTTATTTTTGTTAGTATTTTTGATTATGTTAATATTTTTATTTCCATATTCCACGTTCGATATTGAACATAAAAGTGATAATTAATAAAAATTATAATCAACTAAATGACTTTTAGTTTGCTTCATCTGATCAACGGAAGCCCGAATTGTAACGTTAAATATTTCGGAGTAGAAAAAAACACTCTGAAGCTCCTTAATTTGATTGATTTTTTGTGCCAAAAATGTGACCATACTTGGCCCAGATAATATATTCGATATTTTCTCCTATTTTTTGTAACTACAGTAAAACTCGGACATAACGCTTCCCGAATATAGCGTTCTCCCGGGTATATCGCTTTTTGATATAATATCCTATTACATGAGGGGGGAGGGAGGTTAAAAAGTGTTCTACAGTACATAGTGTAACGTAATTTACGGACAGCCCCTAATGGTTAAACCAATAAGAAGAAAAAATACCCCAGGAACCGGTACGGAACCGGTATTTGTACCGGTTCTTACGAAATCATCCCATTACCATTTAGAAAAGGAGCGGTTTTGGAACCGGTTCCAAAATTTCCGAAACAGCAGAACCGCTTCCAAAGCAAACGGTTCTTGTACTCTAAAAAACGGTTCCGGGACGGAACCGGTTCCACTTTTGGAAGCGGTTCTCTACTGGTGGAACCGCTCCGGAACCGGTTCCGAACCGCAAGAACCGCTACTTTTGCCATCCCTGCTTTTTTGGTTTGAACGGCGATAACTCAGCGAAAAATCATCGTACAGGACTCGAGAATAGGACAAATTAAAAAGAATTAAATTATCTAAAAGGCTTTTATGATGAAAATATCGAAAAAAAATTATTGAGGTCCATGGACCTTTCAAAAGACAAGCAAAAATAAAAAAAAAAAAAACGTTTTCGATGGTTTCCTTATGATTACACAAAAACAGCTGATGCTAAAAAATTGCAAACTCAAGATTCAAAAACTAGAAACTTGGAGCGTCAAGTCCCTTTTTTTCTTTTTCCCACGATCATTTTTTCAGTGAAGAGCTCTTTGAAAATCACCTAAAAATTTGGGATTTTTTTTACATTCCTTAATTTCTGCGCCTAGTGTATTTAATTCACTCTCAAATTCTATGAGCAAAAGAGCATAACTTTCGTACAGTGAATCAAGGTCTTCTGTATCGTTTAAATCTTATGTGTTACTAATTATTGGCTTGCATACACCATACAATTTTAAGATTTTTATTTATTAAACCTTATAGAATGGGCCATATAAATTTAAGTATTTTACCAAGTCGCATAAAATTGTCGACTAAAAAGTGACCGCAATAAAGCAACTTCCTCAAGGCGAAAACTTTTTATGCCTCGCTGTTGATTTCATGCCTCGATTGTGAAAGTTTCTGGGTATCTTCCTGTTGATGTTATTCTATTTACTGTTTGAGGTTAGCCTGACCGATGTTCCAAAATTATATACTACTTACCTATTATTTACGTACACAAAATTAATTTACATAATTTCTTTTACTCTGTTCAGTGAGACAAATTTAAAATGGAAATGTACAGGATGGTTCATTATAGTCTAATAAACAAATAATGAAATGCGAAATGAGTAATCATAAATCAGAAATAAACCACCAGTAGTATCAGGATTCAGGTGCTCATCATTCGCGGAGAGCATGTCCTTCCGCAATGTTTTATTTAGATATGTGTTGTTTTAAAGACAATAGAACGTCCTTTTAGTTCAAATTAGTCACAACAAAAGTTCACTAAACAAAATGTATGTTATACAGGGAATGTATGAAAGTCTTGAATCCGGGGATTGTTATTAAAAATATGTGACATAAGTTAGATTATTAATTAAAAAAAAAAACATTAAGACTCGGGCAACAGCGATAGGTGAAGGAACCAGTTTATAAAAGTCGACATAATAATGCTGCAGTTTTAAGAAACAGAATTAGAGAAACTTGTCGTGAGATTCCGTTGTCACAAATGCCATCAAGACATTTCGAAAAATATTAATAAAACGCACTGAAATTGTCGTTTGTGAAAGTTTAAAACTGCTGTTTAAAAAAAATATGTAGTTAGTGGTGAAATTTTAAAAAATAAATGATAAAATTATGAAGAATCCAAAACAGAATTAATGATCTTAATTAATCCAACCACATAAAAAATGAGTTTAAAATCACATCATGTTTATTAACGAATTAATCAATAAACAAACAAAATTAAAAAATAAAAGGTACTTACTAAAGTTAAACTTTATTTCCACCATTATTCAATTTCAGTGCGTTTTATTAATATTTTTCGAAATGTCTTGATGGCATTTCTGACAACGGAATCTCACGACAACTTTCTCTAATTCTGTTTCTTAAAAACTGCAGCATTATTATGTCGACTTTTATAAACTGGTTCCTTCAATCTGTCCCACACAAAATAGTCCACGTCGTTACAAAATCAGCCAAGTATAGTTTATTAGTGTTTCTTGCAAATTATTACATTACATGTTTTTATTATTAATGTTACATTAGCAATAAACATTTGTTTTTTTTTGCGCTTCGTGTATAACATATCACATTTTTCCAAACGGCTATCTGAGTTTTAGGACCAGCAAAACTTTTTATCAGATTTTTTTTTGCTACAAGGTGAAATAAAAAAAGGTTTCTTAAGCGAATCTGGGCGCAGGCTATATAAATCATGTTTTTATTTTCACTCTGAACTGTCAACTGATTATTGAAACGTATACTGTATTGCTTGTCATCCCTTCCACTGAACCTTTCAGCTACACTAACTAGGCATCTACTTTTTTACCTCCAATTATGCGGATAACCAACTCATTTTATTATTTGTAGCAAATAATTGTGTAACATTGGTAATAAGTCAGGCAATAGCACTTGGTTTAATCATCTTGACGCGGGTTGATTGTCCAATGAATTAATTATGCGATAAGTATTCTCTGCACATGTTCATTCATATCACAGAGTATATCAGTACTGTCACCAGAAATACTCGCACTTTATAATACTATGAAATGTTAATTTACATTTAATGATAATAGATAAGTATCATCTTTATTTATTAAAAACCGAAGGCTTCCTAACCCTGTTATGCCGTTGTCGTCACATTTTAATAATTACACTACCCTGCAAAATTTTGAAAATTGTGTGCCCTTGGACAATGAATAGTTGTTTCCGAAGTAATTTTTCCCGCTGAAAACATTATTCGCGGTGCTACATAACCTCAAATATGTCAAAAAAACAGTGTTTTTTGCACTTTTAGTTTAGAATATCTGAATAGAGTATATAGAATAGTGATAGAGCAATTCTGAGACCGGATTTGTTTTCAGCGGGAAAAATTGGCAAAAAGGGCAAAATCTTGCAGGGTATAGTTATTACGTATCCCTCTCTTCCATCACTATTAAATACATAATTATTATTAACTTTAGAAAGTTGTTTTTTGCCAGTTAGAACAAAATATACCTTTTTTGAATGAAAAAAGATAGGGGAATGCATATTTGTATAACATATGTATGTTATATGTATTCTAGTTCCATTCTAAATTGAAAATAGGTAGAAAAAAGCAAGGTTGTTAGATATATTTTCTAAAATTGCCAAGCTCACTATACAAGTATACTTCATACTTCAGTAAACTGTTAGTTCGTGACGTTCTTAGAAAGCTAGTTTGGAAATATTTAAAAAAAAATACATAGATATACATTTATTAGTTAGCATTAAAATAAAGCATTTAAAATTGCTGGAAAAAATAATTATAAATTCAAACAACTTTATGTATATTACTATACTTAAGAAAATTTTGAAGAGCCGGCAACGACGGCTGGCGGCACAGAGTAAACCACTGGCGGTAACACCGGTCAACGAAACTATTAGACTACTTTGCATTTAATACATTGCTAATACTTCTTCGGTCCACTGTGCCATAAAATTTTTACGACGTCGTTAAAATGATTTACGACATTAGGAATTCTGACTTGTTTCAGACGCCAATGACGTGTATTTCAGCTAGGTTTATTAAAACAAACAATTTTTTGAGATTGTCTGGCTAAATGAGCATTATTTACAGCAAATTATATTACAAAATATTAAGTTTTATATGCAGGCTAATTTTAATCTCCTATATTGATTTGAATGAAAACAATTATTTCACAATTTTCGAATTTATAAAAGATATATGCACGCCCATGGATTCATAGGGTTGCACCGCTTTTTTTGTTCCCCAGGCGTATTTATCATTTTCAATTAAAAATAGAAGGACTATATGTTGTATGCACATACACTGACACCCAAAAAAGTGAGAATTTAAAAGTATTTCAAGTATCGCAGCTGGCGAAACTGAGAAAAAATTTCGATTTCTCGGTCCGAAAAAAATCCTATTATAAATTTTCATATCAATACATTAGTGAAAGAATTACAAAAATATAAAAAATAGGTTTCAGCTTTGACAACCTGTATCTTGCTTATTATTGATTTTTGTACATTTGTAAGACAACTTATCGTAAAGAACGTAAAAAAAAAAACTATCGTTACAATATGGCCTGCGCGTTGTCAAACGCCCTATATATCTGCAGTCGTTTATTACCGTTCTGTTTTCATTTTCGTTAAATGCCGTTTCACCGAATTTGTTAACATTTAGGTGCGCGATAAGCGTAAGATTTATAGCCGAATTAGGCCACACGTACATCATTAGTCACTGGCTCATTTCCATTTCCCATTTGTCAAATTTGCTGCAGCCACGTTCATTTATCAAAAATTCACGGCTTTCCTTTACTTTTTTTTAACACCCCTTAATTAGAGATACAAATTAGATAAATTCATTAATGAAATATGTGTATAGAGTTCAGTTCGGGCTCGGGCGATATTTCATTATCTACCATTTCCGTTTGTCTTTGACAGCACAAAGTATCTACTCCATAGCGAGAGTACATGCCAGAGTACATTTTAACTGTGTTTAAATTGCTTTTTGATTAATATTTCGTACATGGGTTAGATAGTATTGTAGTCCAGAGAAATTAGACATAAAAGGAGCCCAACTTTGGAAAAATTCCCGGAATGCTGAATTTTGGTATGAACATTGATAACGTGGTTTTAAACAAAATGTCAAAAGTCCTCATCGATCTTAGTGCCGCTAAACTTTTATGCGAGGTCAAAGGTCACATGGATTATTTATAACTTAAGAAATTTTCTACAAGAAAAGATGATTTTTATTCATAAGAGCAAACGTTTTGAAGATAATGTGATTTACAAAGTTGTAATCTTTATATTTCTCATGAAACAAGTTAGAAATTTGATAACCCATACTTTTTCTGTAAAAGTTACCGTTAAGGAAAAAACGTTTTTAATGACCTCGTTTTTGACCTTGTGAAAACTTTAGCGGCACTTTTGACATTTTGTTTAGAACTACAATGATTTATGCCAAAATTCACTGGGCCCGCACAAAGTATTTGACATGTATTCTCAGAACATCAAGGCCCTATCACCATAACAAATGGCTCTGGTTGTTGTACCGAACATTTCAAAGGAAAACAGTAAATACAACGCAGTCAAGCTTCTCCAACCCAAAATTCTGGCTAATATGAAAAGCGTTTGTATATTAGTAATACACTCGTCATCAACACAATTGTTATTTCTATTGATTCCCTTATAAGGCTAGGTATCGTGACCTTCTGGCCAGCGCCTTCACTTCTTTAAAACTAATTTTGTTGCTACCTCGTTGATTTAGGTGAGGCTTTTGATTTTCTCCAATCTGGTCGGGCTCAGGTCACTACCTGAGTCCGACCATAGAAAATACATCATAATACAATAAATTAATACTCAAATAAACATACAAAACGGAAATTAAATGAATAAAATGATTAAAAACTAAATGATAACACTTATCAACACTGTATCGCTAGGTACCGAGCTAGGTACTTTTCTAAGTTGTGGTTATTTTTTGTCATATCAATAGTTATTAGTTATTATTAGTGTAATAACTATTAAATATTAATAGTAAATATTCCGTCTTAATTACTGCAACAACACATAAAACATCTGCAATAACACAAAAAGCATATGGTTTATCGTTACAAGAACAGTTTATGGCATTAGATGCAGTTAAACAAAAAATAACCACAACACACGTGAAGGCATTAATGTCATTAAAAAAAACTACAAGATGTGTTTACGAAAAATCCTGGATACAGCAGTTTGGAACACATGTTTTCATTTCTAAAGGGCACACATCAAGAGTTATCTCCTACTGTACTAAAATATAGTCCATACTTATATAGTTAACCCACAGTACTGTCTTTTGGTGACAGTAGACGTTGAAAGGACTTCTTCGTTGTGTAATCTACTGTTAAGTGATAGGCGTCGAGGTTTAACTGCAAAAAAGTATAGTGTCATTATCGGCACAAGTCTCCATGCAAGTCATAAAGCAAAACCGACTGAGACATGTGTTGGTAAAACTCACCAACACATGTCTCAGTTGCTCTGTTCCTTAGTCATTTCATTTCATATCATTTCCCGTTTTGCATGTTTATTCAAGTGTTGATTATTGTATTATGATATATTTTCTGTGAACAATCGCTTTGTAAAAATAATGACCTGAGTCCAACCCTGTTGCGGCTCGCCGGAATCCAGGCTCTCTACTGATTAGAAACAACAGACTATACTATACTGTCAGTCTTTGGAAATCCTCCTGAAGAATCTGGCAGCATGAACAGCGCAACGTCGAGGAAGAATCGACAACCCCGGCATAAGTAGGAACAAGCTTGTACAATTGGCAACGCCCGTGAAAACCTGCATAAACTAAATAATCCGTGATTGAAGCGCCCCTTAATGAAAACGCCATTTGGACGCAGTTAAAAGTTGATCCTTTCCAGTTTAAACTCTAGTCGGTTAATTGTTCCCGCATCTTGATATAATTTATCGACCGACTTAATTATTCGGTTCGGTTTTCGTGCGCGCCAAATAGAAGACGGAGGGAGAGAAAGAGAGACAGGGAGAGATAGAGAAAGGCGGAGAGAGGCACTCGCGTGATTAACGGCGATAAATTCCTATCCGAAAATGAATTTACGAATTGCGATGGGGACGTCGCTAACGAATCGGGTTACTTTATACACTCGGAGAAGTGATTATCGACTACTACTATAAAAATAATAATAAGGCTTCTTCTTTCTTGACTGCCATTCAAGACAAGGTTATAAAAACAAGAAATTACAAGAAGTATATCCTGAGAGACGACGTCGAAGACATATGTAGGAAATGTGGATCTGCAGGCGAAATCCGCAGAGTTAGCATATCTCGACAGGTACAACCAACTTGCGAAGATGGTCCACCAACAAGTGGCACTCAAGTATGGCCTGTTAGCGACGGCTCCGTCATACTACAAATATACCCCGGAAGCTGTGCTGAAATCGGAAGCAGCAGTGATGTACTGGGAGAGGCTAATCATCACCGACCGAACAGTGGACTTCAACCGACCAGATATTGTGCTGATAAACAAGGAACAACGAAGATGTATCACCATAAACATCGCAGTGCCACTTACCCACAACATTCAGAGGACCAAACGGGAGAAGATCACGAAATACGAAAACCTATCAATCGATCTGAAGCGCCTATGGAAACTGGAAAAGGTGGAGACGTACGCTCTATTAATAACAGCAGAGGGAGTGAGGACGACCAGATTCACCAAGAATATCGCGGCATTAGGACTGTCTTATAATATTATTAGATATGGCCAGAAGGCGGTTGTACTACAAACTTGTCAATTTTGGGACAGGATGATTCCTCCAGAAAGACAGAAATCCCCCCGCCTGAGCCTAATTTCTGCTAGAGGCGGGGATGAGACATCAAGCCATCACTGTCTGCAGCAGGAATGGGTGTATGTTTCCCAACGTTCACGCTGAGAAGTGTGACTATAAAGTCGCCGAAATAATAATAAATAATAAAAAAATATTTTTTTTACCAACCAATATTTTTTTGACCATATCTGTATAGCGTAAAGCACATACCGCTAAACAATGTAATAATGAATTTAAAATAAGAGTGTTATAAAATTCCATAGAACTCAAGAATTCATTTTAGAGTTAGTCATAATAGATAATACAGATCCAACTGCCTGCATACCGCGCATTCAGCGGCCTCGCGAAACAATGAATATGTAAATGTCATTCCTAAATAGACGTATTTATTTACTTTTTCAATTTGTTGATTATTAAGAGTGAAATGTATATTAGAACCTCGAAATCACCTCGTATGAAGAAACGTACTTTGATATGCGTATTGAGAGTCTATTTTGAGTTGCACATTTTCCCTACATATGAACTTCGGCATTGGACAAAATATCTAAAATGTCAGCATGCAGTAACAATAATAAAGTTTCTACCAAAGAAGGTAATGATTGATGGAGTCAAATTCCCTTTAAAGATATATGAATGCCGCAAAAACTTTATGGCCTTTACTTCTAAGGTGTATATGAACTACAGAACTCAGAGTGAAGACATTGTCTAGGCAACCACGTCTCTCTAAATCCTGCTTGACATTCGCGAACAATTAGCCTCAACCAGGTTTTTCAGACGTAATAATGGTATATGCATAGCAGGATAGTTAACTAAAGCAATTATACGATAATTAGATGGATTAGTAACGAGACATTTTTCATGTAGCATTGTCAAAATTGCGTTATACCAACTTGGTGAAATTATACTCTCGTCAAAGATACGATTATAATGAGTAAACAAATTTATCCGTCAATTTTAGTGTTATATCTGTATAACTATTCTGTTTCTGTATATCTATATCTAGATATATCTGTATATCTAGTAACCTCCAGTAAAAATATATAACGATTATTTCCTTTAATAATGCGTCCCTAAATTATGCCACATTTTTTTAAGTTATGCAAATATACGTAATCACTAATCAGCTTGGTTATGGCTGTTTGTCCATATGATAACGTATGTAGTGTTAGACACACGGGATGAATTAAAACTTGAAAATGAATACTAGGGCGGATTTAATATGCGATATATATAAATTACAACATGACTTCTTAAGTCTAGTTGACGAGCTGAACTTTTCCCCTGACCAATAGATCTCCTTGAAGCTGGGGTCTTTGTTGATATTTCTGTCTCTTACGAAATATGTGAATCCCCGTTACTCAATAAGTCGTTCAAGGACACACAACTTGATAATTAAAATATACTAACGGGGTTCAAAATAATAAAAAACAGACAGCTTATCAGTAAATATGTAGTAACTCTCAGTAAATTGCCAATACCACTAATTCCTACAAAATATATTTTGCATTTTCCATATCTTTGTTTTGTATCAGGTTTTCGCTTTTGTTCTGTTTTCCTTTCCCCTTAGGCCATCTTTTTTAACTAGATTTAACTATTTTTTTTATTGCGATTTCACACAAAATCATAAGCCCTGTGAAGTTGGCACCCCTGCATTGGAAAATAAAGACTTTCGTTATCTATATCGTTTGCCCATCGTATGCCCATGTTTGCCCAGTAGACATTTTTTTTGCCCACCAATTGAAAACGGAAAAATCAAAAAAATAAAAAAAATTCCGAAAAACAAACATTAAAAAAAAACGTGCTTTCGCTACACCATTCTCTTACCCAGGGTTTGCCCACGTTTTCCTAGTGAATAGTTTTATTTGCCCACCTTTCAAAAAAAAAATCGAAAAATAAAAAAAAATCCATCAATGAAAAGATGAGAAAAAAACGTATTTCCTTGGGACCATTCGTTTGCCCAGGGTTTTCCCACGTATGCCCAGAGAGTAGTTTTATTTGCCCACCTTTAAAAAAAAATCGAAAAATAAAAAAAAATCCATCAATGAGAAAATGAGAAGAAACGTATTTCCTTGAGACGATTCGTTTGCCCAGGATTAGCCAACGTATGCCCAAGTGTTATATTCGCTTTCCCAATTTTAATTAACCATACAATTTTGCCCACCCTAAATTTCGTTTGCCCAGCCCTTATTTTCGTTTGCCCACACTAAATTTCGTTTGCTCAGCCCTTATTTTCGTTTTCCCTGCCCTTATTTTCGTTTGACCAGCTATATTTTCGTTTGCCCAGCCCTTATTTTCGTTTGCCCACCCTAAATTTCGTTTACCCAACCTTTATTTTTGTTTGCCCGTCCTGAATTTCGTTTGCCCAGCCTGAATTTCTGTTTGTTTAGTTTGCTTCTGCTTAAATTTCGTTTGCCGTCTCATTTTCGTTTGCCAGACCAGAATTTTGTCTGTCCAGCTTGAATTCCCTTGGTTAACGAGACTTTTTTCTGTCGCCGTTCTGCGGAGGAATCTTATTTTCCCATGTTATGATTAATTAAAATTGGGAAAGCGAATGTTGGGCATACATTGGCTAATCCTGGGCAAACAAATCGTCTCAAGGAAATACGTTTCTTATCATTTTTTCATTGATGGAATTTTTTTTTATTCTTCGATTTTTTTCTTTTTGAAAGGTGGGCAAATAAAACTACTCTCTGGGCATACGTGGGCAAACCCTGGGCAAACGAATGGTCCCAAGGAAATACGTTTTTTCTCATTTTTTCATTGGTGGATTTTTTTTTATTTTTCGATTCTTTTTTTGTTGAAAGGTGGGCAAATGAAACTATTCACTGGGCAAACCCTGCGCAAACGAATGGTGTAGCGAAACCACGAAACCAAGTTTTTTTAATGTTTGTTTTTCCGTTTTCAGTTGGTGGGCAAAAAAAAATTGTCTACTGAGCAAACATGGGCATACGATGGGCAAACGATATAGATAACGAAAGTCTTTATTTTCCAATTCAGGGGTGCCAATTTTCCAATTTTCAACTTCACAGGGCTAAAATCATATAGTATTCCCGTCTATTTGAAATTTGTTGGAAGTCCAAGCTACACGCAACTGATAACTTAGAACTGACGATTTTGTCTTTTATTTTTTGTAGAAAATCCAAATCTAGACTTATGTCAACAAAAATTTGTATTAATGGATAAAGTTGACTACGGCGACACAACACAGGCAACTCGCGTAGCATGTGTTGGGGGGTTGCCTCAATTCGTATTTATTGCAGTAGTCCCGAGATAGCTGGCGCTGTACAACCTCCGTTTTATACAATATGTCAAATAGTGTGATATTGAACTATAGCAACCTTCGAAAGGCTACTAGTTACTTTCGTGTTTTTCACTTTTGATGCATACGCCTCCGTGGCGCGTCTTGTTTCTGACAAATTTAATAATGAAAGAGATACTAATTGTTTATTTCTTTAACCTTTAGACTGCCGGCATTTTTCCCTTATAAATGGATATTTTTGAGGGGCAAAGTTTATATATATATATAAATATCTAATACATCTAGAGTAGTTGCCGAAGTCACGGGTGGCTCATATATGAGCCAGGCCGGTTGGCAACGGTCGGACCAATGTTAAAAATTTTCAGATTGTGTAAATTACTATATATTTATTTTTAAGTGAAATTGAGTGAAATTGTTTGAGCAGCACCCCCGGAAACGTGAAAAATTATTCAAGAATTTTATTCCGTATATAAGTAACAGGATGAATATCAAATCAAAAACAAGAAAAAAGCGATCAGTTACACTGAAATAATATTTTTTTCTTCATCCCTAGACTTACATATTTTCATACGTATATATTTTCATACGTATATATTTTTATACTTATATATTTATATAGTTATAGGTAGAAATTCTTTTACATTCGTTAAAACATTACAATTGTTTTACATTCGAATTCAATCGAACACATATTCAAGTATCGCTAAAAAAATTATTATTTATTCTAAATACAGTAATTCAAGTAAAAAACAATAACCGTTCAATAAAGAATTTTGAAAATATCACCCCTCGTTTCGGTTCGGTTTCGGCATCTCAATCAATTGCGGAAAATTTTAGTGTACATTTTACAGATTTTACAGGGTGCTTCCGAAATAAATCGTGTAAACAGTCAATACCCACCTAATAACGACTTTTTGAAAATTTCACCCCCTCGCTAGGGGTAGTTTCGGCATCTCAATCAATTGCGAAAAATGTTAAGATACATTTTACAGATTTTACAGGCTATTTACTAAAAAAATTCAGTAAAAAGTTCAATAACGAATACAAGTTCAATAACGAGTTTTTAAATATTTCACCCCCTCGCTAGGGGTAGTTTGGGTACCTCGATCGACTAGAAAGAATTTCAGTTGTATCCTTTAGAGATCAGAGAGACTATTAAATGGGAAAAATTCACTATAATATCTGTACCTATTCATCACTAAAACTGTTATTTTATTACTGTCCCATATATGAGCCAACCGGCAGTCTAAAGGTTAAGGAACAACTAACGAAATTTTAGATATAACGTAATACTCAATCTATATACTTTTTAAATTAAAAGTTGTCGGTAATATCACATATTCGTTCCAATAGAATATTTGTTCCCTCGTATTAAAAATCTTTTTGATGCAAGTAATCGTAATCAAAAACAACGTAGGCGCAATAAGTGAATCTTTCTCTGAGTGTACACTCGATCGTGACGCTGTAACGCTTATTTTCGTATTGTTTATTTGTAGAATTTACTAGAAGAGAGAGCCAAATCCAAGGTTTACCGCGAACTTCTTTTATTATTTTAATTAATGCAAATGTCTGCTGCGCGACTTTCTGCCTCGATGCTGCAAGGATATCTGATGGGCCTGCTGGAGACAGCTCAAGGATGTTGTTACGCGCGTTTCGGGGTGGCATTTCGGGTTCTAATTATATACAGCAATTATGCATACCTACGCTGTGGACGAAGTTATGTTTTAAAGGGACGCAGATTTTATAATTAAAAGCAGCATTTTCATTTTGCTAATACAAATATTTTATACAGCGTTCACAATTTATTATAATTACACCAGTCTACCTTTTTTTTTATAAATGGACATTGGATCAGTTCTGTTTTTCGTCGGCAGAAAGAAATGGCAACCAGCAGTTTTTTGCAGTGACGCACCAGAAAAAAAAATGGCGGCGGCGGAACTTAAAAAAAAATTAATCCATCCAGTGTTTTCCGACTTTTTATTAGTACATACATATTTCAAACAACATGTTTACTACTAAACCTCATTACTCATCTAACCTCATTCAAACTTCAAACATGTATATTTATATAATTTCGTTCTTTGAATGGTTAGAAACCCTAGTCGCCCATCCCGCTTGCTGCGCCACTGTGCCATGTAAAGTAGTTGGAAAATCAGCAGTGAAATTTCATTTTTGATTATGTGGCAGTAAAGACACTCTGTTAGTGGTGTTTGTTACAAGTATGATTATCTTAAAAGGTAAAAGCAGCAATTCTACATAAACTATTCAATTTTGACACATTGACTTGCCAAACCAAAACAAAATTTTTTACAAAACATGTTTTTTAAAAAATATACTGTGCCGGGTTCTACGTTGCAGCACACATTTCCGGAAGTGTGTGAAGTTAGCACCCCCAAATTGTAATTTTGAGTCCATTTTAGGCTCATTATTTTGACCAAGTTATGACCAGTTTTGGCCACTAAACAGTTTATTTTGCCCACCTTTTGTTTAAAAATGCGGAGCGAAACTAAATATTGGAGTATTTATATACTCAATTTGAGTATTTGATACTCCCCAATTGGAATTTTGAGCCGATTTCGGGTTCATTATTTTGACCAAGTTTTGACCAGTAAACAGTTTATTTTGACCACCTTTTGTTAAAAAATGCGGAGCGAAACTAAGTTTTTGAGCATTTTTTCAGTCCGCACCTCCCGATAGCATTTTTTATCCGATTGTGATGAAAAGTGTACACGCACTTTCTCTACTCACAAACGAGTGAACAAAATGTCATTCAAGTAAGTGAAGTAGATCACACGATATCATCCCATGAATCCTGGACTTCTACGATATCGATGGATGACATTTTGTACAGTCGTTTGTGAGCAGAGAAAGTGCGTGTACACTTTTCATCACAATCGTATAAAAAATGTTAAGAAATACATGAGCACTAAATCGGCATTTTTAAACAAAAGGTGGTCAAAATAAACTGTTTACTGGTCAAAACTTGTCAAAATAATGAGCCCGAAATCGGCTTAAAATTCCAATTGGGGAGTGCGGACTGAAAAAATGCTCAAAAACTTAATTTTGCTCCTCATTTTTAAACAAAAGATGGTCAAAATTAAGTGTTTACTGGTCAAAACTGGTCATAACTTGGTCAAAAGAATGAGCTTAAAATGGACTCAAAATCCCAATTTGGGGGTGCTAACTTCACACACCTCATTTCCGGACCCTACTTATTATCATTGATACCACAATCAATTATAATAGTCGAGAAAGAAATCGTGGACCCTAACGTAATCGCATTAAGGAGAAATAGGTAGCAGTGACAGTTGGAGGAATTGTAATTTCTCGTATTTTCGTAAGAAAACAGTGACCCATATCATAATTTTGGGAGTGATAATTACATCCAAATATAAGGCTATGATAGCAAAGAAACTTCAAATGAAACTTGCAAAAAAAAAAAAAAAAACTCTGCTTACCAGAAAATTAAGCTTATTAATTTTAACTTATTAAATGTTATTATTTTAAAATATCAGAAATGAATTAATGACCAAAATAAAAGTGTAGAATTCCCATTCCTCAATAGATCTCGAGATTTAAAAAAAGTAAAAAAAAATAAAAAACGTCATCAAAGTTGCCAAGAAAAAAAGACGTATTTCTTTCTTTTAACCTATCGGCCAGTTTACAAAGAGTCACTTCTCAAAAGTTTGATATAACCGAAAATTAGCATGACCGCTATTGCTATCTCTCTCTTCATACCAATTGATCGTTTTTTTTTGGATCTCTACTTTGTTGATTAAGAAAAAACATAATTTACAAAATTTTTTGCAAGCTGTTTCTAAAATTTTCTAGTGAGGCAGACATTTTTTGTTTCATTTTTTTTGTTGCTATTATAGTATTCTACATACATATGTAGGTTTAATAGCCACTCCCTAAAATATGATATGGGTCTTACGTTTCTTTACAAAAAATACGAGAATTTTTAATTACATTCACAGTCACTGCTACCTACTTCCCCTTAATACGGTTGTGATAGGGCCCCCGACTTTCTCGACTCTAGTGATGATAATATGTACGTGATAAAACTTGAAAAAAACAAGAACTTAGGAGTTTATTACATAAATATTGAAAACAAATACTTATTTTATCCCTTATGGATAGTCATATAAAAGTAACATCATTTTTCTTAAAATCCTTTTTATAATATTGTTTATCTTTTTTTATGCGTAATAAACATTTTTTAAAAAGCGTATTTTCTTATGTTGTTTGTACGATTTTAATTATTTTTATTAGTTTAAAATAAATTTTAAAATATTTCATTTTCACTGAAGATTAGTATGTGTGCAAAATTTCAAATCGATAAGACAATCAGAAGTCGATGAAAATTGAGTCGTGAGATTTGTTACACATTCATACAGGTCAATCTAATACAAGCGTGTTAAAAATTTATTAAAACATTTAACAGATGCAAGTATACACTGCAAGTATTAATTACTTTTGTGAGTAACATATTTGCACAATCGTTTTAGTCTGGATATGTAATTATATTGTATGTACATAGTATTCTTACCCATTTTTTTTCATATACATGTTATTATATATTTTGTTACTATACTTTTACAAGTTATGTCTTATAACCACATTATTATATACCTAAATTGTAGCAAGAAGTGCAAATAAATTTATATTATATATATATTAAAATTATTATTATTATTATTATTATTATTATACAATACATGTTAAAGTCTACCTAAATTGAATAAGGTTATAACCAACTAATCGTGGAAGTCGGTAACAGTCGCGTTAAAATAGATTTATGTACCTAATAAAGATTAATTATCATTGAAATATTTGTCATAAATATATCTAAAATAAGATATTAACATGCACCAAAACGTCGTAAATAACTTGATTTTTATGGTCCCGGGATAACATGTACCGCAACTCGAACCAACAGGACTCCCTCAGTTGCTTCACTGATGCGAGGAAAAATGTTTTACGACAATTAATCGCTTAGTTGTCACCGGGCTTGTATCTAAGCTAGACACCCACACAATTCTAATTAGAATTTGTAAAAGTAAATAAACGCTCCAATTTAACCTTGGAACTTAATTGTTTTTTAACTTGAAATAGTACATTTAAATGGTAACATTTTGCACCGGTTTACTTTAATTATGAGATAATCACTTTTATATTAGTTAATTATGACTACGTAAAAATCTTCCATTATTATAAAGTATTAAAAGAGTGTTCTAGAGATAAATGTAAATATGTAGTTGGACATGCTTCATGCAAACCCAAAATCATTCATCGCTTTGTCGATTTTGAAAATGAGAGCGTGCGTTTTGTTGTGCGTTACGTGTTATTTATTATTAATTGTTCATTAAAAATATACAGTATGCACAAGGCTAAAATTATTAATGTATTTATGATATTGTACTTACTGAAAGGAGTGCACGCCTATGCCGTGCAGAGACAGTGCCCTACTCTATTTATGAGTCATTTTAATTATAATAATTCGAATGTCTTCATAAATGTTGATAGAAAACTAGTTTTACTTGCTATTTGTTGCTATTTCTATACGGTATGTGGTAAAAAAATGCAGAGCGTTTATTCAACATAAGTATATAAAAATGCTGACCATTTAAAAAATGTGTAAAAATATGTTATTTTCAATCTAATTTCAAGGTAACCACAAAAATACTATTTTTGGTATGTCGCAAAATGTTTACATACATATATGTAGATAATTAATTTCTGAATAACAATAGTTATTTAGTTAGCAATATACAGGGTGGGCCATTGAAAAGGAAACACGCCTGATTTGAGACACTTAGACTAGTTTCTTGAAAAAACGCTCGGACAGGTCGATTCTTGATTTTTGGGGGACAACTTTTGATGACAAACTTGACATTGACACATCAACTCCCTAGCCCCAGCAACCCCTAACTCAAGAATTTAAATAGGGAGAGGTGGTCGAGTGATCCCTCATTTTAAAGGTCTTTTGATTCTCTATGCGAGTGCATGATTGTTTTTAGGTTTATAAAAATGGAAAAAAAACATTAAAATTCAACGTCAGAAGAACATTTTTATTAGTTCAACCAATGCTCAAATTGTTTCTTTTTAAGAAGCCTGTACACATGTTTTTCTTAAGAAGTAGGTTTCGTTCTGTTATCGGAATACGCAGGTACTTTTTTATTCTACTTTTTATTAGCCTGCTATAACAAAGTGTTGGAAGATCTTGTCCAACCATTGCTTTTAGATATCGTTGAAAATGATGATCGTTGTCTAGAAGACCATTTGACTTTCCAACAAGATGGAGCTCCACCTCATTATGCGGTTGCTGTTCGGGAGTATCTGGACAGAGTGTTTCCGGGACATTGGATTGAACGAAAAGGTGCACTGGAATGGCCGGCCCGCTCACCAGATTTAAGTCCTCTGGACTTTTTCTTGTGGGGTCATCTGAAAAGTAAAATTTACGCAACGGAACCAGGGTCTCTGGAAGAGTTGCTTCGACGCATTATTGAAGAATGGCGCCAAATTACGCCACAGATCCTCCAAAATGTAAGGGAACGTTTCGAGCAGAATTTGTATCATTGTATGGAAGTTGGTGGCACACAATTTGAGCATTTGTTGAACTAATATAAATTTCTTCTGACGTTGAATTTTGATGTTTTTTTTTTTTTCTACACTTTTCCCATTTTTATAAACCTAAAAATAATCATGCACTCGCATAGAGAATCAAAAGACCTTTATAATGAGGGGTCACTCGACCACTGTTCCCTATTTAAATTATTGAGTTAGGGGTTGCTGGGGCTAGGGGGGTTGATGTGTCAATGTCAAGTTTGACATCAAAAGTTGTCCCCCAAAATTCAAGAATCGACCTGTCCGAGCGTTTTTTTCAAGAAACTAGTCTCAGTGTCCCAAAACAGGCGGGTTCCTTTTCAATGGCCCACCCTGTATACTATTTTTAGTATGCCGCAAATAGCTTATATATTTTTTAGATAATTGAATTACAAAGAGGCAATTTTTATGTTACATCTTCCTGGTCATATCCCTGATCAGAAAGTTTTGTTTTGTTTTGATGTTTCTTAAACTAATCCAACTAAAAAAAAAAAGCAAACACTAATCGCACGACTGAAATCGACTTTTTTTCTCCTCTGAGAGAGGTGCCATTTGCCACGTGTGGGATTCGAACATGTCAATTTTGTTTATTTTCGAAGTGGTCTTTACACTAAAATGATTTTTTTCGTCAAACCACGATTACCTATGTGTAATAAAAAAAGCCCATTTATTCTTAAAGTGATCTTTAAACTAGAAAATTTTCGTCATCCAGTGTATGGCTATGTTTAATGGAGAAGTCCATTTTTTTATTCTTAAAGTGGGTTTAAACTAAAAAAAAAAATTCTTTCATTAAATATGTAAGCACTTACATTTAATTGTAAAAGTCATTTTTTTTATTTAAAAGTGGTCTTTGAACTAAAAAAAGTTTCGTCGTCAAATGGATAACAATGTTTAATGAAAAAGACCTTATAATCCCATTAAATTAGCTGGTATTAGACTATAAAAGATTTTTGACAAAGATATTTTATCAAATATCTTTTATAAAATATATGACTTTTGACTTTATTTGCTTCTTTCTGCTTTACTTGAGTTTAATGATGCTCCTTTTATAAAACATTTATTTTATATACGATCTTTTATCAAATAAACCAACAGACTTTATAAAAGATTTGATAAAAGATGTTTGATAAAGATAGTTTAATACCGGCCTAAACGTGGTTTGGGTGGTAAAAGAAAAAACAAAAAAAGTAAATATCCAGCTGCGGAAAATAATTGATTTTTTAATAAGTAGGATAAGTTTATTGTATTCACCGGCGGATGTAAAAACTAAAACAAAAATTGTCGTCAAATATACAGGGTGTCCGATAATTGAGTGGACAACGTAATACCAGAGATTCCTCGATCCAAAAGAAAACGATTTAAACCAACTCTCATATGGCCAAAGTTGCTTCGTTTAGAGGTTTATGGCCCCTCTAGGGGGTGCATCAAAATTCCGGAAGAATTTTAGTTTTTCCTTAAAACCTCTAAAACGCGGCTATCAGTTATGACTATTTTTGGGATACAGCTTTAGCCCTGAAATTAGCGTTTTTCAGTGCGATACAGGGCACTTTCGAAAACGTAGAAACACCTGATGAATGAATGAATGTCGAGCGTAATTTTCTACTCATATTTTGTTAATAAAGGCTTTCGTAATTTAAAGTATATGTATAAGGTTCTTTAATTCAAAAATTAATTTTAACTATTAAAACATCTTCCTTATTTATAGCGTATTAACACCCAACACAAAAAAATATTTTGGAGAAAAATTGAAGGACAAAAGAGAAAATTTTTTCTTATAAACCCCAAAAAATTAGAGGTAAAAAAGCAAAAAGTAGGAACAAATAAAACATAATACAAAAAGAAAATCACCTATCACTATTATGCAGGTGTCTTTTTCGAAAGCGTATCCACTCAGTGGTAGGTCGAGGAATCTCTGATATTACGTTGTACATTCAATTCCTGGACACCCTGCATAACTACATACAGAGTTTGTCCGGAAAGTAATGTCAGTGAGCTTTGAAAAATGGTTTTTATTGGTTCTATGTGTACAAATCTTTAGAATCTTTCAAAATACATTCCTCCTGCGTCCACACATCGGTTCCAGCGGGTCTTCCACGCATCAAAAGCCGCACGGTAGTTGTTTTCCGGAATCGCCTTTAAAGCGTCGGTGCAAGCCTTCTGAATGTTTTTCACCGACCCAAAATGCTGTCCTTTCATTGGGGTTTTGAGGCGCGGAAACATAAAAAAGTCTGGGGGGGCCACATCAGGGCTGTAGGGAGGCTGGGGAACAACGGTGATGCCTGCCATGACGAGGTAATCGGCCACGAGGAAGCAGGTGTGCGAAGGCGCATTGTCGTGGTGAAGCTTCCAGGATTTTGAGATGTCTGGGCGGACGCGATTCACCCTGCGTTTCAGCCGCTTCAGCACCTCGACGTAAAACTTTCTGGTTACAGTTGTCCCCTGCGGAACGAACTCATGATGGACCAATCCCCTGCAATAAAAAAAGACAGTCAGCATTGTCTTGATATTTGACCTGGACATCCTGGCCTTCTTGGGGCGAGGGAGTTCGACGTGTGCCATTCCGCACTTTGCCTCTTCGTCTCCGGATCGTATTCAAAGACCCAACTTTCGTCCCCGGTAATGACGTCATCAAGGAAAGCGGGGTTGTCTTCGCAGGTGTCCAAAAGTTCTTGGCAGGTTTCGACGCGCCTCGCTTTTTGATCGTCCGTTAGCACTTTTGGCACGAGCTTCGCGCACACCTTCCTCATTCCTAAAGACTCCGACACAATTTCGTGAACAATGGTTTTCGTAATGTCTAATGTTTAGGAAATTAAACGGACACTTAGACGACGGTCAGTGTTCAACAAGTCACGCACACGTTTCACATTGTCGTCGGAACTGGAGGTTGATGGCCGTCCAGTGCGGTTCTCGTAGTTGACATCTTCCCGACCTTCTGCGAAGGCCTTGTGCCACCGGAAAATTTGCCTGTCCGACAATCGACACCACCTAAAGCCTTCTTCAACATTGGAATGGTTTCCGCAGCACTCTTCTCCAGTTTCACACAAAACTTCGCCATCCGTTGCTCAAGCGAACGTTGCATTTTTTCTTGCATCGGGTCACTGTAACGACTCTCAAAGAACGAGTGATGCGACCGCTACAACGACCGGTAGCCAACTGACGCTTGTTGGATCTTGTTGCCAGATCCCCTCACCACAATCCCAGCACGTAAAGCGCCTGGCGCTACAGGGGGAAAAAATCACTGACTCTTTCCGGACAAACCCTGTAGAACACACATCCCCCCCCCACCTCCCCAAAAAAAAAAAATAGCTCTGCAAACTTTAAGTTTGTCCCAAGAATGGTGATACCTAAAATTTGAGCAAGGTCACATTACGCTCTCGTCACGAACGGTCACAAAATTAGAGCTTTTTACACAATTTATGCTGTTGAATGAGCGCGGATAAAACATTGAAAAAATAGTAAAAATTCCCTACCAAATTTTAGCCCCCCTTTATAATCGAAATTTAAAATACGATCAAAAAAAAATTTGAATAAAAAAGCTCGGCAACTACTTTTCCGAATATAAGGAGCCGCTAGAGGGGAAAAAGAAAAAATATAACATTTTTACTTTTATCTTGGTACATCAAAAGAATGTTTAAAAACCATATTATAAGGTTTTTAGGATCGCTGATTACAAAGCTGGTGTCCGAAACGCCTAAAATAGCATGAGACATATTTTACTCAAAACTTTACGTAGAATACCATGATATTTTTTAAATTCCGTGATTCGTCATATTTTTCATTGTGGGGCCTCATGGGGCCCCATGAAAAAAACGAATTTTTACTTTTAAAAAGTTTTCCCTTATTTACGTTAAATTTTAAGTAAAAAATGTCCCTTGTAAAAAATTATTCAAGCTTTTGGAAAAAATTATTCAAGTTTTGCCTTATAAAATTCATCGAGGTTAATTAATTTTTTACTCAAAAAATAGGTACGCATTTCTTCAAATAAGTGAAAAAAATACAGGACGTTTACTTAAAATGTAACGTAGAATATTGGAAAAAATTTTAAAAGTAAAAAATCGGTTTTTTATGGGGTCCCATGAGTCCCCACAATGAAAAATATAACGAATCACGGAATTTAAAAAATACCGTCGTATTATACGTAAAATTTTGAGTAAAAAATGTCTCATGCTAGTTTTCAATTTAAGGCGTTTTTAAAGCAACAAATTCAAAAACTTTTATAAAGTGCGAAATACCATTATAAAAGTTTTCGATTTTTTTATTCTAAAAATTTTGAAATTCATCATATTTTTTGTTATAATAGGACCCCATGGGGCCCCCATAAAAAACAAATTTTCTAAATCGGATACCAGATTCGTAATCAGCGACCCTAAAAACCTAATAATATAGTTTTCATACATTTTTTTATGTACCAAGATATAACGTAAAAATGGTAAATTTTCACCTTTCGCGCCATCTAACGGTCATACCATTGCTCATCCCATTCTGGGACAAAAGCCATCCGAAAGTAAAGTTGTCAAGCTTTTTTTTATGCAAAAAAAATATAAGAAGTCATATTTTTCCGTTTTGATTTTAAAGTTTTAACCCTCTAAAAAGGGGTAACTACCCTTAATGAATTCAAAAGTACGTTTTTTCATTTTTTTTTGTTCTTGCGCATTTGCCTACAGTAGTCGCGAAATTAAGATTGTCTAAAAAAGCTCTAATTTTGTGACCGTTCGTGACGAGAGCGTAACGGGACTTGATCTCTGAAATTTTAGGTATCAACTTTTCTTATACAAAATTTCAGAGAAATCTATTTTTAGTGGCGAAGTTGGTGTGGAATGTCCCATATATTATGTTTCATGGAAAACGTTCGTTTATAGTATTCTCAAAATACAGGTAGTGTTTCAACTAAAAAAAAAATCGTCGTGAAATAAATGGCTTTGTTTAACCGAAAAAGTCCTTTTTTATATTAATTCTATAAGTGGTTTTTAAAAACCAAAAAACCTAAACATAAAGATCGACCCGCGAAAAATAACTTCGCTGCGAGATAAAAGGAAAAAGCTTGTCGAATTCACTGGCGAATATACATAATAATACTCCTCGGCGTTTTATTCCTCATTAAGGGCGTACGCCGGTGCCGAGAGCGCCCACCCCTTCGGCTCCGGGGTAATTCGGGTCGTATATTTACCCTGGAGGACTCCTTTAAAGTTTCAAAACATCCAATATCCGCGGGGCCGGAATCTCGATACGCGCGGGCCCGAAATACCTGTCCGCCGATAAAATATCGGCGCCCGTTACACAGGCATAAAAGCGAGCATAAATCCAGCGAAGGCCCTTTTTGAGCGCGTCCCCACAAAGCCCGTGATGGATCTGTATATTTACGATGTTGAGGTGATGGCCTCGAGGACTTTAACAAGGCCGTATTAAGAGCAAGGAAATAGACAGGATTTAGCGCATTAAATCTTCTCTATCGAAATCTCGACCAAAACTTGTCAATTGACGTCAGTTATTATTAATTCACAATTCGGGTCTATTTGACCCTAGAGCAACTGAGTATTTGACTATTTGTCGACTTTGTTTCACTACTCGAGAACATTATTTTAACCGAGAAACATTTTACGATTTTTGTTTCTTTTTCTAAAATGTTTAATTGTCACATACATATGGTGTGTAATGTTCTGATCAATAGGACCCGATGAAAATAAATTAGTTTTTAAAAGTGGCAATTAGAGGTTAATAACATTTTATTTCAAAAAAAACAAACATTCAGATCGTTGTCAGTTCACTGTCTGTCTGTCCGTCATTATTTTTTTTGTGTACATGCTAACTCGAGAACGCGTTAAGATATCAACTTGAAATTTGGAACACTTATGTACCATGATGAGCTGATTGAATTTTTAGCTTATTCAGTTGAGGGGTTAGGGGTTAAATGGGGGTAATACACTTTTTCCTTGACTATTGGTAATTCGCAAATGATGCAACATATGCACTTCAATTTTGGAACACATATACAACATAATAGAGTTTACAAATATAAATGTTTTTATTTTAATAGGGTAAGGGTTCAATGGATTGAAGGGGGTAAGTATTTAAAATAGGTCAAATAAAGTTTTTTGACATCAATTTTCGTCCTGGAGTGGGTACTGGAACCTTCGGCGTAGAAACAAAAAACTGGACGTGTTCCACGAAACACCGAACTACTACACTTTTCTCGACGCGCGTTTCGCCAACCAAGTTGGCGTCTTCAGGAGAAGATTAAAACTCGTAAAAATTTTCGTACAGTAGAACCCCGATTATCCGTGCTCCACGGGACCGGAGGAGAGCACGGAAAATTGAAAAGCACGGATAATCCGAACATTTATTTCTACATATATGTATGTATACGGGGTCAACGCCAACTAATTGAGGTCAAAAAATTGTTTGAAACATATGAGAATCGATAGTACTTGCTAAAAAACTAACTTCCTTAAAACTAGATTTTCGACTCTAAAAATTTCAATTTTTCTTGGTAAAAATGAAAAAAAAATTAAAAAAAAGGTTGCAATGGTTTTCGATGTGTTTTTTTTGCGTAGAATACGATAAACATATTTTCAAAATTATTGGGGGTACTTTTCACCCTTATTTTGAGGATTGAAAGTTTAAAATCGAAATTTCGAAAAGTATTAGGTACACGATTTTTTTCAATTTTTTTTTTATTCCTTTTTTTGTACTTTCGATTAATTTTTGATTCATAACGGGCGTCGACCAGGAACTGGTCCAAAAAACGGCCAAAGGTGAAAAAACGTGGTTTTAACGTATTTCCTCATCCTGTGAGATAGTAAATGACAAGTGAATAATATATTCCAAGGTTTTTGGGGTTGCTGATTACGAATTTAACGTCAGATTTTCGAAAAACAAAATAGCGGGTCCACTATGGCAGTCAACTTTTAAAAAATGGCTAAATTTTGAAATTTAAAAAAAAACCATCGTATTCTATGGGAAATTTTAAGTCGAAAATGTAGTGACGAATTTTTTTCAAGAGCCACCGTTATCAAGAAAAAATTCATAAAAGTTGAAATGTTGGTAATGTTGGATGAGAAAATACTCTAAAACTACGTTTTTTCACATTTGGGCCAGTTCCTGGTCGATTATGAGTAAAAAATTATGTGTCAAAAATTAATCGAAAGTACAAAAAAAGAAAAGTTATAAAAAAATGAAAAAAAATCGTCATACTTTTCTAAATTTCTACGCAAAAAAACATAAAAAAACAACCTTTTTTAATTTTTTAATTTTTTACCGAGAAAAATTGAAAATTTAGTCGAAACGAAAATTTTAGGGAAGTTAGTTTTTAGCACTCAATCGATTTTGATATGTTTCAAATAGAAATTTTTTTGACCTCACTTAGTTGTGGTTATCACATACGTAATAAAAAGATAACAGAACAAAGATCTCATAAAATTGCATAAAAAACAGAATTCTACATATGTAACTTTTACACTAAATAAGAATAATAAAAACTCTAGATAGGTAGGTTAACTTGATTTACATAAAACGGAGTATTTTAGGTAGCCTATGTATTTGAATAAAAGTCTGTACTTTGGTCTGTGTTAAAATTCGTCGAGTTTCCGTGAGTAATTTACGGTAACGCTATTTTAATAAAACTTCAAAAATGCAATTTCAATAATGGGAAATCATGGCACGATAATCCGAGCCCGGATAAACCGCGCACGGTTAATCGGGGTTTACTGTAATTACAGAGTGAACAGAACTCTTCTTACTCTTCTTCGACCTCTCCCCCAGAGGTACGATGGTAACTAAAACAAAATATAAGGGAATTATTTCAACATTGTGAAAACCTATAGGTATGTATAGCCAAGCTAAATCACACATTTAGTCTGATTTGGCTGTTATGTGTTGTCTTCGGTAGGGGTGGGGGCATGGGGGTTATAATTTAATATGAATTGCGAAATACTCGTATGTTCATGTGACGTGTTTGTATTTTTATTGGTTTTTGAGGTAGATAAATCCAAATATCACATTGTTAATAAGGCTCTACTCTATTTTTACTAGAATGCCCATTTCCAATACATTAATTATGACATGACCTATATATCGTTTTTTTATCATATTATTTACATACATTTGATCTTTGAAGAATATTTACGAATAACTTGGGGTGGTCAAGATAAAACAATAACCGTGTACATCGTTGCTGTTTGACTAAATTTAACGAGGCTTATTTAAATTTATCCGATTATTAAAGAGAACTGTCAGGATCTGTATATTCCTCACGCGCCTATCGTGAGAGAAGCCTAAGGCTAAAACACGTTTTCGCACATCACGCCGATCACGTGGCACAAAGGGCCACCCCCCGTACGGTTTTTTATTGGTTTTTGAGGTAGATAAACCAAATATCAATTGAATAACCTACTATTTATATCATTCACAAATAAAAGTTTTTTTATCAATTATACAACATTTGCTTGAAGAAATTTACAAACTTGGGGTGGTAAGATAAAACAAAACCGGGTTGTGGATAAATTTAACAGGCTTATTTAAATTTATCCGATTATTAAAGAGAACTGTCAGGATCTGTATATTCCTCACGCGCCTATCGTGAGAGAAGCCTAAGCTAAAACACGTTTTCGCACATCCGACGCCGCATCACGTGGCACAAAGGGCCACCTCAACGCAGCATCCAGCATTTTAGTGCGTGAATTTAGACGCCTCAGTTGATGACAATAATTCAAGCCCTCAAACCAAATGAGTCTATTCCTAAGGTCAATGACGATCGAATAAATACCAAAAAACCATCTGGTTTTTCTTCTTTTTATTTTTCAATACAGTTGCTATATCATAACGTAATTATCGTCAAAGCCAGTTGTGTCCAATTCTCGGCACTGGGCAATTGATCGTGTTGACGTCTCGACCATTGGCTTGGGAGAAATCATTTCTTTTTTCTACAAAAATTGATCAAATTTTGTTTATCAAAAAGCCGGTGAGCCAATAAAAAGACTGCATAAAAACGAATATTCATTTAGATACAACCAGGCTGTAAACGTTCGTAATAATTCTTCCCCCCCTGACTATTTGAGCGGAACGTACTTTCCCCGCCATCTATAACGTCATCAGTTTTAATTGGATTAACTTCAAGAACAACTTAAATCTAAATAATACTTTCAGGAAATATTATTTAGATGCTACACGCTACACATCCTAAGGTACTAGCGGTATTCTTCGTCAGCCATATTTGATCCAATCCAGTCATTCTTAACCGTATGTTTACAGTGTATGCCATTTTTAACGAATATTAATAATTTTCTAATGATGAGTATTGAAGCGTATATTTAATTGTCATCCGATTTCGATCTGTAGTGTTTTTATAAAGGCTGGCATTAGATTATTGTGCGTTATCGTAAAATATTTGTCTCGATCAAATTGCAGTAAGACAGTAGAAATAAGTGTTTGTAACTTTGAAAACGTATACAATATGTTTCAATAAGCGATGAATAAATGAGAATCTACGAGGTGTGTAAATTAAGTAATAAGACTTATTTTTTTATTTTTTATTCGAATAGAATTACAATTCAGTATTGTCTCCTTCAAAATAACTTCCTTGGGGGAGCCACACAGCGCTGGAACTCATATACTGGAATAGCCATCAGCTGGTCGGTTACAGCCGTTCGAATGTTTTCTATGGTCCCAAAATGACGCCCCTTGAGGTGATTTTTCAATCTTGGGAAGAGAAAAAAGTCACAAGGACTCAAGTCACGCGAATAAGAAGGTTGAGGGGGCCACATAAATGTTTTTACTGGCTAAACACTCGTTTACTGAAATGCCTGTGTGGCAATGACTGTGTGGCGCATTGTCGTGATGCAACATCCAGTTGTTCTTGATGTTTGGTCTCACACGCATGACCCTTTTTCGAAGTTTTTCAAGAACCTCTCTGTAAAAGTGTTGATTTACTGTTTGGCCCGGAGGCAGAAACTCTGTGGACAATTCCCTGGCTATCAAAAAACACAATTCAGCATGCATTTGATCTTCGACTTACTCATTTTTGCGTTTTTGGGTCTTGGAGAGCTTGAAGTATGCCATTCCATGTCCATTTCCACGTGTTTTCACAATGAAAAAATTAACAATATTAATTTGAAGAGAAGAACGACAGCTGAGCCCAGCATGGCTGATGAGAATACCTTTGTTGTGATACTGTATGTATACTTACATGTACATATAATAAATTACAGGAGGAGAATTGAAACCTTCTGCGTAGAAACTTTTCACCACTTAACACCGCGTTTCGCCAATTACGCCCGTTTCGTTAGTATCGCCTCCTGATGATGCCAACATGATTGGCGAAACACGCGTCGAGTACAAAAAAAAGTGTTTCGATGGTGAAAAATGTTCACGTGTGTTATACAATAAAAACCCGAAAATCGATTATTCAGAAATCTTTGTGAGCCTCTTAAGTCTAATGCGCGTTTATAACTAGCGCCCGTTTTTAGACATGTCCCAACAAAACCCCTGGCGGATTTATACACATATATTTATGCCGGCTAGGCCTAACGTGTATCCGTTCCATCGGAATTGATAATGTTTTATTTATGAGGCTGCGGTCGGGCGCTCCATAGTAATAGGTGACTCTCTCGGCAAGCGGTTGGGTGTTTGCGGATCTGATGGGAAATCGATGGTTCTTTTATTTCGCACGTTGGCCGTTAATTGATATCGGCTGCGTACGTCTTTTTCCTTTTGCCCAGCCGTAATCGGCTCGGCGCAATTAAATTAATGCGCTTAAAACTCACCGTTTTCAATATTAATAAATCCGTTTTGCATTGCGGTGTTGGCTATCCGCGGTGTACTTACCGGGTGACACACAATGGCACGTCCTCCCCTCCTTTTTTTTTTCTTTATTTATTGAGACACATTTTTCAAAATTTCAGTCTTAAGGTACGTCCAAACTGGAACAACATTCAGCAACTTGTCGCAACTTACGTTGTAAGAAGTTGTCGAAAGTTTATACGAGGTGTGTAAATTAAGTAATGAGACTGATTTTTTTAATTTTTCTGATTCGAATAGACTTACAATTCAATATTGTCTCCTTCAAAATAACTTCCTTGGGAAGCCACACAGCGCTAGAGACGGTTCTTCCATTCCTCAAAGCAGTGCTGGAACTCATATTCTGAAATAGCCTTCAGCTGGTCTGTTACAGCCGTTTGAATGTTTTCTATGGTCCCAAAATGACGTCCCTTGAGGTGATTTTTCAATCTCGGGAAGAGACAAAAGTCACAAGGACTCGAGTCAGGCGAATAAGGAGGCTGAAGAGCCACAGGAATGTTTTTACTGGCTAAAAAACTCGTTTATTGAAATAGATGTGTGACAAGGCGCATTGTCGTGATGCAACATCGAGTTGTTCTTGATGTTTGGTCTCACACGCATGACCCTTTTTCGAAGTTTGTCAATAATTACAGAGAGATTCTTCAGTTCAAAATGTTGATTTACTGTTTGGCTTGGAGGCACAAACTCTTTGTGGACAATTCCCTATGTTGAAGTTTTGCAAAAGTATCCGTTGCGCTGTTTCCAAGTCTGAAGCAAAACCTGATACCACACCGTTGCTCAAAATTAATGTCACTCATTTTTAAAACGCACTAGAAAAAGCCGGTTTAAACAGTCACAAAGAACAAACAAATGACTCTAACAAGTTCAGACTTGTACTGAAAGTGTATTACATGTTAACCTACCGCCCTTCCATGTCCCGTCTCCGCGGTGTTGTTAGATCGGGCGCTACGCTGCCAGTCTCATTACTTAATTTATTTTACACACCTCGTATATATTATAATTTCCACACTGATCGACATAATTTAAGGAATATTTGCACTTGTGTTATTGGAGTGAACCAATAGTTTCTTCCGATTTTTGTGTATTTTCGTTTCCAACTAATGTTATGTTGAATAAAATTATTCAACTGAAAAATGTTATGCACCATTTTAAAGCTCTTAAAATTACTAGAGCCTGGATTTAAATCGTGCATAAAGTCAAATATCAGGATTGAAGCTCGCGTATCATGGAGCTTAGAAATAATTAATAATAGCTAACATTAGACGTCTAAATACACTTGTTTATGAGGTCGCATACAACTTCTGCACTATAACTAATATAACTGTCGCGTTATTTTAAAAATATCCATAATTTGTTATCATTTCATTGGAGTTATTTGTTGATATAATAGATTATTAACAATTATAGTGTAGTTTTCATTTTATTCGATTTAGAAAAATAATGGAAATTATTGAAATTCGCAATCCATTTCGCTATTACTGGAAACAAGACCTCAACCCGACCTAGAGGCGCAACTTTGGTTCAAGTTTCACCAAGTATTATATTGTTCATGATATATTATATTTTTTAATTTACCAACTAAGTGGATCTAAAATGGATCTAAAAGTCGATATTTTAAGTTGAAGCGAAAAAGACATTTTGTTTATCGATCTGTCTGTCTGTTAACCTTTTTTACGTACATGTTACCTCGAGAACATGTAAGATTATGTATCATGATGAGGTCTGGAACTGATTTTCATCTTAATCAGTTGAGGGGGTGTTTCACTTAGCCTGATTGTGTAAGTTTTTCCTTGTAATAGGTAAATACTTATGTTTTTACAACGTCCTCGCTGGAGTATTGTATAAATTCCCTAGCGAACCGACAGCTAGTTGTTTCATCCCACACTTTCCTGAATTTCTTGTGGGTGTTTCCTTTGATCTTTTGTATCATTGCTGCATACGGAAGGGATACTAATCCAGGGAGCAAATCCAAAACTACTTAGACGGCCGTTCTTCGAGCCAATTTAATATAAAACGTAAAACAAGAATAAGAAACAAAAAACTTGGTCTAATTGATACCAACATTGGTGTGTATCGAGACACATTAAATATGCACAAGCACATACATATACGACATGTTGAGCGACGTGTTGAGATAAACAATGGAAAAGTAAAGAAGAAGAAAAAATAGCAATAACTGAGATATATTATTATGTATGTACAAATACATATATGTATATTAAAATTAATAATGATATATAATAAGCTATACTGTTTCTTCTATAATACACATATTCGGCTGTGATAAATTTTTTATCTCTAGCTCACTCTCGAGTCAAATAATGATCGAAAAAAAAATACTCGAAGGCAGCATAATAACCAAATCTACGACACGATGTTATCGCAACGTTATCGATGTTACTAAAAAAATACAATTGCTATTGCTGTAGTTCCTAATCATGTTCCTTAACAATAACGAAATGTAAATGATAAGGTAATACCTCATGTAAAATTATGTAGATAACAACATGCGTATTAAAGTAATGAACGAATAGTTAAAATCCAATCTTCTACTATTTATCGCGTTTTTTATTACCGTACTTTTATTGCATTTTATGTGTTTGTACTTTTATAATTCTACCTATTCGTATTAATACATACATATATTATATTATATCGTAATTTTTGGAAAGTAAAATGAAGTGGAAATTGTTATGCTTACATGTACATACTTGTACACAGTGGCGGTGCGTGATATTTCAGTTAGCCATATCTCGAAAACGACGCATGGGACCCACTTCACTTTTTAGGCGATGACTATACACCTCTTACAGAAAGGATTTATAGTGAAAAAACCGTCAGCAAAGTTTGCGAAAAAATTTTCAAAAAACACTGGAGCACTACCTGGGTTCTCAGTAACGCTCTGTGGAATATTTGCAGTATATTTTTTTTCATAATCTAGAAACAAATATAAGACGTTTTTCGATTTGTTACAAAATATTTTTTGTTTCAAAAAGTTATGGCCATTTTAATTTTGGGAAACAAAATGTTCCTATAAAATTAAAATTAAAATGGCCATAACTTTTTGAAAAAAAAAATATTTTGCAACAAATCGAAAAACGTCTCCTTATATTTGTTTCTAGATTATGAAAAAAAATATACTGCAAATCTCCCACAGAGCGTTACTGAGAACCCAGGGAGTGCTCCAGTGTTTTTGAAATTTTTTTCGCAAACTAGTGTGTGTTTTATTAGAGTTATAAGAGTTGTAAGAAGTTTTTTCAAAGCCGAAATTTAAATTTCACACGAGTTGATTAGTTAGGTCAAGGTTTTCTTGTCATTGACACGCTGTTAATCAGTTTTCAGTACACACTGTCTCATTACGATAATATCTAGACTTTGTTCTGAGCCTTCTTTATACTCCAGCGTGAAATCCCAGAATGACACGACGATTACAGTCCAGGAAATCCCGGTGTGATGAACTTGTATAATATGTACGAGTATACCCCACACGCATAAGTAGGTAACATGAAGCAATTGAAGTAAGAATACAGGAATGTTTTTATGGAACTTTTTTTTAACCAATTGACATTTATCTTTGTGTACAAGGTTTATTATACGAGATTGAAAAAAAAAATACGCACAAGTTTTAGTAAGTTTTCTCTATTTTTAAGCTTATCTAAATTAACAAATGAACATCGAAAAGTCACAAAACGCAACAAAAATATTTCTTTTAATAGAACACCATGTTTTTTACCTTTTTGCAAGAACACCTCCTCCTAATTAAAAAAATGCATGCTTTATTGACATTTCAACCAATTATTTGCGAATTATTAACAATTTATCAAAGAAAAATAGTATTTTAACAGTTAAGGCATTACTATATAGTTATTAGGTTATTACTAATAGTTATATATTAACACTTAATTACTATAAGTGATATCTAGCCAATGTTATTGATTACACATTGTCGAACACAAAACTATATTTTTGTCATTTTTTATAGGATTATTTAGTTAGGGTAACAGTTCTCTGTCGATAGATAACGTATCTGATTAATAATGTTTAAAACCCATCCAAACAATTTTCTCGTGTACCAAAAAATAAAACATAAAAGAAGGTGTATTGTAATTCACTGGGAAATTGGCCATAACCTTTGAAATAATAAAAAAAATATGAATATGAAAAACATTTCTACAAAATAAATGCAAAAATCGAAAACATTTTTACGAAGTCATAAAAAGAGGTAGGTATATTGCTAAAAAAATTTCGCGCCGCAACGCATCATGAAGCTATATTTTTCTATATCTGTCTCAATTTTTAGTGAAAACAAGTAAATTGATATACTCTTGTAGCGTCATTAAGACATACAGTGGACAACAAAAATATTCGGACACCATTATTATATTACATTTTCATGTGTTTTTGTAAGGAAAATGTTAACAAAACAAAAAATAACAACCAGTTATAAATACTTTATAGTCTTCTAGCTATTTTATATAAAAATGAAGGGGTTACCTCATTATACTGTTAAGAAAGCCACAAAATTATTAACTAAACCGAAAAGTAACGCAACGAAAATATTCGGACAATCATAACAAAGGAGACGCGAAGCGCTGCACCTGGACAATACGTATGTGACGCCAACTTAAAAGCTATGGCATAATGACTACTTCGGTAAATCCCACGAAACTGCAGTGAAATAGCGCCACTGTAAAGGTGAATAATTGCGAAAAATGGGCCGTAAAAGTAAAAATACAAGCTTCGAGATAAGACAATTAGTAATTTATCATTATGAAAAGGGGAATACGATCCGCAACAATAGTAATATATTAAATTTGAAGAAAGTACAGTTGGAGATATTATTAAACGTTATAAAGACGAAGACAGAATTTTTCAAAAGGTCCAGAGTTGTCGCCCAATAAAGCTAATCAGAATAGAACAGATATTTATTGTAAACAAAGTACGTGTAGATCCAAAAATTAGTGGCCCAAAACTCAAGCAGGAACTGTTTGATTTGTATGGAAACAAGTATCTTCACAAACAATACGTTGATACCTGCACTCCTGTGGATATCGAGGCCGAATTGCAAGAAAAAACCTATTTGTAAGTGAAAAAAATATGAAAAAGATTCGAGTTTGCACATGAATGCAAAAAATGTATTTATGTGCAAACTCTAATCTTTTTTCCTATTTTGTTCACTTACAAACGGCTTTTTCTTGCAATTCGGCCTCGATATCCACAGGAGTGCAGGTATCTACTAGTACGTATTGTTTGTGAAGATACTTGTTTCCATACAAATCAAACAGTTCCTGCTTGAGTTTTGGGCCACTAATTTTTGGATCTTCACGTACTTCGTTTACAATAAATCTCTTCTAATCTGATTAGCTTTCTTGGGGCGACCACTCTGCACCTTTGAAAAAATTCTGTCTTCGTCTTTATAACGTTTAATAATATCTCCAACTGTACTTTCTTCAAATTTAATATATTACTATTGTTGCGGATCGTATTCCCCTTTTCATAATGATAAATTACTAATTGTCTTATCTCGAAGCTTGTATTTTTAATTTTTCGGCCCATTTTCGCTATTATTCACCTTTACAGTGGCGCTATTTCGCTGCAGTTTCGTGGGAACTACCGAAGTAGTCATTATGCCATAGCTTTCTTTCTAACAGTATGATGAGGTAACCCCCTTCATTTTTATATAAAATAGCTAGAAGACTATAAAGTATTTATTATTTTTTTATTTTTTATTTATTATTTATTAAATAATTTAATAAGTTGAGGTCATGGGCAGGTAGTATCATACTTTAGATAATGCAAGTAAAATATGCCAAGGGTTTTATGTCAGTGTGATTAAGATCTCAGGGGACGCACTCATATTTTTACTATGAGTCTTCTTCTTCATTCTGAATGACAGCGTCGGAACAAAATAAAAAGCATAGTAAAACGAGCAAATAGTTGACGTCCACCCGTCGCATAAAATCATCACGACCCAATCTCCCCCTTTGCCGTTTATAATTCTGAATATCGCGGAGGCACAATAAAACTGCTCTCTTCTGAGAAATAACGGTTTCCTCGTTTACTTTTTTGCCCGATTCGCGGAAAATTTAATTTCCCGAGAAGAATTCGTACTCTTGCACACTTCGATCGACGATCCTAACCTAATGGAGTTTTTAGTGGTGGTAGATTCCGATTTAGGGGCAGTTTTCTCGGGATCCGGTGCTAATAAAATTCTGGACGGAATCCAACCAGTGTAGCCGCCGATATTTTACGTTTGATCGTTTTATCGCACGGAAATCATTGTTAACCTAATCGCGGCTGTCTCACGAATTGCCCTCCCCCCTCCTTTATCTTCGGGTCGGGAGGGTGGTTTGTGGGGCCGAACTGCGCAGATACTTTATAGCGGAAGGGTATTTATGTTGATTATTTTCGGCCATCAGCTAAATGGAAGGGGTCGCACAAGAACTATATAGGCAGGAATTTCTCCGTTGCCTTGGTGGCTCAGACAATGGGTAGACCTTGCAAAATTTCAAAGACCAACTCTCTGGCATAGTTATTTTTGATTTAGTACATACTTAATTCCTGAGTTTTTGAGAACCATATTGAGAAAATGGAACAAAGAATCGCTTTTTCGCGATCATCTAATATTCGACCAGAGTTACGTGAAATATAGACATCCAAAAAAAACGTCATCAAATTTGGCCAAGAAAAAAAAGACGTATTTCTATTTATATTCGAATTTATAACCTTATTTACTTGTCACAACTGTCACATCATATGACAGCTATTGTTTATTTTACAAATTGTGACAGTCACTTGTCAAAAGTCTGACATAACCGAAAAGCTTAGACATGACCGTTATTTCAATCTCTCTCGTTCATAGCCAGAGTTGATGAGGTTTTTTTTTGGATGTCTCTATATTTAATAGTTAATTTTAGAAAGGACCTCGCACAAAACAAATGGAAAGTGGGTCCCGGTCGATTTGTCTAAAAATTGATTATATGATAGTTCTCAACTTTCTGAACAAAAGTTCTCATGTACCAAAAAAGATCCTATGGATTCAAGATATAGAGGCATAGAGGGATGAATGTTGACTATTTGGCTAACATCTTGACAATGAAAACTGAAACTATCAATAAACTTCAACAATGAAAAGATAGATATGCTTTTCAGTTTTCATTGTCAAGATGTTCAACCGTGTTTCAGATTCATTCTTCTGGATGGAAAATATTGGTTCCCGCTAAAAAAACATCTACATGGCCAGGCATGACCTAGAAATGACCTTGTAAGTTTAATGGTCAAAGGCAAGTAAACAGATACGACCTTTGGGTGATATCGGGTAGCCAATTGACTTTATATCTGAAGTTGCTCGGACTCTTCATATATGGCCACATTAGAAAACAGTGATTTACATGTAAAAAATTAACTTGACCTTGAATTGACCTTGTAAGGTTCATGGTCATGTCATGACCAATATAATACCTCTCAACAACTGTCTATAACTTTCTTAATTGAAAAATTTCTTGCAGGCTACTAATTCTCCGACTTTATGATCTGTAAAATACATTAGGCATATGTAGTCAGTAATATAGCCAAATCTTCCAACCATCATCCTTCTATATCTTCAATCCTAATCATAGGATCTTTTTTGGTACATGAGAACTTTTGTTCAGAAAGTCGAGAACTATCACATAATCAATTTTTAGACAAATCGGCCGGGACCCACTTTCGATTAAGGGCGTAAAGTTTTTACAATTTTTCGAAATATTATACTTTTCTCTTGAAACAGTTAATTATCAATATTCTTTGTTTTTCACTCATTTCCATATCATGGAGATACAGTGAAATGTGCTTTTTTTAATGTGATTTCTCCAGTATGATTAATTCAGAACGTAGAACTGTATAATGCTTACATGTTTACTTTATTTAATCTTTTGAATGGGGTGATTCAAAACTCAGAACAAGTATTCGTTTGTTCCACATTTTGTTGAGGATATTCCTCTTCTTCCTTGGTTTCATCTGTGGCATTATCTCTCATTTTGGTGGTGAAGAATTGATTGATGACTGTGGTTTCCGCATCGTCATCGTGAGAGTTTAATAAAGTTTCTGGAACGTTTAAAGGGTTTTAATCCCAGTTTTCTTTAATCCATTTTGCGAAGTCCATGACAAAAGGTAAACTTAATTCTGCTGCCTTACCCCTACAAGCGATGCCGCGCAAGTTCAGGTACGACAGATCGAAAAAGAGTAAGAGTGGCTTTACTGCAATAACAACTGCAAAAGATCTTGCTATCGTACACTTATACAAAAAATGTTGATTATGCGAATGTGGGAAACTAGGATTAAAGTCCTCTATTATATGTACATATATGCTCTTTGTAATGGAGGCTTTTGTCTAAACGTTCCAGAAACTTTATTACTCTAATGACGACGATGAGGAAACTACAGTTGTATTCATTTGTTACCGTATAAAGTGGACTGTATTATACGTTTTGTGGTTTCTCAATCTATGCAAATTAACACCTAACTAAACACATACTGTATATGACAGCAAATGGGGTGCTAATCTACCTTGACTTCGTCGTATAAAGGACTGTCTAGAATTCCCAACTCTCACCAATCAATTCTTCACTACCGAAATGAGAAATAATGCCACAGAAGATGAGACCGGTTGATGATTTTTTGCTGCATTTTTCCAATATGGCGGCACGAACGGCATCGCCTCAAGATCGAAAACTCAGGATATTAATTACTATATCAAACTTAAGAATTATGTCAAAGACCAAAGTGTCAGTAGTGAGGTACTGTGATATTCTACTAAGTTCTTTAAATTTTGTTTCTGTGGAAAGTAAGTCTATAAAAAGAACGAGAAAAAATATGGAAAATGCTTCAGTGTTTTTTTTTAATTGATTTGATAGAGATGAATAATTTTCACAGATTCAACCTTGTACTTTCCAATTTCTATTATTTCTATTGTTTTCCTTGGTGGAAATCCATTCACAGGGAAAGAACCGTAAGTAATTAGTTCATTAATATGCTGAAGTAGGTCTAGTCATCATCGAGAGTTGTCATTGACAAGATCTACTAATCAACAGACTTGTTTACCGGACACTAAACTGTTTGAACTTTGATTCCTAATAGTATTTGTGGAAACATAATAAGTACAATTTTAACGGAAACCCCCTATTTCCTCTCAAAATCAAGGTGAAGTATGAAATTCCACACATATTTTAACTTTAAAATAGGATGCACTCACACACTGTGGATTATCTACGTTTTCATTTACGTAACAATAGCAGGAGAAGTGATCCCCCCCCCCCCCGAAATTCATGATGTAAATAAATAAATACATATTTGCCTACAGTGACAGCAGCTTGAGCAGTTGGCTTGCAGTCGGGCCAATTGCAAGCATAGCGACAGACAGCTTCAAGCAGTCGATTTGCAGTTGAACCCAGCAGGAAGTCGACTGTACTTTTGCTGCCGGCCCCGACTACTCCACGCTGTCCGTCTATTGCCGGCCTTAAAGTAAATAAAACTGTATTGGAAACAATGGAAAAACTTCGTTTGAAAATACAATAAAAACTATCTAATTTAGACATAAACAGTTTAACAGAAAGCGGCCCTTATTTTGAGAGCTCAACACAAATTGAGAGAAACAAAGGATTGCTATTAAAAAAAAATGTTTTTTTTTTGTGTATTTTTTTAATGTACATGTATTTCTTTTGTAAGCACTCTGTATAAAAGTCAGGTACGGGCATGCGAGTTTTATTGAAGTAAACTATAATCTTTCGATTTACATACTAAATACATATTTACACACATAATACATGTTGCAAAAATGAATTACCATTTATGAAATACTTATCCGCTTTTTTAAGGTTTCTCTCTTTGTGATAGAAAACTGTAAATATATCAAAAACTGGTATAAGTATAGGACATTTAGGTATAAGTATAGGACATGCATTAAATGTCTTTAGAAAGCCTCGTAAAAGCCAAAAATGCAATAACATATAGGGTGTTCCATTTAAAATAAACAAGTCATCTACTTCCGATATAAGCGGAAGTTATACAGAATGTATCGTTTTTACTGTGTCACTAAATTTTCAGAATTTTAATATTCATAGCTTTTGAGATATCTGAATAAACCCACCGCTATGGGACACCATATATTTAGACGTAGGCACGTAGGCACTCCATTATCTCATTTCATCCTGCTGATTCCTGATTACTAGAGCTCGGAGGTTAATAATAGATCCGTATTTTACCAGGAGCGGCTCCAGGATACCACTATTAGTGCGTTCCAAAAATGTTAAACAGGTAACAAAAATTACCTTATATATGTGATGGTGATCTGTATCACATTCAAGGCTGTCACACTAGAGTAACAGTTTCGGCAATTCGGTGAAGCCCGTGTGCCAAACATGTGATATGGATTAAATTAGTATATGTCCTTGAAGCTTTCAAATGCATTTTCATGGCTTTTGCCTCATTCAGTCCCTCAGCCACTATGTTAAGTATGTTCTGTCCTTTAACATCCGTTGTTTCATCAACGCTAAGTCATATAGGTTTATCGTGCAATTCAGTTTTTTAAGTCCTCACACAGTGGTGCTATTATGTAAAATCGTCTAACAATTGTTTCTGCTGGTAAACTAACTAGCGTATTTTCCACTCACAGCGATCTGGAAAACGTGAGCTGAACTCGGGATGATCTAATTTGCCGCATGGATTACACGCTACCGTCATTTTGACTAAATCCGAGTTAAATTTCTTTGTCTGTCGCGCGCACTTACACTACCACTTACACAAGCTTTACGTTTGTCTGTAGCAACATGCTGAAAAACATCTGTTTTTACGTGCCATGTCAGTATTCTGGTCACATACGGTACAACGCAGTTCACTGTCATTAAAGGTCAGTTCCGTAAAATTGTGTATCCAACGCTCCACTGTAACATATGACGGACGCTGTCCTGACATTTTTACAAACTTCGTACCGAAATTCAATGTTGCACACGAATGTATCGATCAGCGCAGGTTAACTAATACTAAAAAATACGTCATCAAAGTGGGCTCACCAAAAAAAGTTGTATTTCTATTCTTGATCATAAATTTATAATCTTATTCAATTGTCAAGAGTGTTACATTATGTGGTAGCGATTATTAATTTTACAATTGTGACAGTCATTTGGCAAAAGTTTGACAACAACAATGTTTCGTTTCGAGCTTCAACATAACCGCTGTATTTCTCTCGTTCATGGTCAGATTTGATAATGTTTTTTATTGGATGGCTCGATATAACAATATTCCAGTCGCGTTAAGACCGGTCCTGGAATCTATTATTTACCTACGGGCTCTACTGATTACATACTTATTGATAGTTAATGCCAGTTTTACTAACAGTTCTGTATTTTTCTGAATCCTTTATGCATAAATATTGTCAGCTCAATAGAGTCATCTGTTTACAATATACAGGTAAGGCTGCGATTACATTTGATAAGAAAATAAATCGTACGAAAATTTGTTCGTACGAAGTCGTCAGAAGTAAGCGCGTTTAGTCCGGACCCACACTAGATGCAGAAACTTGCTAATGTGCGAATATCCGTTACAAATGGCAAGTTGATTCGTGTGCATATCATAATAATAACATAGTATAAAACAAAGTCGCTTCCCGCTGTCTGTCCCTACCTATGTATGCTTAGATCTTTAAAACTACGCAACGGATTTTGATGCGTTTTTTTTAAATATATAAAGTGATTCAAGAGGAAGGTTTATATGTATAATACATGCATAATATAGTAGAGAAACACTGATAATTTTAGAGGTTTCTAATGTGATGTCGTAAATAAACACATTTTTTTGCGCTTACATTGCAAACTCTGGCTGAACCCGACGAGATAGATCAAAATAATGTACTACAGTATTGTACACCATAAAAAGGTCTACAAAAAAAGTCCGCGATGGTATATGTCTATCTCTTGGGGGTAACCCACAATAATCATTTTTTATCCTTACGAGAAATATTGCTTATTTACGAAGCGATTTTAAGCAATACAGCATTAATCCTTATCCAATTAGGTACCTTAAATACATTGTGCATTTAATATAGATCAATATGGCCCTTTACAGCATGTAATTTAAATGAATATTTTCGAAGATATTACAGATTTAAAATGCAGGGACATAGCGGTTGCGGCGGTACCGGCCGGCGGCGCGTGCCTATAAATAGCGCGTCGAAGGCCTGCGTTTTTTTTAATAGATAGAGTGATTCAAGAGGAAGGTTTATATGTATAATACATGCATACTATGTTTTAAGAGAAGCAATGATAATTAGAGTTTCTAATGTGATGTCGTAAACCGTGGCATGTGTATATTTTCTCCTATTTTTCTAAATTAAAACAATGTAACTACTAATTGCCTTATACGAGTTCGTACGAATTTTTATCCAATATAATCGCCACCAAAGTTCTTCGTAACAGTTCGTAGAATATTTGACATCGTTTTGTTGGTGTATTCTACGGCCAGACCTCTAAAACACATTCGACGCGGCAATCGCCGCAGCTGACAGAGTCTCCCAGAGCCAACCTTTTCCCGCAAATGTCCCGTTAACCGACGATGCGCACTTAGGCTCTTTCAAATTCGTGAACGAAGCCAATTAGTTCAGCTGCAGATGGTTAGCAGAAATTTCCAGATAATAATGTTTTAACCGCCCTTGTGGTACTCTGTTTACCCACACGAGGAAGTGTCAAAGCCCGCCATTATCCGACCCTGAGTCACGATTTCGCATGTCGGATAGCGTTTATATCGTGCCCAGGTCGTCCTACCACTCGGCGCAAATTTGTTATTTGTTATGTGTACCGTGTAACCTCCGTTTTGTTTACATAATGCCCCACGGTACGTCGAGTCGGCGTAAAAGCTCGGAGAGGAATTCCATTACTAAAAAAAGAACTTCATTAGGTACAGGTGAACTGTATTGTTTGCTCGGTAATTTTTGTTGTTCGCACGCCTCTTATTTTTCACGTAATTTTACAGCTCGTCAGTTGCGAGGTAACTGGCCCGTTCACGCAAAATTCTCTTTATGACCGCGTCCGCACTACGCGACATAAAACATTCTGTCTGCAAAAATAGAGACATGAGAAATACAACAGGAGAAATGAACTGCAGTTGTTTTAAGTTGCGCCTATACAGCGAGGCACATATACAGGATGGCCATTTTCCATGTTAAACAACAATGTTAAAAAAAATGGGTTTTTTGGCCCCTTAAGACAAAAGCATGAAACTAGTATTTTTATCCTAATTTTTGGGTGCTGAATACGAATAATTTGTTCATTTTGCCCGAAAATGACGGGACCACTATCTAACCAACCCCTGTATGGGGGTGAAAAAAGGAAAAATAACTAAATAGTAAAATGAGCTTGAATGATTATATGAAATGAGCATTAACAATTTTAGATTCAGTAAGGGGGCGTCCATTAATTACGTGAGGCGTTTTTGGCGATTTTCGGAATCCCCTCCATCCCTGGTGAGATGTCGTGAGATTTGGCACAACCCCTCCCCCATCCCCCAATCTCGCGTGAGATTTTTCAAAACGTGCGTTGGATTTATTCTAAAAAAATAATAATTCGCTTAATATTTGTATTTGACTAGTTAAGACTAGTATTATTGCATAGAAAGTAGGCTACAATCACAGTGAGAATGAAACAATAAAATACTTAAATCGTAACCACTGAGATTAATAAAAGAGTATTTATTCCAATTCAGTTTTACTTAATTTAACCCAATTTTTTCGCAATTTTACTCTGTTTTTTTCGGAAAAAAAAATTACGCGATATTCGCCGAGACCCCCCCCTCTCCCCAAAGTAAGATTAGATGAGATTCGGCTCGACCCCCTCCCCCTGAACGCCTCACGTTATTAATGGACGCCCCCTAATAAATAATTGTCTTTACAAAATTAAAACTAAAAAATTTTTTTACTGAAAAATAAACGGAACTTGTTTGAATTAGAAATAATTAAGCATTGAAAGAAAATCAGTGTTAATTCCGTTATCAGAAAACTCGATGTCACTTTCAAAACTCATACAAAACCTAGTTTTCTAATGATTTATTTTATAGTTGGTTAATCATCTCTTATATAGACCTAAAAAAGTCATTTCATTTGCGAGAATAATTTCAGTACAAAGTTGTCGAAAAAGCGCCAAGTTACACCTTTCAATAAAAAGCTAAGTGTCAATTAAAGTTAATTAAAGTTGTTTCAATAAAAAATAAATTATATTATTCAAACTAGTACACAAATAATAAATTGCACAAACAAACCATTTATCACCTTTTCACCCCCAAACAGGGGTTGGTTAGAGGGTGTTCCCGTCATTGGGCAAAATGAATAAATTATTAGTATTCAGCACCCAAAAATTAGTATAAAAATACTAGTTTCATGCTTTTGTCTTGAGGGGCCAAAAAAGTCATTTTTTTTAACATTGTTCTTTGATACCCACTGAGTGATTTACGTATAATTCAGTAAACGTATTGCCAATGCAATTGCTGACAGGATTTGCAAGAAACAGCATACCCTTACTTTTTTTGTAATGGAAACCATGATTGGTTATGGGCCTATAAAAAAGCTTATTTTTCCCAACTTCAAAGATATAAGCATTTGTATGCCTATTTTTTTTATTACACTGAAAATTATGAAATTAATGTTTTTTTTTTTTGTAAACGTCAAATTGACTAGTTGGTTGAGAAAATAAATTACGTTAATGGCTCTCTGATGTTTCATGTTTTTTAATCTGAATTTAAGTTCTCCCTGTCAATCTGAGTTTTTAAACATAATTAATATGTACAACAATAAAGAGAAAACGGATTAAAATTCAAGTTGTCAATACCTTTTACACCACACCAACAACTATAAGTAAATAATATTTCCTGTCAACACAGAAAAAATATATTTCTTAATACTGGTATGCAGGCTGGAATACAGGCAGGTTTTGCTACCATGTTGGGAGTTTTTAAGCACTTATTAACACTTATTTTTCATGGCCTAATAACGACTAGGTGTGTCCAAAGATTTTAAATGTATTGTAATTCAGATTAAAAAAAATATCAAAAATTTAGAACGTTCGGCGAAAAGTACTGTAAATCTTGTAAGACATTGCATGTGTTTGGACTGATGACGTTGAAATCGGATCAAGACATTGTGCTTTTTCTGAACAACTTTTTTTCAATAAACACTCGTTTCTGGTTAGTTTCAATTATTGAATGGTTCCTATTATTAAAATAGAATAACTGATACGCCGAAAAAGATCATACATATCTCTTTTTAACACCTACTTTTAATTCGGCACCGCAAAAAATCTATCTAAAATAGAATTGAATTCGTGCCTGATTCGGATGAGATACCGAGTATTTTTATAATTAGAACTGCTTTCACAACATGCAGTTTGAGGAATTCCAATTCGCCGTCGTCACTTATTAAACCGGCAGTGCAGTCAATGAATTTATTGGTTAATATTGCTCGTGGATCCGATAGCAGAGAGGAACTCATTTCATTAGCTTCATTGATTAATTTAATTGGGTGGCCTTGTACTGGGTTAGTTTTAATTGAACATTTTTTTAAATATAGTTTACTTAACAGTTCGATCAAATTAACAAATTAACATCGTCTCGTCGGTAGGTGTTTATAGTTTTAGAAATATTTATGTTTATGTTGACCCAAAGTAAAGTTGTTGAGTAAACTGTTAATATAGTATTTCAAATCTTAATTTAAAATGAAAAACAAATAAAAGCGCTGTATCATCATATATATTCATTTTTCCACACGGCTGCACCGACCTCGAAAGTGTGTCTTCCATTGACGCGCGTAACTTATTTTTCAAGGTAATACAATGATTCTGAAATATTTTATGTAATATTAATTAATGTAACATGTAACGTTGTTTTGCAGACTTATTAACTGACAAATTATGACAAATTAAAAAATACACTCAACATCCACATATCCGAACTCCAAATTTCCGAACTCACGATATATCCGAACTTTTTCTCACGATATTTCCGAACTTGTACTTCCACACAACCGACCTTGTCGCTGATTGGTTGACGACAAAAAACCGCGAAATTTGAAATGAGAAAAAAAATGTAAACACAATAATCATAAGTACCGGTGCACTTTTTTGTGTCAATCCGTCCACTCAATTTTCGTCTTTTTTCAACTTCCGACAAGTAAATTTCTTTTTTCCCAAGAATTTCTGCCACTGACGATTTACAAATATTGCACACCTTACATATATCAACATTTTTAACACCATTTTTTGCGTGATTGATCAGATCCAGCTTTTGCTCCAAGGTGTAGCCTCTTTCAGTCAGGCTCTTTTCTCTGCAAATAAACAGTACAATAATGTTTGTTTTGTGTCACGGTTTTCTTAAAAATACATATTTTTTCATCATTTTTCATTTCAATTTTAAATTATTATAGGTTACGTCAACAAAATGTTCAATAAAACAAACCTTTACTTTGAATTACAAAATAATTACCTGCATCACTCTCTCCTTTGCACCTGACATTTTTTTTGTTTAAAAAAACGTTCTTTTATTAACATGTACACATGTATGTATGTATTACATTTGCATAAAGACCTCGAAAAACAAAGAAAATCACTAGAATGAGCCAGAAAAACCCTTTGCGCATGCGCCAGCAGTTCGGTTATCCCGAGGTGATGAGATTTCGGAAATATGGAAATTTGGGGAACGAAAATGTTCGGATATGTGGATGTTGAGTATACTTTGCTTACCAAGTAACAAAATTTACCTCTGGTTTCTAGAATCTGGTCAAATGATAGGTATAATAAGAGGCATTATCCGTAACGATAAATTAATTTGGAATAATATTAGGTAAAAGCTGTTCGAACCCTTTTTTTAAATAAATCTGTGTTCATGTCCGAAAGATATCAGGAGACTATATTATATTTTTGTACAACAAATCACGTCGTTTTAAACATACATATTTTGTCCTGTAATACCCTAAGTACCCACTTTCTGGTATTTAAATACTTCTAAAGTAAAATGTATATGTAAATACATTTAGAAAATAATTCCCCATGAAATATTTTTTTAATAAATACTCGTAGTACCTAATCCATAATTTAAAGTAATTTAAACTATTGATATACAAAGGTTTAATACTTTTTCACATATTTAAAAAGTAATGCACACTAGATAACTTTCACGAGTTTCAAATTTTTTATTGTTTAGTTGTAACTGTTGCAATTCTTCAAATTTGTAGTAGTTGTTGTAGGTATAATGCAAAATAAAAATTCAGAAGAGTCTACTAGGTTTGTAAATTAAGTAATGAGACTGGCAACATAGCGCCCGACCTAGCAACACTGCGGAGACGAGACTTGGAAGGGTGGTAGGTTAACATGTAATGCACCTTCAGTACAGTTTTAACTTGTTAGAGTCATTTGATAGAATCCAGGTTTTTCGGTGGTTTAAGGCATTCTCAGAAGGAAGAGTCGATTGAAGATGAACCACGCAGCTGACGGCCTTCATCTTCAAGAACCGATGAAAATGTCGATAGAATATGGAACCTTGTGCGTTCAGGGAGGAATGATCGGGGAAGAGTTAAATTTGAATCACATCACTGTTCATTAAATTTTGACTAACGAATTGGGGATGAGAAAAATCTGCGTAAAAATAGTTCCAACATACCTTTTGCAGGAAGAAAAGGACATCAAGAGATAAAAGTGTATTGTTTTTTTGAAATCACACTTCAAGCTCACCAAGACCCAAAAAACAAGAATGAGCAAATCGAAGATCAAATACTTGCTGATTTGCTTTTTTTGACAGGCCAAACAGTAAATCAACACTTTTACAGAGATGTTCTTGAAAAACTTCGAAAAAGGGTCATGCGTACGAAACCAATCATCAAGAACAACTGGATGTTGCATCGCGACAATGCGCCTTGTCACACAGCCATTTCAGTAAACGAGTTTTTAGCCAGTAAAAACATTCCTTTGGCTCCTCATCCTCCTTAATCGCCTGACTTGAGTCCTTGTGATTTTTTTCTTCTCCAGAAATTGAAATATCACCTCAAGGGACGTCATTTTGGGACCATAGAAAACATTCAAGCGGCTATAACCAACCACCTGAAGGCTATTCCAGTATATGAGTTCCAGCACTGCTATTAGGAATGGAAGAACCGTCTCCAGCGCTATGTGGCTTCCCAAGGAAGTTATTTTGAAGGAGACAATACTGAATTGCAATTCTATTCGAATAAGAAAATTGTAAAAAATCAGTCTCGTTACTTAATTTACACACCTCGTCTACAAGGTTTAAAGCGGTTTAATGATATATAACAATGACATACCTTATTTCTCATAATATTTGATCATTGTATGTAACGAGCCATAAAAAAATAACTCATTTAAAGTCGGCCGAGCAAAAAAAGACATATTTGTATTCATAATCTTAAATCTATAACCTTATTTAATTGTCAAAGCTATTACATTATATGCCATCATTGATTTTACAGTTGTGACAGTCACTTGTTTAACGTTTCGTCTTAAGCTTCGACATAACCGCTATATCCATCTCTCTCGTTCATAGCCAGATTTGAAGACTTTTTTTATGACTCTATACATTACCTAAATAATAAGTTACCGATACAAGTATGGTATATATTTATTTAGCACTATTATCACAATTACACAAAACTTTTTCGTATTATTTGTTCATTTTCTTTCGCTTATCTGTTCATTGCTCAATTCGGACGAGTTCAGTCAATTGTACTACGATATTTAATCACCTTTTCCTAAACAACGGTTCAATCCGAATCGAGATTTATTTTCTAACGCAAATCACTTATAAAGACATACGTATGTGTATGTACTTAACCTAATTGTTATACTATAACCACTTAACTACCAACATATTTTACATTACACATTTATATAGATATAAAAAAACGCTTTACATTGACACGTATACTGACTGACACTAAACATGCAAGAAAATATGTTAGTGCGATCGTTATCCTTAATTTATTACCGTTACTATTTTCACAGAACAAGGAATAAGTAAGAGTATTTAAATAAAATAAGACAAGCATCTCGGCTTGACTTTCCAATCGTGTTTCACTTTTCTGTCCAAAACGAGTATAATCGCTTAAAATTATTAATATAAATAGTCAGTAGTTTCAGTAAATTGGACAGCACAATGCGGAAATGCAAGATTACAGGTTTGTGTATATTTTAAAGCCATTTAGGTATTTATGTAATCATACGTATATCAAACATTGGAAAATTAAGCCGTCACCATTTAAACTTCGAAGTAGCATTATTGGATTTTTATTCAAATCATATGAAAATAATAGGATGAAAGTGAAAGAACGAATAATATATTCTATAAATATAAAGTAGGCCAATGGTTTCTCAACTTGTTAGACAAAAGTAGGTTTCTAAAAGCTCTTCCATTGCTCATCCACAATCATTGACACCAGAAGAATATTTGCTAGGACTAAATAACTCCTAAGTGAGAAAGTAGGTGTTCCATTATCCAAAAAGTATTAGTTTTTCTTTAGTCCTACATATTCTTTTATCAAACCCCTGAATTTATTCTCTAAACTCCTAAATATATAAACTCCAAATAAAAAAATGCTATTTTATATTTCATGTACAGAATCGTATTCGCTCCATTGTCGTTATTTTTAGGATTATCTTTCGAATGAGAGGTATGTGGAATTTAGGCAAACAAAATCCAGTTGGTTTGGAATTTTGCTCCATAATAAGTCAATGGCAAAATCAATTGAAGGGGTGACAATAGTTTCACGATTTTTGTTTTCTTTCTTTTCATTAGAAACTCACCCCTGGTTGTACTCAGTTATTTCTTCTCATTATGTGACTCACTAATTGAAAGTATGTTAAAAAAAATTCGTTTGTTGTATTCTCATTAATTTCGGTCATCTTTTTTGCTCTCATATTTGAAAACGTTAGATAATAATGAAGTAATTTTACATTAAATACCGAAGTATATAATAGACAAACACTAAGTTCTTTTGTACTACTTACTCAATCCCTACCGCCTTTACGTACTAATATCACCATGTAGATAGAGGAAAACTCCTCCCATATTATATTTACTCGTGCTCGAATGGCCACCGACAGCGTGGTGCGACAGAAAACTACTCACACATAACAAGATCAAGATCAAATATCAGTGAAAAATAAAAAAAATGACTATTTAGCTAACTATTTGTTAGATATAAAGATCTACGCCAAAAATTTGAAATTAAAAGCATCCGAGGCCTTTGCTGTCGAGGACTAAGCTATCGAAGCTATCACTATTCAGAGAGTATAAGATGCTATTTCAAACTGATACTGTCACTGGCATTGACACAGACATAAATCCTCGTGTAGGTAATAGTAAGTATAATCTTTTTTTGATAACTCATTTTTAAAAATATGTAAAAGTAAAAGGTAATGAGAGGTAATAGACAATAATAAATAACAGGTAACTTTAATAAATCCTGCTAGTATAAACGTTACAGATGATGACAAAACCAGAAAAATAATTATGCTTAGTTTTAAGAAAACAAAAAACTCAAAATGTGTTATATCCTGAACGTACTATACAACTTTCTTAACTTTGCATGCAACTTCGTTATAAACACAAAAAAAAACAAAGGGTCGACATCCTAAAATTCAGAACAAGCATCTTACATATTTTTTGAGTATCTAACATATTTTTTAAGTTACAAGATATAAAGTACTTTTACAAAGTATCTAAGATACAGTTAATTTTCTCAGAAAGAAGAAATATCTAAGATATACTAAGTATCTAAGATACTAAAAGTATTTACAACTTTGAAAAGTATGTTGTCTTTTAAGATACTTCCAGCTCTGCTATCAAGTGTTGGTCAATATCTGCGTATCGCTCCTTATCCAGCCGTGTCATAAGGGGCCATTCATTAATTACGTACGGGTCTCGAGGGGGGGGGGGGTTAGAAAAATCTCTACATGCCCTTATTTGGGGAGGGAGGGCTCACGACCCATTCTTATGTAATATTTTGTAAGTCGAAATTTAATATTAAAAATCTAGTTCTATTTCGGGTTCCGAATATCTTTCTCATTCTATAATGTACAATTTGTCTTATTAATTATCATAATGATATTCCAAAGACTAAATAGTTGTCTAATAATTATACCATAGTCATCTATATCTGATAGCAATAAGAGTACAATCTAAGATATCTGTTAAAAAATGAAAATCTTTAATACGTCAATCTGTGAGTTTTAGTGTGACTGATCCTTTTTTAACATTTTATTATTCTGAAAAACGAGATATAATCTTACATAAGAAGGGGGGGGGGGGGTTCAAGAAATCTTATGTACCTTTACATGGGGATAGGGGGGTCAAAAATCGACAAAAGCGTTCTTACGTGATTAATGAATGGCCCCTAAGGAGTTTATCGAGGATCTCTGGACAGGTAGTGAGAGCTACCAGCAAGCCGGCACGCCGTCTGGCTTCCTCGAGACAGAGCCGCCAACGCAGCCGAAGTCAAACTGTCACTCGTGTAAACATATTTTCCTTTGATGCATTGCGAAATCTCGCGCTACTAGAAGCTGACCTTTTCACGCAGAACGGTCACTTCCGCCTACATTGATCAGCCCTAGAAACTGGCCGACGCAATCCGAGAAAAACGTTCGACTCACAACAACAAACGCCTTCACATCATTTAGACGCTTGACGGAAAATAACCGAGCTCCGTTAGGTTCCAGTTGCCCACTCATCTACCATCCGACTACTACTTACTTAACCTTGGTGTTGAAGTTTAACTGCAGGCAAAAAAGTTCGACAACTATGACAACCTCAAAATGGCAGTCGACGACATCCTCACATCACAATTTCCAACTAAATTTTGAAAGAAAGCCATCATTGATTGTCCTCCACTAGATGGGTGAAAGTTATAGACAGTATCTTAAGATAAAGAAATGTCCTCAGAATATGCCGTGAAATCGATCCCCATATCTTGATTTATTACTCTTAGAACATTTGTGAAATTTTTGTCAGCAACAAAATTATATATGGTAATCAATGCAGATCGAAAAGCTTTTATGATCGTAAGTTACTTTAGGTATGGTATAAGGGTTGATGGTCAGTTCAAGCTTTTCAAATATATTGTCCACATATAGTCATGGATTTCGACCAGTTTCGCCTGTTTTGAGTAAATTTGTGGCTTTGTTTAGAGAAACACGGAGTGTGAATAGAAAGCATGTCAGTGGGAGACCACATTTCTCAAAAAAAATGAGGCAAATTTTTAATAACACCCACAAACTCCTATTCGGCATTCAAGTCAGCAAATAAATGTATCCAACGGAACCTGCAATATGATACTGACATGAGATCTGCTTATGCACACTTATCGTGTAATCTCAGTCCAAAAGTCGTTACCAGACGACCAGCCGCAGCGTTTTACCTCTCTGGTGATGTTAATTCTCAACAAATGAGAATGTGGAAAATCTACATTTCTTTCTAGATAAACCTCTGCATTCTCAGAAAGTTGGCGTCGAAAAGAAGGTTAATGGAATAGATTGTTTTGAAGGGACTCTCAATTCGGCACGAGACCGTAATGGAATTTTAGAAAACTACTACTTCCAACAGAACGAGGCACCAACCGCGGTTCGTTCCATCTTCCCATGGATCTAGTTCAGTTTAGTAGATGTTCGCTGTAAAACTAATTTCAACGAACGGTTCACGAGCGGTTAGGCTCGCAAATATATACGCACCTTTAGATTCTTGTTTTACGCTTGACTCAACAGATAAAAAAAATATGTTTTAATTTGCCAAAATAATACCTACGGTGAAACTAGCGCCCTCTAGGAGCAACATCAAAATAAGCTTAAAATTCGTAATTCTCACACCAAAAAACATAAAACCAATCAGATTTATACTATCAAAACTTTCTTTGAGAAATTTCAGAATGAAATTTAAACTTTGAACACGCTGTATCTCTTAACCCTTAGCTGCACCACTTCAATTTTGTAACATAACTGCACATGGGGTCTTCCAGGACCCCAAGTTGAAAAATTGCTTAAAACATTCTTCTATCCTCTTTATAGGCCTACAGAACTGTACAGAAGTGTTAATTGGTACATTATGGACTAGAAAAATCAGCCATACTAGAGATTCAACTCTTTTTTCCACAAGGATTGAGAAAATAAGTGAATGAAATTCTGAAAATGCATTTTTTCCTTTAAACTTCGTAAAACTCTTATTTAGTTATATGAAGACTTGAAATTGTGGGTAATGGTGCATTTTATACTATATTTCAAAAAAAAATAAACACAGTATAAGGGCTTCTTTCAAAAAATATATTTATTCTTGCAAAAAACTAGTCAAAAATATAAAAAGATTTTTCCATGTGAAAAATGCATGTTTTTTATACACGAAAAATAAATGTAATACACTGACACGTGTTCGTTTTATTTTTGTGATGTAAAACATTTTAGATAATTTAAGCAGATTTAGAAAATTTGAGCGGATAGACGTAAACTGTATGCGCGAGGTAACCGGGACCCCACCACTACTTACTTTAAGCGTTCTACATCTACATCAGGGCATTAGTTTTATGATATTTCGAAATTTTAAATAAATTTTAAATTAATTTTTAAATAATTTTAAAAGATTAAAAGTACTTTTAAAAAAAGGATGAGGTCCCTCAGGACCCCCAGGTGCAGCTAAGGGTTAAACTAGCGACATTGGTATAAGGCATGTTGAGCTCAAAATATTTTGGTGTCTAGTATCTCCAGTTTAGTCTTGTCCCATTCTTTCTGACTCACCCCGTATATGTTTTTTTAATAATGTAGTAGCAATGACTAATGTAACTTTTGTAATGTAATGTAATGTAACTTTCTTCTATAAACTTCAGAACTTGACAGACTGTTGTAAATATTAAGAGTTAACAATAAACTTGGGAAGATGATATTTTTTGGTGCAACTGAAATGTGTGCGACGCGTCCATTGTGCTGCACACGCTGTATTACAGGAAGTGATAGTTCTTCGGAATCGCGTTAAGGTTGCGCGCACGTCTTCTCTACCGGTGATTTATTAATGTTTTTACCACATTCTAATTATATGTATGTGACGCAAGATCTTGCTTATAAGTAGTAATGTACTATTATACCGTACACGAGCAAAAACTTCTATACCGGCTTATAAAGATTCTAATTAAATGTTAAACCGCATTAAAATGCATTTTTAAGGCACGCTAAAAGTGCGAGAACTTTATGTCAGTGTCAATAACAACGTAGAAAAAAACAACTTATCTCAAATAATCGCTAATTGATATGCAAACTTAGAATAATTGTCGGAGAATTATCAGTAAGTTACGTTAAATCGAAGTGATGTCTAATTAATATGAACAAATTACACTAATTGTAAAGTAAAAAAAAATGTGACAAACATTTTTTGTAAGATTGCAATTTGAAAAGACTACAAGAATCGTAATGAAACTGATATACTACAGTGAAACAGTTAGGATTTAAAAATGAAGAATTTGGTAAAAGAAGATTCCTAAAAACGCAAAAGTTTGGACATAAATCGGTCGAATATAAAAACAATATAAAACTTCTTACTGATTGCTTAAGGGGGGTAAACCACTCTAGAGGCCGAAAAATGGATCACACTTTGGGTTTTTTTTCTAGAAAGAAACTAAACAACATACCGAAATTAAGTAAAAAGGTCTTTTTATTATACAAGTACTGAAGTGTGTTTGTAAATTTTTCCAGAGCTGTACAAAACAAAATGGCGGCTTCCCGGTATACTTCCCTAGGCACTTTTTTTATGGCTACGTGGCCGGACCAATAACTTCTGCAAATTTGAAGATACAATCATGATCCAAAAAAAAAAACAATTTAGTTTGATATTATATAGGTTTAACAGTACGTAGGATTTTTTTTTAAATTGACTTTTGAAAAAATGGCGTTTTTGAAGAAAAAATTCGAAGAAACGAAAATAAATTGCTCGAAAATTGTTGATAACAATTGAACTATGCATTATAAAAAAATCCTTCTTTCTGTCGAAGAGAGTTTTGAATATCCAGTAAAAATTTCAAGCCAATCGAACAAAACTTGTTTGAGCTCGGTCCGACTGACTTGTAATTTGTTGTTTAAAGTTTTGAAAAGTACTGAAAAAATAAGGTTAAATTCAATATACATTTAATCTGCAATGCCTGCGCCATACAATTGGCCTTCCAGATTCTCATCCTCCTTCTGCCTCTCCTTCCTTAGTGATTTTGCATCGATTCTCACCTCTTTTGCAACGCCGGACAAGGATTTCTCCGCCTTGTTAATGCGTTTCGCGTCGATCTTGCAGCGCATATTGTATGCAAGTGTTTCGGCCGATTTTCATGCCCATGGTCTCTACTATTTGCATTATGGATGCAAATCCATCGTTGTAAATACCGATGAAGATGTGCGTGGTTATATATATATGTAGTTATAGCCACGCACCACATTGTTTTACCACTTTGAATTGATTTCGGAGCCAATGCCCAGACGGTGACATTGAAAGATTCATTACTATTTTGAGATGAGTATATCGGATATAGTAAATCCGATATTCATCGAAAAATGTCTCAACACTTCCTATATATGTGTGTGCGGTCTGTGAAAAGGTACCAGATTTCGATAGAGCATAAATTTCGCTTCAGTTAAAAAAAAAGTCTCTAGCGTTAATATAGCTCGAACTGGAAGCAGGAAAAGTTTCAATATGTAAAATCGTAATTTTGAGAAAAACACATGTAAAGTTTTGGAACAGAACTGTACACGAAAAAAATCGTTCGTACACTTGAAATATCACATCGTAGACGACTTATTTCTACTGTACATGGTTGCCAGATATGTCTAGCACCTATATCCGTTGAAATCCGGAATTACACTCGAACCCCTCTTAAGTCACAAGATTTTAATCCAAATTTAAAAAACTTTTTTCGTGTTTTAGCTGCAAAAAGTAATATTTAGAGATATACCACATCACTTGTTATAACGAAAAATGAGCCAACTGAACGGAAAAATCAACGTAAGTATACCCAGTCGTGCGAGACAAAGTTCAATTTTCCAATTGAATGAATATTTTAAAGGTTAAATATTTTTAAAAGACACCTAACCTATTTTAAAGGTTAGGTGTCCATATTTAATGTATTACACAATAATTTTTTTCAATTAAAATTGTACATATTCATGCGAGAATCCAATTTCCAAACGTAGTTCTAAAACTTTTACAGGCGGCGACTTAAGAGGGACGGTTTCGTGACATAATAGGGGAAAACGTAGTGAAATAAGAGAGGATGTGAATTAAGCGAAGGTGACTTAAGAGGGGTTCGAGTGTAGTATTTTTCGACTTGAAACTGCGTTTTGAGCTCTAGCGCAAAATTCACTTTTCCGACATCTGGCACTTTTTCACAGACGGAATCACATATACAAAAAAACAGGTATCTTCAATACCACGTGGCGAACAGATGCTCCACTTCTCGATACCAACAACGGTACCCAGATTGCGCTCGCATAGAGCAGCGAAAGGGATCGCGCTAGATTCAAAATTCGAGCCCTTACAAGTTTCTCCCATACATAAAACATTTCCGCGTAATTTTTACTATGTTAAGGGAAATTTTAAGCAGAAAAAAAATTCGATTTTTCGAAAGTATAGAGTGGTTCACCCCCTTAACTAAAAGGAATGAAACACGCACTTTGATTTGATCTAATCAGACAAAATAACACAGTAAGATGTTTTAATAAGTATTTTTATAAACATACTGTGGCTCCTTGATCTCTCTACGTTCTCACAGCAGCTGCACTCGGTTACATAGTGGTAATTTTTACGACTGGTCTCGGTTTAATTTCCATTGTTGATGAACGATATTGACTCACGATCTAAGATAAACCGTTATTATACAACTTGTATAAGCAGCAACCATAAATCAGAATACTTGTTCAAGTGTTGCTGCAAGCTATCACGAAATGGTTGAAACTTAATATCAGCTAAGACTGGGTGACACGAATATTTCTTTGGCGTTCTCGCCCTAGAAGTTGGCATTATCGAAACAAGCTTTAAAATTTGTTTATCGCCTTAAATATTTTGTAGATTTCTTTAAATGTAAGAATACATATAATTTGAAAATAATCAACTTTAAATTAGTTTCCGTAAACAACATTTTTTAAAAAGTTTAATATTGAAATATAGTCACGCTTTATATAAAATATTTTTTCTGAGAAGTGAAATAGTATCACCGTTATCGTTTTTGCCAGCAAAATTATGTTTTATTTTGCGAGTTATTTATCACGATAATGAGCACTTAACAAAGTTAAAAGTTAAACAAAATATATGTTTATATAGTACAGCTACAATTTCAAATAATTGAAATATTTGGAGGCGGTAACCAGAACTTTCAGCTGTGTATTACTATATATCTCCAGTTTTTGCTATTGCAAATAGTGGAATATTTTGTCTTCCAATATTTGAAAACTGAAAGTTTCTTACCTGAAAAAGGACCTTAAAAGTCTAAAAGAAAATGACATTATTTAGATTATTTAGTAGACTGAAACCATTTCAGTATCATCATTTAAACGATTTTGATCGCTTGCATATTCAAAAATTTTTATTTGAAAAGTTTGTAGAAAGTTTTTTTTATGATTTTCTATTTTATTTTTGGTACTCGTTTGTCCAAGGAAGTCCATGTTTGCCCAATAAGTAGACTTTTTCAGATAAAAGGATATGGTGGTGTTCTTTTTCCATTGAGACTCACTTACATCACAATGTTTTGAAAGTAAACAGTTTAATGCTATAGATTGTTTGTACAAGATTAGTCAACGATTCCTCGTTTGTTATTGTTGTTAATCCATACTCCATATTTTTAAATCGGTAGTTGCTACTTTCCATGCTCGGTATGTAATATACTCCAGTAGTATTGATGATGATTATAATTAATGAAGTAATGAATATTACGTTTGTCAATTTAGTTAAATATTTATCTTATCAGAATAGACAATAATGTTTTGCACAATGATGCATGCACTTAAAAATGAAAATGTATTAAGGTGTTTTTCTTTGTTCATAGCTACCTAAAATAAATAACACAGGGCCACAAAAGTATTTCCAATACGCGGAAGCACAGACTCGGTCTACTGTATATTATTTGGGTTGCTGAATACGAATCAGACCTGAGTTTTCTTCGTTTATCGCTAGTTTTTTTTTCTACCCTCAAAAAACACATATTACACGGTAGCTTGATTACACAGGCATACAAAGCCAGAGAAGGCCATTCCTCTTCTACGTTTTTCAATGCTTCGTATCAAATTCTGATGTCGGGATGCATTTATGACTATCAGTTCTTCCCCCTAGAAACAAAAATCCCTATGAAAAACACTAAATCAGAAACCATGTCATATACCTGACGAGCTTGTGACTGTAATGTTACGGGGATGATCTAACAACAACCCTAAGTCTCAGAAACCTTCAACTCTACGACACACATACTCAAAACCCCATTACCCCAAAACATTAGCCTCAAAAGTCCTATATATGTATGTGTTCTGCAACTGCTAGATGCTGCGCAGGAAATGATAAATAAGCATGAATATGATTCAATCATTTGTGTAATCATTTGAGGTTTTCGGTATATACAAGGTGTGTATATTAAGTGATAAGACTGGCAACGTAACGCCCGATCTAGCAACACTGCGGAGACTAACATGTAATGCACCTTCAATACAAGTTTGACCTTGTTAGAGTGATTTGTTTTTTCTAGTGCGTTTTAAAAACGAGTAACATATTAATTTTAAGCAACAGTGTGCTCAAGGTTTTGCTTCAGACTTGGACACAGCACAACGGATACTTTTGCAAAACTTCAATACGCCTACGGAAACAGTGTTTTTTCAACAGCCCAGGTTTTTCGGTGGTTTAAGGCATTCTCAAAAGGAAGAGAGTCGAATGAAGATGAACCACGCAGCGGAATCTTCATCTTCAAGAACCGATGCAAATGTTGATTGAATACAGGATCTTGTGGATTCAGATCGTCGAGTCGGTTGGTGACAAGAATGATCGGGGAAGAGTTAAATTTGAATTACACCACTTTTCATCAGATTTTGACTAATGAATTGTTGATGAGAGAAATGTGCTCAAAAATGGTTCCAAAAAAACCTTTCGCAGGAAAAAAGGACATCAGGAGAGAAAGGTGTCTTGACTTTTTGGAATCGATTGAAAGTGATCCCCATTGTATAGAACGTGTCATTACTGGTGATGAGACTTGGGTGTTTGCGTACGACCCGGAAACCAAGCGCCAAACCATGGAATGGCACACTTCATACTCTCCAAGACCCAAAAAAAGCAAGAATGAGCAGGTCGGAGATCAAATGCATACTGATTTGATTTTTTGATAACCAGGAAATTGTCCACAAAAGAGGTTGTGCCTCCAGGCCAAACAGTAAATCAACACTTTCACAGAGAGGTTCTTGAAAAACTTCGAAAAATGGTCATACATGTAACACCAAACATCAAGAACAACTGGATGTTGCATTGCAACAAAGCTCCTTGTCACACAACCATTTCAGTGAACACGTTTTTAGCCAGTAAAAACATTCCTGCAGCTCCTCAGCCTCCTTATTCGCCTGGCTTGAGTGCTTGTAACTTTTTTCTCTTCCCGAGATTGAAAAATCACCTCAAGGGACGTAATTTTGGGACCATAGAAAACATTCAAACGGCTGTAACCGACCAGCTAAAGGCTATTCCAGTATATGAGTTCCGGCACTGCTATAAGGAATGGTCTCTAGCGCTGTGTGGCTTCCCAAGGAAGTTATTTTAAGGGAGACAATACTGAATTGTAATTATATTGGAATAAAAAAAAAATCAGTCACATTACTTAATTTACCCACTTCGTATGTATTCTATGCATTTGGTTTATTGATATAATATTAGTTCAAATACACAGATAATTATTGACATTAACTATTTATCAAAAAAGCGACATACGTTATACCGTTGTAATCAGAAAGTTAGGCGGAATTCAACAAATAAAAAAATACAAGGTGTTCCATAACAAAACTGATTAAACAGCTGCTACACTTTGGTTTCAATTGATTTTTTTAACAGAATATTCTGAAATTCCAGAAAAAAATAGGTTACCTAAAAAAATCACAGCTCAAAAAATAACGGAGAAAAAAGGGGGGTCACTATTACGAATCCAAAATATCACTTCGACCAGAATAGCGGATTGTTTTACGTGGCCAATGAAATATGTACTTCATACATCATTACGTCTGCATTTAGCGTGGCAAATAAATTACACTTTGAACGACTAAAGTGAATCGGCTTCCCTGGAGATTACTCACGGGTTTTATTTATATCATATCTAACGCGGTGCTATTCCAGCTGCACCGCGCGCACCGCTCTTCCAACAGCCGGAATTCTTTATGGATTCGTGTTCGCGCTATAAAACCTCATATGGATTTTTTCGCGTCACATATGAAAGCGGAATTCTTATGTACACAGTAGCGACTCGTAATATTTTTCAGGAGACTGACGTTTCTTAGGTAAACAACGTACAGTGGAGTCTCCATTATCCGGAATAGTCGGGACCGGACCTATTCCGGATAAGCGAGTTTTTAACCTGTTGCCTGTTTTAGGCTACTTTTTTTAAATCAAAATATAAATTGGAACGGAAGCAACTTTATTCATTGAAATTGCATGTTGTTTAAGTCTTACTTAAGCAAATTAAGAAAACACTTCAACAATAAAAAAAGATAAATATGTTCTCTTAAAATATGTCATAAACAAATAAAAATAAATACAAGCGCATAAAATCAATATGTATAGGTTGTCGGCACTTTTGGGAAGCAATTCAGTTGCCTTAAGACAGAGTGTGCGGTTTGCACATTCCTCTCCTACTTTTTTGTGAAACAACAGATTAAGTAAACAGAAGTAAGAAAAATGGAAGTAAACAGTAGACGAAAGAAACAAAAGTAGAAGAAGTAGCAGTAAACAGAATTTTCATGGCCGTTTTAATTTTTGAGATACAGGGTGAAACTGAATATTTGCACTTTTCGAACACCCCTTCTTTTTATCTAATGTTGTAGGAAATTAAATTATCTACAAAAAAGGTCATATGAAATTTTACTATAAAGTTAGTAATTTAGGATTAAAATCCAAAAAAAACATGATTTTTGAGCAAAAAATGACTACAATTTTTTATTGGCGAGATAGTTCATAAATTGTAAACTAGCTGTAGGACCTTTTAAAGAGGAAGGATTTCTCTACAACTTCCGCCCATGGTCAATTCAATAGCATGAAATATCGCGATGCTATAGATAATTGAAAAAGATATATTTTTTTTACGGGTTAATTAAATGGGAAATTTTCAAATTCATTCAGCGAGTACTTAAAATTAAAATTAAGAGCTCATCTTTGGTGGGATTTTTTGTATATGTCTAGAATGATATTTCGTCAATAGAGTTAAAAAAATAGTCGCCTCAAACTAAGCACCCTACTGTATATACATACAGTAAGCAACGAAAGTCATCACACACCCACTTTTTGAAGTTTGCTTAAATTCTGATAATTTTTGTATTACAGCATTGATTTTTTTTGCTTTTGACAGGATTATAGCTTGTGATATTCTGCGTCTAATAAGCCGAAGTTGAAGGCGGTATGTCCATTGTGTGAAAAGATATCGCTAAAAAAATAAAATTTCAGTGTTTTCAGAGCAACGTAAATAACTCCGAAAAATAGTAAATCCCTTTCGAAGTTTTTGGACTCGTATTAAAGGGAAATCTTCAGTGTATCTATTTTACTAACTGTCATTTTGAAAAAAAAATTCCTACACATGAAAAAAATCTAAAGTTGAACCAAAAATATCACGAAAATTCAAAAAAGCCCTGTACGCCACACATTACTCCAACAAAAATTTAGGATTAATATCCCTCTAGATCTCTCTGTGTTTTATTAAAATTTCAGGAACAATGATTTTTACGAAAACAATACTAAGGATGGTAGAATTTTTGAATTTTCGTGATATTTTTGGTTCAACTTTAGATTTTTTCGTCTAGGAAATTGTTTTTCAAAATGACTCAGTATAGATACACTGGATTTCCCTTTAATACGAGTCCAACAACTTGGAAAGAGAGTTACTATTTTCGGAGTTATTTACGTTTCTTTGAAAACATTGAAATTTTACTTTTTTAGCGATATCTTTTCACACAATGGACATAACGCCTTCAACTTCGGCTTATTAGACGCAGAATATCACAAGCTATAATCCTGTCAAAAGCAAAAAAAAATCAATACTGTAATACAAAAATTATCAGAATTTAAGCAAACTTCAAAAAGTGGGTATGATGACTTTCGTTGCTTACTGTATATATATATATATATATATATATTTTGTGTAATGTGATGGTCAATGATCATGATCAAGCGATATTGCTGAAACTACATTTGGATGTTTTCTATTAATTAATTATATTATTCTAATTAACATGGCGAGTGGTCATTTTTCGTGTTGTTCCGGATAACCAGGAGTAGGTATACAGAATTTACTGTAATACAATAAGTAAATAATGTCCAAAAGTCGCATTTAAAAATTGTAATATTGTACAAATAACCGAATTAACAAAAGATAATTAACAAAACAAGTAATTAAGAGTGTAATTGAAAACATTTGTATGTATACAGGTATTGTGACATGCATTTCTGTAATATCTTGGTATTAAGAGAAGGACTTCCGTAGTTATGGAGCAGCCAGCAGTGTGTGTATGTGATTAAATTAAAATCCCAAACAAATTGGGATTTATAGGATAATTTTGAGATAAAGGACTCCTTTGAATTTTTTTTTGCAGATAGTTTCACCATTGAATGAAATTTAATTGAATCTGTTAGTATACACTGAGAAGTATTTGATTACTGTGCAAATCGATCGTACTTGAGTTGATCATCGTAATTGAATTGGTGAGGTCGAGAAATATACCTACCAATATACCACTTACATACTTTTACTCATAGTACTTTTCTCATAATTCTATTATGTTGCAAACACTTAAATTTTCAGGGTCAATTGGATCTATTGATTCAATAATATTAAAAACACTGCTAAGGAAGTCACCACTTTCGCATCCAATTTGTTCAGATTATTATCTACATACATACTAACATACAGATAGAATCGTTATCGTCATTTCAGATAATTTTAAGCCAATTGATAAAATTGTATTAATATTATTTTCACCGATATTAGTGCAGGGTACCTGCAATACATGGATATATTCAGAATTATTTTTTAAATGATCAAATTTACATTAAGCTCATTACACAATACAGATACACAATAAATGGTATGATATACTTACATATATTGTATCAAATGAATACCAAATTTAAAACTTTCTAATGCTTTCTTCGAAAATAACATCAAAGTGTTATTTAAAACACTTAACTGAGGGGAAGATACAATTAGAGGGTCCAAAAAATCTATTGTTTTTTTTTTACCTAAAAAGATAGTAAATGTATCGTAGAATATGCATGTAATATTTTAAAATCAAATTCAAAGCCCTTCTATTTTTTGGCCGTTCTTCGAAGAGAGAGTGTTGTATGTATTTCGGCGCTGTCGACTCAGGGGACCTTTTGGTCCATAGTGTCCTCTTTTGATATACCTTGGGGCGAATTTACATATACAGGCTCGCCAAGAGCTTCAGCAAAGTATAAATGAGTTTTATGAAGAATCTAGAGCTACTGATGCCCCTGGCATCACTAATTAAGGCATAAGTATAGTATCATTTTCAGGCAGTCAAAACTTTAAACGCGTTTTTCTCAAAACAGCATATTTGAAATTTGCGGGAAAAAATATCTCAAAAAGTTCTCAACCGATCTTGACGAATCTTTCAGGATTTCTTGTCTATATAACGAGTTTCTATGTGAACCAAAAGTTTATACAATTCGACTTTGCAAAATATGAAATATTGCAAAAAATTCGAAAATTTTGGCAAATTTTCGATTTTTTTCGAAAAACGCGCCAATTCCTTAATTTTTTTTCTTCAATTTTTTTTATTGGTTCACATAGAAACTGTAACATTAATTGACTTAAATTTTTGTATTGGACTGTTTCAAATGAAAATTACGGCCTCCAGAACGCCCGCAAGTCGATGCCTCATTCTTGCTGCCTTTGACCGCTTATAAATCTGCCATTTTGAAATTAAAAAAAAAAAAAAAATATATAATCTTTAAACGTGTACAAAACATCATGCCAAATTTCAATTTCAATAATTCCTTCATAGTTAAAAAGAAGTTTGAAAAATGCTTGATTTTTTGGCCTTCTGATTGTATCTCCCCCCTTAATTTAATACAAGACTCCTTAAATTCCAATTTCCTTAAGACTTCCTCTGAAATCTCCAATGAAATCCCATTCCCCTGAATTCCTTCGGACATCCTAGACATTGTACACTAGACTTCCTACGCGGTTTCTCCCTCGCACTTAACATATTTTATATCAAAATTAAGTGATTAAAAAAGCGTATTTGTATTTTATTTATTCACTTTAATAAGTAATAAATAATATGATAAACAAATCTAGGTAAACATTCGGATAACAGACTGTATGTTGTTTGGAACTGTAATCACGTAATCACGATCAGTGTAATAAAATTGTGGTTACTGCATTTACAAATAACCTTTGCTGACTACGACCTCTTTCTGGTTCATTGTTTATGTTACGTATTTAAAAAGCGATTAAATAAACATGTCTGATCTGGCCGACAAGTAGTGTTCTGTTAACCGTAGAATAACAATGAACCTAGTATATAAAGGGTGTATGGTTTTTTTCCTTCCACTGCAATATTTCATTAACATACATACTCTATTTCGTTAACATACAAATTCTATTTCTATGTAGATATAAATTTATTAGTTAGCATTAAAATAAAGCGTTTAAAATTGCTGGAAAAAATAATTATAAATTAAAACAACTTTATGTATGTTATTATACTTAAGAAAATTTTGAAAAGCTGGCAACGCGATGCCACCAACACCGATGGCGGCAACCAGCAAATGCCGACCAGTATACTAGAAGATTGCTTTATATGTAATACATCCAAATACTCATTCGGTCCACTGTGCCATAAATTTTTTACGACGTCGTTAAAATGATTTACGACTAGAAATTCCACGTGTTTAAGGCGCCAGTGACGTGTATATCAGCTAGGTTTATTAACACAGACAATTTTTTGAGATTGTCTGGCTAAATGACCATTATTTACAGCAAATTATATTACAAATATTAAGAGTTTTGTATGCAGGCTAATTTTAATCTCCTATATTGATTTGAATGAACAAAATTATTTCACAATTTTTGAATCTATAAAAGATATATGCACGCCCATGGAATCATAAAGTTGCACCGCTTTTTTTGTTCCCCAGGCGTATTTATCATTTTCAATTAAAATTAGAAGGACTATACATTATGTACTCTATAAAAATAGGTCATTAAGTAGCTTATCTGGTATGGCTATTGACACTTGCGTAACTTAACGATATGCAAATTATTGCAAAATGCAAAACCATTCCATAAATTTATATGTATGCTGGAATTGGCCATTTTTCACTTTTTAGCTCTTATCAACTTTTAGGCGAGTGTGACGGGTGAGAGTAGAAATTTTATTTTTATTCTTTAAACAACTATACCACAGGCCATCAAGGGTCAGGAAACAGAAACTCTAGTATCCTTTTCCGAAGATTTCCGGTGCGCTCAATCCGAATCTGGCCTCAGAATTACTCCATCACGTCAGGTTTTTGAGATACCCTAACCTAAATGTGCAAAAACACAATTTTTTAACATATTTGAGGTTATGTAACATCATAACGTATTTTGTTTTCACAAAACTGGTAATAGTATCTAAAAATATGATTCTTCCTCTTTCTCTTTAATTAAATTTGAATCGTCCAGATTAAGATACTATAGAGTAATGGTGGGTTCATGCAGAAATTTTTAGTAATAAGAATAAAAGTTAAACCTTCGTTTTATAATGACCCAGTTCATGCAGTAAATATAATTTTTAGTAATAATTTTAAAAATAAGGATTTACTGCATGAACAGGGTCATTATAAAACGAAGGTTTAACTTTTATTCTTATTACTATTCTTATTCTTATTACTAAAAATTTCTGCATGAACCCACCATAAGGTATTCTAATCCTGCAATGCATGATGGGAAATGTGTCAAGAGGTCGCGCCGCCACACGTGTTTTTTGAAAACTAACTAATACCTAAGCTACATTCATACAACTCCCAGGGCAATAAAAATTATAAAAAATAAATAACGTCGCAAAAATTATTTTTCGTTACAAATAATATTATTTCATTACAAATAATAATAATATTATATGGTTAAATCATATAATATTATTATTTAGTTTTGGTATTTATTTACTAATTACAGCTAATTAATATTATTTGTAATGAAAAATAATTTTTGCGACGTTGATTTATTTATTTTTTATAATTTTTATTGCCCTGGGAATTGCATGAATGTAGCTTAGGTATTAGTTAGCTTTCAAAACACACAGGGTTAGAATCTTGACCATTTCTCATGCATTGCAGGATAATCTTATTAGTATCCTGGACTATTCAAAATTAATTAAAGAGAAAGAGGAAGAATCATACTTTTAATTACTAGTTTTGTGAAATCAAAACACCTTATGATATTACATAACCTCACATATGTCAAAAAACAGTGTTTTTGTCACTTTTAGGTTAGGATATCTCAAAAACTTGACGTGGTGGAGCAATTCGGCCAGATTCGGATTCAGTGCATCGAAAACCTTCGGAAAAGTGTACTACAGTTTCTGTTACCGAAAATCAGTCAAATTTTGTTGGCCTGTGACTCGCAGAAGAACCCAAACTTGAAACATTCATTTTGAACTGTTGATAAATTTATATCTTCTGACATTTTGAATTTTGACAGCGATGTCATTGGAGAGAGTTATTAAAGTTAGAGCCATCTATAATAATTTCAATTTTTCATTGTAGACGTAGACGCATTCAGCATTTTTAGAAGTCAAAGAATTGTGCTGCTATAGTACTGTCCCTATATGCTTTGAGATATTTTTTGTATCTTTTAGTCACTTTTTAAGTTAAAGGTGAGTGAACTAGAGTTAACTTAGTTTTTTTAACACTCATTTGTTCAAAATCCGACCGAACGGAAAAAAATGCAATTTTGATGAACTCTACTGATATAATTAATTGACTGTCGTGAGATATCTTTATCCATTTTTTTATATACTTATTTAAGATTGAAATTATAAGTACAAATAAACATTTATGTTAACAGTGAATACCATCATAGCAAAAAATAACGTTCGAACATAACAGATACAGGGATTACCAAATATTCTATAATCTACCCCCAAATGCAAACTCATCCGGTTGGGGGGTTGATTAGAGGCAAATATTCAATTAAACAATTACTCTTTCGTATGCGTAATCTTTGTAAGAAAAAAATTAAATCGGTAGCTTATCAACCGACTTGATTTACCTCCTTTAACTCTTTTCACGCATTTAGGAGTAGGATTTCTATTTACATATAACCAGTTCTTCGCACTGACTTCATTCTTCTCATACGTTCAATTTACACTGAACTAAAATTACATACATATGTTCATATTTACATATGCGGACAATGTCTTTATATATGTACGTATCTAGTTTTTGCGGAGCGATTTCTAAAGTAGAAATTGGTAAATTGTTGACTGAACTGATCATAAAATTAAGCAGAAATGCGGAATATTTTTAGTGTTGCACCCACACCTGTTACATCTCGTTTGAGAATTATGTCTCTTGCCGAAACCGTTGTTTAACCTTGAACATTACGGAATTAGCTAAGTGCTATTAAAGGTAAAATAATATTGTCCTATACCAAAATGGTCATATTGTTCATGGCCTCCGCATACAAACCTGTTTTTGACGTCACTGCGATATCTACATACAATCATCGTATAATGTGCTCTTCCATATACACTTTACTCAAAAAAGTATTCGTACAGGAAGGTTACTAAGAAATATATATTGTTTTTACTAAGAGAGCACAGGATATTAAACACAAATAATTTATAACATAAAGCTTTAACTCTATATGTATTATATACAAAGTTACAATAATATTATTAAACATCTACAACAACATAAAAATATTTATTGAAAACATGTACCTAAAACAGGTCAACAAAGTATTCGTACACTTAAGTGCTAATAATAAAAAATAACAGAAAACCTAAATTAGTAATGGGTATGGTATCCTTTTTGACGAATGACTTCTTGTAGCCTTTTGGGTATAAACTCTCTATTTTGAGTAAAATCAGAAGAAATATTTTCCCACTCTTTAAATAAAACTTTTTTTAAGCGATTTATGTTAGAAATTTCATGTTTCCGGTGTTTAATATCCTGTGAGTAAAAACAATATATATTTCTTAGTAACCTTCCTGTACGAATACTTTTTTGAGTAAGTGTACGGCTGGTATTTGGAAGAGCACATCTCTTACATTCGCCGATATCAATGCCGTATTTATTAAAATTACTTAATGCGTTTAATTTATGCGCACCAGATTTCTTTTTATTTTTTTTAACTCTGAAATCTTGACATATGCGGATTATTCCGATAGCAGCGCATCGGATACAGCGACTCAAAATACACAAGGGGTATCATGTTTATCACGAAAGTTTTTTGTGTATCTATTTTGTCTGCAGTGGCGGCTAGTGAAATCTAAAATGCTGGTATTTGTATAACGAAATGTGAAACCCCCACCAAATTTTAGGGGGTTATTACTAGACCCAAATAGAGGTCTAGAATAGATGAAGTTTGTATTTTTGCTGTATCCCCAGAGAACATTGGAAACGTCTTGCAAAATATTTGTGTATAAAAATATTTTATATTTTCTTGACAATTTATAAAAAAAAAATGCCAAATATTTTGCATCCCGTTTCCAAGGTTTTATGGGTGTGCTGCAGATTTTTGAAAAAAAAGTAGCAAGTTCCGTTTGAAGTTTTTTTTTTTGCTATTCTAGCCTTCCACTTGAGTCTAGTAAAAACCGCTAAAATGTGGTGTGGGTCTCCTTCCATACGAAAATACGAAACAGGACATGCCAATCTGCACTCCTGCCAATCTCCACTGGGTATCTGGCACTAATTTTATTACTTCTAACAATCATATAATAGTTCATAAATCGATCATTTTAAAAATGATATTTACCCTGATGATAAATACATCTAGTTAAAGAAACAATACACTAAATTTATAGGGTTACATTATAGTTTTTTTTTATGTAAGAAATACATAAAATACCTAATACATATTTCAATGTATTCTAAAACTTCCAACAAATAAAGCAAAAACAAAAATCAATATGTACAAACTGAATTCCTTGAATAAGAGGATTTCTTATGTAACACTGGTAACTGTAACTGTTCAACGTAACCTCCATTTTGTAGTGTAAACCAACCTGTCCTCCAAATGATGCACCCCATTATAAAACATTTCTGGTTTATTTGCAACAACTCGTTCCCTAATACAGTCTTAATTATTCCAGCGTCGTTAATGGTTTTCTAAATACTACATTTTTTAAATAATCTCAGAACCAAAAATCCTCTGGGTTCAGATCTAGCGATCTTGGTGGCCATAAATTTTCAAAATTCATTCACCAGTAGCAGTTATAGTTATGATCTCGTCATTCTGTATTTCATAGGAAAAATATGGACCATTGCTGAAACTAGCTGTGAAACTGCACCAAACAATGACTTTCTTGTCGTGAAGACCGTTTTGAATTGTAGATTTTTTTGAGAAGAACATGTAGAAGAGAATGAGAACGGATAGATTTTTTGTTGACCATACTTGACAGTTTTGAGTATTGACCCCACCATAAAGAGAAAAATGAGCCTCATCTGTCATAAAATACGGGATAACTATTTGGGTATATTCGCAAAGAAAAATAATACCTGTTAGCAAATCTTCCTCCTTCAAATCAACCAGTTGTTTAGTTGTTTATTATAAGCATAGATTTTTAAAATTTTCATTTTGAGATATTGCATTAACACTACCGATTGCTTTGATTTTCCTGAAGAACTTATGCAACTTCATATTCATTTCAGACATCACGTCATATTTGGTCTTCCTGATCTCGGGAGGTCGATTACTGACCCTGTTCTTTCAAATTTGCCAATCAAATTACGATTGGCTTTCATTTTACATGGGCCTGCTCTCAACCTCATTCTCGTACGAAATCTTCGTAAACCAACAGTGTAATTTCTACCACATTCATAATAACATTGTAATAAACTTATTCTTGTTTGTACATCCACTTTTTTTAAGTTCGAGTCGTTTAAATTTCAAATCAGTTATATTTTGTGAATAATTCACTAAAATTCGTGTTTAGTAAAATTCACTAAAATTCGAGTTGTTTAGACACTCGTGTCAGTTGTTGTCACAAGTTGTTTAGACACACTAACATCCCATGTGACAGCTAGACTCCAGCCAGATTCGTTTTTGCAATTATAGTATTTCAATTTCCTAAAGCTGTATAAGAATATAATATCCCAAATTCTACGATAACCGTGTATTTTACTATACCGGATTGGCCCATGTTGACTTGGACATGGCAAATATTACCAGAAAAAAAATGTGAATGGAAAGCGGTGTGGAATGGGCCACGCAGATGGTCCGCTGCCGATCGCTTGAGCACAAATTCGACACGGGCGGGGCTTGACAGGCCCTTTGTCGTATAAAGATATACACTGTATTATCCTGTATATAAGTTATGTATTTTTCTCAATGCGCTGAACTAATTTTTTGTTTCCTCGTTGCAGGTACACCCGTCCTCCGCCGACCCCGTCACCCAGCAGATCCAAAGCAAGCTCGGCGACTTCCAGCGGGTCCGGCACTTCTTGGACCAGAAGGACTCGGGGCTGATCGGGGTAGATGGAGTCCCTCCGAGTCCGGGGGCCCCGCCTCCGTCGTCGCGGCACCACATGCCGCTGGCTCCCGGGCCGGTGGCAGGTGCGCCCAGCAGGTGAGAAGCGCTCGCTCCTCTCGTTCAACCGCTCATTAACTTATGATAATAGTAATAATAACAATAACGAGGTATCGTGCACAGGCCGTACGTGAGGGGAAGAAATGCAAAAAGGTTGCACAACGCGTGAGGTAGGCGAGGGAGACTGTGGTGTCTCGTGCTAAGAAAGTGGGAGGGTTGCAAATGGATATTTACGAGAAATATGCCGCAACTGAACATGTTTAATTTTTCACGGTCGAATCTAAAAGTTAGACATTATAAAGCTCCTAAAAATATGTATATTCACATTGTTTAAATATTCTTCATTCATTACTAGAGTCCGGTAAGTGTACTACAACGCAGAAACGGACTCGTAACTCGTTGACGAAAATACATGTGAGCAGGCAAAAAGGCAGGAATAAAAATGTGTTAATAATGTATGTGCATACCTATCGCTTGTGTCATTCAGAAACACCGACTGTCCTTATTGCTTGAACGTACGTAGTCACAACCAGCAGTTTCTTTCTGCATTTCGTCTCGTTAAACGTGAACGATTTGGCCTGTACATGTGATTGTAGAAGGAAAATGATCGTTCCACATCTATCTGAGGTGCAAATTCAAAATGGTTCATATGGACAGAGGACTACACACCACGCACATTATTTTCACGAATTTCACACAGTTGTTTATATTACTAACAGTTGTTTGTTGTCACTAACATCAGTACATTATTTTTTTACATCCACAGAGGAAAATGCCGTGCTACTACTATACAAAGGAAAAAATCACGGGGTCAAATCGCAAGGTCTAAGGGGGAATATGGTCTGCGTGTTCAAACTAATTATATGATTGTCGAAAAATTCGCCCATATAGTTAATTGTCTCCCTAGTAATATGCCCACGAGCTCCATCTTCATGAATATAACCTTCTTGCAATTCGTCGTCATGCAACGTTTATACAAAAGATGTTAATATTTTAATAAACGGTACCTCTCTGCATTCAGTGTTCCGTTAAAAAAAAAATAAGTCCAACAATCCACAGTTCAATGAAGGAGCAAAAGGAAGACCTTCTGCGCTCACAGCTGCCCAACCCTACAATTTTTGTGAGCGTAGTGGAGTTTCAATATAAAAGTGAGGGATGTCTGCACTCCAAAGTCTCATATCAGAATATTAAACTTTACTACTTTACTACTTTAGTTACATAGCCCGAAAGATGGAACCAAGCCTCATCAGTAAAAAAAAAACTTTTTTGAAGAGAGCATCGTCATTATTAAAATGGTTAATAAACCATTGGCAGAACCGTCTTAGAGGTTTGTCCGGTCTGAGAATTTCATGTGAGGGTTGCAGACTATATGGATGGAGCTCCTAATTGATGGTCTTGGATTGTCCGTTATCACTTGCCTAAGCATTTCAACATTTGTTCTGTCCGTATTCTGGATCTGCCACTCCCTTATTTCCAATTGACGCTTCCGGTTTGCTGATTCAAATTTAGGAAACGTTTTACTGACCGCCTAAAATGGTCCAAATCGATAACTGCGGCTGGAAAACTTCCCTGAAGTCCTCAGTTTCGTTTGGAGCTTCAACATGACTGCTATTTCCATCTGTCTTGTTCATAGCCAGATTTGATGACGTGTTTTATTTTTTGGATTGCTCATTATAAATAAACTTGCACATATCTACTGTTATATCATATATATACACTTGTTATTGCATATATCTACTGTTAGAAATCACGACATTGCTTTCATTCCTCACTAATTTCGACAATCACATGAACACGCATCGTATAGCGGAGGAACGAATATCGGAAAGTTTTGAGTCCAACGTTGGACGCATCCTTTGACGCGGAATAAAAATACTGACGAGAGCCCGAATGCGCCAAGTGTCGAACGTTGGCCTCAAACCCCTTCGTCGTACGTCGTTAGCCTGTACGGTGCGTCGTACTAGTTTGCTTCCAGCGTTGAAGGCATTCGTCACATCGTGTAGCGCCGGCTTAAGATGAAATGAAGCAATCGGTAAATAGATTCTTGATATAATGATGTATTAATGGGGAGTGCGAGACCAGCGCTACTGGTTTGGGTGTCAGTTGCGTTAAGCGTTTATTTTTAACAAGTAGCACGTTCTTGTAAATATTTACTTAATTAATAGTCATTAGTGGCATTACGGTAATCCCCAGATAGTCCAATTTGCCGCCGACCGTCGCCCAGACGGTCTGCTCGCCGCTAGCCGCACACTTTTTTCCGGTCCCATGCTCTTCCGATAAACGGGATCTAAGTATAGGATACGGGCTAACCGGCGCGACGCACCAAGACGCCGAAGTAATCGCCTAGTTAGTTCTAGACTGCGAGTTTAATTGCTCCTCGTGATGCCGTTGCCGTTGTAAAAAAAACACACACACACACAAACACGTTTTCTTTTAACACCGAAACATTACACTTTTACTCAACGCGCGGGTTTGGCCAACCGTGTTGACATCATCAGGAGATGTTTAAACTTTATCTTCTAAACGCCGAAGTAATCGCCTAGTTAGTTCTTACTGCGAGTTTAAATCCCTCGTATCGTTGCCGTTGTAAAAACACAACACAAGTTTTCTTTAAAAACATTCTTTTACCACAGCGCGGGTTTGGAAAACCGTGTGACACATCAGGAGACTTAAACTTTATCTTCTAAACGCCGAAGAACCGGTTTAGACAGTTGTTTTAATGCTCCTCGTGTGGTTGCCGTTGTAAAAAAACACAAACACAAAACGTTTCTTTTAAACCGAAACATTACCTTTACTAACGCGCGGGAAACGGTGACAAGGAGAGCTTAAACTTTATCTTCTAAACGCCGAAGAACGCAGTGTTTTAGACTAGTTGTTTTAATGCTCCTCGTGATGCGTTCGTTGTAAAAAAACACACACAACACAGTTTCTTTTAACACCAAACATTACACTTTTACTAACGCCGGTTTGGCCAACCGTGTTGACCCAGGAGATGTTTAAACTTTATCACTAAACCCAAGAACCAGTGTTTAGCATTATTTTAATGCTCCGGCGTTCCGTTGTAAAAAAAAACAAAAACAAAGTTTTCTTTAAACGAAATTACCTTACTAACGCGCGGGTTGGAAACCGGTTGACAAGGAGATGCTTAAACTTTACTCACCGCCAGGTAGACTAGTGTTTTAATTGCTCCTCGTGATGCCGTTGCCGTTGTAAAAAAAAAAACACACACACACAAACACGTTTTCTTTTAACACCGAAACATTACACTTTTACTCAACGCGCGGGTTTGGCCAACCGTGTTGACATCATCAGGAGATGCTTAAACTTTATCTTCTAGCTTGAAGTACCTGTATTTCATCATAAATGAATAAGACTACGTACATGTCTGTAGTTTTGTTTATTTTTCCTCCTAGTTTTGTTTCATAACATTTAAATTTGATTTTTGTAACTTTGTATCAGTGATATAGTGCTTCAGTCTTTTTTATTTTGTTTTCTACTTAAATCCCTTGTAACAAGAAATGTATTTTCTCGTATACAATAAAGTTTTGATTGATGGGCTTGATAACCTTTATCGCAAATTCTTCACATTGCACACTTCCTTAGGTACATACATATAATCGTATTTTGGCGATGACTCGTATGAATCGTACAATTTTATCAATTGAAATATCATGGTATATTTACATTGTCAACAAATATCTAAGCGAGTATTTTGTTTGAATAACAGAAGTAAAGTTAAAACATGATATCTGGCAAATCTTGAGGATTGCGAATTTAAATTAAAGGATGTTGAGTTTATAAATGGATATTGCACAGCACATAGATAAAAACCATGAGATTAAAAAAATAATTAATTCTTCGAATTTTTATATAAATGCTAGTGTCTTTTATACTTGTGAAATACATGACCCTCATTGCTTTTTATCAAATAGGAATTGTATCCATGAGCCACAACTTACAAAGTTACTACCTGATCATTAATCTTCCAAGAATTGAACACTAATAAATCATAAATTAATTGGTTATAATTGACCATTAAGCAGCTTGATTTATCTGATAAGTTAAACAAAAAATACTGAAGTTTTAATTAGTGTGAACTTATTTTCATGCCTTATCACATTACACTAGTGTGATGAATTATACGGTTTTGAAAAAGTATGTAAACTGAGAACATTTAACTGTCTGTATTCTTTAAACAGTGTACCATTTAAAACCTGGGCACCCTTCTAAACCTTTCCTTATTTATTTTCTGATTTTCGCCGGATTTTTTTCTTAACTGTACCGTAGGACAGAGTGAGATGTCTTACTTAAAAAACTGAAGCCTACTGTGATTTTTTTGGCTGAAATTATTAAGAAGTCATAGTGAATTTGTCTCCTAAGTTGGCGTTTGGATGCCAGGTATTCAAATGTTCAAATTTTTGTAGTAAAATGTCCAAGTTTTAATTCACTAATAATTTACAAATACGAGGTGTGTAAATTAAGTAATGAGACTGGCAACATAGTGCCCGATCTAGCAACACTGCAGAGAAGGGACTTGGAAGGGTGGTAGATTAACATGTAATGCATCTTCAGTACATACAAGTTGGAACTTGTTAGTTGTTAGAGTCATTTGTTTGTTCTTTGTGACTGATTTTGAGCAATGGTGTGCTATCAGGTTTTGCTTCAAACTTGGTCACAGCTCAACGGATACTTTTGCAAAACTTCAACATGCCTACAGAGACAATGTTTTTTTAAAGAGCCCAGGTTTTTCGGTGGTTTAAGGCATTCTCACACGGAAAAGAGCCGATTGAAGATGAACCATGCAACGGAAGGCCTTCATCTTCAAGAACTGTTGAAAATGTCGATAGAATGCGAGATTTTGTACGTTCAGATCGGCGGTTGACGACAAAAATTTATCGGGGAAAAGTTAAATTTGAATCACACCACTGTTCAGTTTGAATCAGATTTTAACTAGCCTAAAATGGTTCCAAAAAAACCTTTCGCAGGAACAAAAGGACATCAGGAGAGAAAGGTGCCTCGACTTTTTGGAATCGATTGAAAATGATCACCATTTTACGGAACGTGTCATTACTGGTGATTGATGAGACTTGGGTGTTTGAGTACGACCCAGAAACCAAGCGCCAAAGCATGGAATGGCACAAGTCGAAGATCAAATGCATGCTGATTTGCTTTTTTGATAGCCAAGGAATTGTCCACAAAGAGTTTGTGCCTCCAGGCCAAACAGTAAATCAACACTTTTACAGAGAGGTTCTTGAAAAAACTTCCAAAAAGGTCTCTTCGGTCTCACACGCGTCATGCGACCGAACATCAAGAACAACTTTACAACAATGCGCCTTGTCACATAGACATTTCAGTAAACGAGTTATTAGACTGTAAAACCATTCGTGTGGCTTCTCAGCCTCCTTGTTCTCTTGACTTTAGTCCTTGTGACTTTTCTCTTCCCGATATTGAAAAATCACCTCAAGTAACGTTATTTTGGGAGCATAGAAAACATTCAAACCGTTGTATCCGACCAGTTGAAGGCTATTCCAGTATATGAGTTTCAGCAGTGCTATGAGGACTGAAATAACCATTTCCAGCGCTGCGCGGCTTCCCAAGGAAGTTATAGGGTTATATAAGGAGACAATACTAAATCAAACTCTAGATGTGCTTTATGAAAATCGGTTCATATGTATTAACGAGTATATCATTATATTTTTTAGTATCGACTATATTTAAATTAATGTGCAATCTTCTGTTTATTTCAGTGGAATAAAATACTTAAAAAAGTGTCCACTTTCTCCTTCATGTACGTACTGATGAAACTTTCGATTAAGGTGTATTTAAAATTTGTCCAGTATTGTGTTAAGTATGTATTATTTAAGTTACAATACCGTTATCTAAATGTTGCTAGTGTTATTTTTTACTGTCCATAAATAATGATCACTCGTGTAAAATAGTAACGCGTATATCACACAAAATGATAATAGCTAGATAACATGTAATTTTGGGTCACGAACTCTCGAGAACCTAGGCTATAGAATAATTATTTCCGTTAAAGGCATAGATTTCACACTACTTAAACAGAATAATATTGAGGCAAATAGAAACAGAATAGCAAATAATGCTGTACGTTTATTCGATACAATAGAATATTGTAAGGAACAAGTAATTAGGTAAAAAATTTTTATATATGTAATTTTTAGATATCCCAGATTAGTTAATAATAAATAGGAATGTGGGAACTTCATTTTCTGTAATTATGTTAAGTGTAAATGTTTTTTATCTAATCTCACTGTATACGAACGTCACACGACTGATAAAAATATATAAATGAAAACCAAATATAATCTTTATATGACAACCAGGATTACCAACTTTACGCCTGTATTTAACAGCTTTGACCTTAAAGATTTTGACACAATTTATTGGAAAATCAAATGGGCTGACACTAATAAGTAAAGGAAGTTAAAAAAAAAACTAATATGTTAATATTCCGCTTAATTAAAGAAAATTATCATTTGTAGGTTAAATGTTTCACTTTATTAGAAAGTATGTAATTCCATATACAGGGTGACCCATTAAGAATGGAAACAGTGGTGTAAAAAAGTTGTTTATTATCTGATTTTAATGTCAATTTTTTGTGAAAGATAGAGAATCAAAAACTCTACTTGGGTGTAAAAGATCAAGACGACATTTTAATTTTTAAAACCTACTACAATTTTTTTCTAGCTCAAAATAGCTAAATAACGTTTAGCGATTTTTTTATTCAAAATCTGACTACACCAGTAGATTCAGCAGCCTCTCAAATGGTTTGTACCAATTTTTTTTTTTTTTTACGAAAGTTGGGAAAAAAAAAAAAAAAACTGTTTGAAAAATGTATTGAATTAATGGGGGTCTAGCGGAAGTTACAGTCAATTAATTTACCTCTCAGTTGCTGTTTCTATAAAATTGTTACTTATTTTGTATTTACTATTACTGTCAGTATGGTTATTATGATATAATCATAACAATTAATATTTTGTATTTTTATTTGTTTTAATTGGACTTCGATATTTAATACTTTAAGCCGCAAATACTGGCGATAACGAATTCGTCCCAACATTTTTAAAAACAACCTTTTTTCACAAAAATTGGTACAAACCGGTTTGAGGGACTGCTGGATCCACCGGTGTAATCAGATTTTGATAAAAAAAAATCGCTAAATAGATTTAAGTATTTTTTATCTAGAAAAAAAATTGTAGTAGGCTTTGAAAATTCAAATATCGTCTTGAGTTTTGACACACGAGCAGAGTTTTTGATCTATTAAAAAAAAGTCCCGTTCAAATCGGATAATAAGTAACTTTTTTACAACAGTGTTTCCATTCTTAATGGGTCACCCATTACATACAACCTACATATTTTATCATACAGGCCAGATTTTTACGTCCTTTTCAACGTTTATATGCAGTGCCAAAAATGAATATTGCACAAGGTGTCAACTTTAAAAGTTTGGACATGCGCAAAACATTTTGGTATTGTGTTTTTGTCGTTATCAAATACAGAGTGTTCAGTAAAGAATGGGCTTACTTCAGGAATAACTTCTACAAACGAAAATAAAGTAATTTTGGTCAACTTACCTTAGTACCAACCTACTTTTAAGTACTCAACTTTTAGAAGACAAGGTTCATTTTAGCGACAAGTATACCTTTTGTAAAGCAAATCGGATGCTATTTCGAAATAACTAATCATTTCCCAAAAATCACTATCCTTAAACAAAATCTGAAGGGAATAATATTGTGGCTCAGGCGCTCAAAATGCTCTTTACATTTAATGTAAAAAAACAGCAGATATTCATGTTTACCATCAAAAAAAAACTTTTTTAAAAATTTGAGAACAATTACCCAAAAACGAAAAAAATTATCGCAAGAAACATTCTATAAAAAGAATATTTTCCCAAGTCCATAACTTCTTAAGGAAGCAACATGATACTAAGCTAAAGCCCATTCTTTGCTGAACACCCTGTATAAAAATTGTTATCCTACTCTTATAATTTTTTTAGCGTTTTGTACCCAATACGTGAAGAAATTAATCGTGCTTCCGAATACATTCAAATTAATAGCGTTTAAACTTTAAATAGAGTTGTAAATAAAATTTAAATCAACTGCTCTCCATTCTCTCGTTAACTGATTTATCCGTGGTATACCGTGATTCATCGGCGATGATACTGCCATTTTGTTTTTACCGTTTTAGAGTTGAACGGAATTGAACAATTCAACGAATTAGCTTTTAACCTCGGCATTGTTGTATTTTTGATTAAATATCTGTTTAGTCTAGTTGTTTCGATTAAATGGAAGCGTCATATTCATGACGTTCTGTTCTGGAATAGCACAGAAACGTACATATGTAGAGGCCGGTGTGGTTTTTCATTCAGGTCACTGAAAAAAATAATGTATTTTGGTGAGTCACAATTGTGCGCCAGCGGTCGACGATTTATTTTTAAATGTGATTGTTGCCAAAATAGCGGCTGTGCACTCGATGTTTTCTGTTTTGCATCGATTTTTTCCTCTGCTTTAGAAATCGTCCGTTTACGTTGGGACACCCTAATGAAGGTTGACTTGTTTACAAATCACGTTAATCAACGGTCGTCATAAATGGATTTATACAGGAAGATTCATCGAGAATGGTTCAAATAAAAACTGGAGATACTAGAAAGGTCAAATTATGACTAGGGTCCGGAAAGTGTGCTACAACGCAGGATGGGAATCGTAATCCGTCATGTCACTGACGGAATTACATATGAGATAACAAAAAAACAAGTCCTGGAGTGGGTACTGGAACCTTCTGCGTAGAAACAAAAAAACTAGACGTTTTCCACGAAACACCGAACTACTACACTTTTCTCGACGCGCGTTTCACCAACCAAGTTGGCATCTTCAGGAGGAGATTAAAACTAAATTCTAGCCTACACACTTGCACTATTTATACTAAATGTGTTGCCACGGTTCACTGAACCGTAACTGTCTTTGTTTATCAGAGCAAACACTGGACTGGTGGGTATCGGACCATTGTCCTTATTCATACTACTGTTACACTTAATGATTTCTAAACTTTCAAAAGCATCCAACTGTCTACTGTTTGTTACATTTCTAATTAATTTTAAATTATTTATGTCTATCCTATGGTTGTTGTCAAAAGCGTGTTGGGCAACACAAGATTTTTCTGTTCTGCCATATTTCAAATGAGCCATGTGTTCTTTAAATCTAGTCAAAATAGATCTTTTTTGTTTGCCCAATATACTTTTGATCACAATATTTACAACTTATTTCGTATATTCCTGACTTTTCGTTATTGTGGATTTTGTCTTTGGGGTTACCCAAAAGCGTCTGTAGTTTATTTTTAGAATTATAAACCAAATTGATATTAATATTTTTAAAAATTGTATCTAGTCCGCGAGTGAATTTAGGTTCATATGGTAACGAAGCAAATTTCGAATTGTCAGTATCTCTACGAAAAGTCGTGGAATTGTACAGAGTTCTCTTAAATTTATGCTTCCTTATTAACTTATCTATTAAATGGACTGAGTAACCGTTACTCTTAGCTATATTCTTAATTAATCGTTTCTCATGTTCAAACCTCTCTTTACTGAGGGGGAAATTTAACAAACGGTGAATTAGAAAATTAAAACTTGCCATTTTATGTTGAAAAGGGTGGTTTGAATCATTGGGAAAATATTTAAGAGTCGCGGTTTCTTTCCTATATACATCAAACTCTAACTTATTTTCACTATTTGTAATAACTAATACATCTAAAAATCGTAGATGTTCATTGTGTTCCACTTCATATGTAAATTTTATGGTGCGAGTGTGTAGGCTAGAATTTAGTTTTAATCTTCTCCTGAAGATGCCAACTTGGTTGGCGAAACGTCCGTCGAGAAAAGTGTAGTAGTTCGGTGTTTCGTGGAAAACGTGCAGTTTTTTTTTAACAAGTATAAATGTGTTAATAATGTACATACCTTGAGCGTACGTTGCCACAACCAGTAGTCTTTCTGCATTTCTTCTCATTACAAGTGAACGATTTGGCCTGTACATATAGTACAAGTAGAAGGAAAATGATCGTTTCACATCTACTAAAGTTAAAGGTGCAAATTTAAATAGTTCACATGGACAGAGAATGACACACCACGTACATTATTTTCACGAATTTCGCAGTTGTTTGTGTCAGTAACATCAATAGGTACATTATTATAGAGTACATACATCTACAGAGGACAATGCACGTGTTACTCCTGTTTCTATACTTTTAGCCATTGTTTTCAAAACCCATTTACTAGATATCAATGTCCGGGGCGAAATATCTAAAATACCTAAAATTCGTATCCGAATACTAACGACCTTATTATCGCAAAAATCTGTTTTACGCAATGTATGGTTACCTACTAGGGAACCCCGGACATATAAAACTACTTACGACACTGCGCGAAACTCGGTTACATATTTGGGGAAAAAAACGGCGTCTACGAAATATATACGACACATATATGTAATTAATTTAAATTCGGTGTTCTACCGTCTACCCGCTCGCATCGAGCTAACATATTGTGGCGAAACTACCGCCACTAGGATGCATTGCCGACCAGCCGGGCAGCGATGCAGCTCACCGACACGTCACCCCGTTCCACTCTTTTCGGGACGTATCACGAACGTCGTTCTAGACGAACCTAGCGTGCTCGATGCGTCATCTACGGTTTTCGGCGACAAGACAAATAGCCGCAGTGGCGTCGGGAGAGCCAGTCGATATTTGAACGTGCGCCGCGGTAAATAAATAATCGAATATAAATTGTATAAAATAAATTAATGTTAGTTGGGTGATTCTACGTTAAGAGGTTATCAGTTGTTAGGACAGGTGGCATAACAAAAATTTTTCAAATTTAACCGTATAATATTATTTTTTTATTCAAGCATCTACTTATTATACATCTGTAAGCTGGCCAGTCAATTAATCATTTTTTTTCTGGTTTTAGAAGAGACCAGGGGAGATACTCTACGCAGGGGGAGGGACTTTAGTGTTGGTTTATATAAAAAAAAAGGTTTATTTTTTAGGAATCAACTCATTAAAATTCTTATAGACTATAATCATTCTCTTAAACACTCGTTTCTCTTTTTCAGTTGAGAGGTATGAAAAATTGTCTTTTAATTGTTGAGAAAGTACTTCACCAAACAACAGTTTTTTCTTTACGGTTTCACTAGCACTTGGTGAATCTACTAGTTCGTATACTATCGTGTTTGGTGTGTGCGCTGATGCAGGTCGTTTTGATATTGATCTTTGTATTCACTTTTTATAGCGTTGCACTGTAGATTTAAGTTTAGCTATTTTAGCCGCCTGTTTTGTAATCATCAAGTTCCTTGCCTTCCTTGCACGAATTGACTTTTGTTGGACTACTTGCGCTCGCCTGTTAATATTTTCATTTAGAGGAGGAGGTGGTGGAGATGAGACTTTATTACCCGAACTAGGAGAAGTTACGGGCCCATTACTTATACCTTGAAGTGCTAAACGACGTCTATGTTTCTTCGCTTTTTCTCTTCATAATTTTCCAGCTTTTCACTGTTCCCTGGGGGTCATTTGGTTTACCGTCTTAATAGTTCCCTTTTTTTCTTGTTTTCGTACTTTTTATTTTCTTTATATTTTTGTTGTGCGTACTTTTCGGGGTCATTTTTTATACGTTGATATCGTAATCTTTCTGCTAAACGCTTTTTTTCCAGACGTTCTTCACGTGTCAGTTTTTTTCCGACCTGCCATAATCTGTAAAAATAAACTTATCAAAGTTAACACTTTTACCATGTTCAAATTTAGAAACTTCGTTAAATAGTGTTAAACACTGGTGCTGAAGATCCTGTATAGTCTTATCGCAAAAATACCAACTTGTAATAAGTAAGTGAAATTACTACAAAAATTAACCAAACAGTAGAGAAAGAAAAGTATATGCCTATTGTTTGTATTAGATACCTACTTACAATACACGTGTGTATTAACCATAACAATACTCTGATCTGACACATTTATATGTCCCCTGGACATTTTGTCTCTATCCTGGCGTCTTACGAGGCAGGGGAAAGATGACAGGGGAGTGACGTTTTCATTATAAAACATTGATAATTGTAAAAGTATTTATCGAAAATAAATAGCAAAGAAAATATGATAATCTACGCACAAATTACAGTAAATATACAAATAAAATTCAGTATTCAGATAAATAATTACGAATTAAAACTTACCAGAGAAGAGACGACGATCACCGAATCACATCCTCAACCAGCTACTGCCTCAATCGAAATGGCCACCAACGAGAGCGCACAGATGGCTCGCGTGACGCTTGCTAGTGACTTCACGTCAAATGCATAGCGCTCAATTTAAATTCGCAATGCCAAAGTACACAAACGCAATATTTTTAAGGATTATAAAATACCAGGGGAGGATACGCGAAATATGTGGGACAAAATTTGTCGTGAATATTTTTTTATGAAAAAAACAATATTAAGCAATCTTGCTTATTAGATTACAGTTATTATATGTTTTAGTTCATGAAACAAACAAAATTGAATTATTTTAAGATTTAGATCATTCATAGTCACTGATTTACTGACAACATTGGGATAAGGGACAGAACAGGTGAGAGACATTTTTCAAGTTCAAGGTGCGATTTTGAAAAAAAAAAACAAGTAAATTTAAGTAACCACATTTAATGGCACTAAAGAAGACGTTGTGTACTATGAAATAATAACATTAATTACAACAAAATTCGTAAAAAAGTATGATTTTTTATTGTGGCCGTCGAAAGTACCTCTAAACGTAGAATCACCCAGTTACGTAGTGTTTAGTCAGTATTTGTATTTAGTTTAATAAATAGTGTTAGTTTAAAGTGCTAGTTTAAATTTTTCACACCTTACGAACCCGTAGTAAACAAAACGTTACAATATAATAAAATACTATGGAATCGTTGCTACAGTATATAGATAAATTTTATTGTCTCCAGTCGGCCCTAACCCGCAGTGGGGGAGGGTCCCAGTACGCGTTACTAGGCACGGTCAGCGACGTACGTCTGCACGGGCAAGAAATACACGCTTACATAATTTACAAGGCGCTTAAAAAATACGGTTTATACTTTAATTTCATCATAGAGTTGTATAGTGCCTATTGTGCGTTGTAGAACAGTTTCCGCATTCCCTAATTATGATCATTGGCCCAAATACGCAATATTCATTGCAACTATTTTAAATTTTCATTTTCAATTGCAACTCATAGAGGGCGTTAGTTATACCTTACCTTTTTCACAAATTAGGCTCATACTTTTTCTTTCGGTACAGCTAGGTGCAAATGGCTTCTGGCAAATTCTGAAAGAGCAACACTTTTTACATAAACTTCGGAAATATTTAATTTGATTTAAACCGAATTTTCTCGAATACAATTTGATATATCGAAATGAGACAAGATAACATTTTATATCAAAAAAGTGTCGCTCTTTCAGATTTTTTAATCCATTTGCACGTAGCTGTACGGGAAAAAAAGGTATCATCTAATTTGCCAAGAAGGTAAGATATAAAGGTTCCCTCGTCAAAATAATTTCAAATCCATAAATGTCCAAAAAAAAAAAAATTAAAAACAAATTCATGAATAGAACTATAAAAATGTGTGTATAAAAATCAAAATAAATTAAAACTTTTAACCCTTTCTTAAACCATTAACATCTGGAGAAGTCATATTAGGACCAATCGTCATAATTTGACATCTAGTACTCCCATTTTCGCATAACCCGTTCTTGATGAATAACTGTAAAATCTAATTAGAACTGACAGCCAGAACGTTGACTCCCGGCACTTTATAGAATGTAGCCCATTGAAATGTTTAGGTACACCTGTAATGTTTTAATACTTTTTGTGTGGCTAAGTTCAAACTATAAATTCCCACAGACGCTTGTGTTTAGCTTCTAAAAATAGTCCAAAAAACTGGCCCATGCCAAAATAGATCGGAGATGACGCGTTGATTTGGATTGTTTATAGCTTGCTTCCAGTTTTTTTTTTACAATTTAAAAGGCAAATTAGTTATCTCGTAGTATCTAAAGAGTTCAATTGATGTAATAGACAGCAGAGTTGGGCAAATTTTAGTCGATTGATGATTAATGACTAATTTATTCATTAATCATAACAATAATGATTAATGACTAAATTTTTAGTCATTAAAAAAGTTAGTTGTCAGCCATGACTAATCACAAGAAATTAAAAAAATATTGGAAATGAAATAAAGTGTAAAGAACGAAGTTGTAAAAAAACTACAAATTGAATAATACGAAAAAAATATAAAAAACCAAAATGGTTAAAAAAAATAAGTATTAAAAATTTAAAAAGTACAGTTAACTAAAACATACTGATAAGTAATGCAAGCATTACAGGGACGTCCCATTAGGTGGTATACAGATCACTACATCAGTTGGCAATAGCGAAAATATCATATTTTTTCATTTTTCACCCCCCCTCCCCACCCCCCATTCATGTCATGAATTTAGGCATAACCGAGGCTTGGTGTACAACTGCTTTGGAAACTGAATCGAACAAAAAAAAAAGAATCATCAAAAACGATTGACAATAGCGGAAGTCATCATTTACCGTTATTTACCCCCTCCATTCTTCCTCCTGTAATGAAATTCAACATTCCCAAGGCTTGTAGCTTAATTTGACCCAAATCTGAGTAGAACAAAATAAGAATCTTGAAAATCGGTTGAAAACTGCGAGAATTGCAAGATTTTACTGTATTTACCCCCTTCTATGTCCTTCCTCTAGTGATGAAATTCGAAATTCCCACGGTTTGTTGCACAACTAGACCGAAATGTGAATTGAACAATTAATGATTTACCAAAACGATTGACAATAGCGGAAATGTCATAAATTTAACGTATTAACCAACCCCTCCCCCCCCCCCCAATCTCCCTCCCGTAATGAAATTCAACATTCCCAAGGTTCGTAGCTGCTCAATTTGACCCAAATATAAACAGAACAAAACAAGAATCATGAACAAACATCACAATTGACGGAATAGCATAATTGACAATTGTGGAAATTGTTAGTCATACTAATGATTGAGGATTGAGTCATGACTAATGATTAAACTTCAATCATGACTAATGATTAAACTTCAATCATGACTAACCATCAATCATTGGTATGACTAACAACTAATCATGACCAAACCGCAGTCGTGACTAAATCCTATGACTAATTTAGTCATGGCTAAAGTTTATTCATTTTACTTTAATCATTAGTCATTTAGTCATATTTTGCCCAACTCTGATGGACAGTAACGCGTCCAGAATTTAAATTCTAGATCCTTAAAGCCTAGTATTCGATTAAGTGTTTAAGTATTATCAAAAATTGTGTGTATAGAAACAAACTTGATTTATATATTTCAGAAATTCAAACGAATTATTTAAGAATTATTTATTACAAGTAGTATTTTCTTGGTACTCAATTAATGACATTGTGTACCAACAAATGTTTATACGATTAAGTAATTTTTTGTACTTACTATCGAAAACCGAAAAAGTAAACATATATATTCGTATAATCGCTAATTTTTGGCTGGTGTAGTTATTCTTTCTAGAAGACAATGGGTACAAACTACCAAACCAAATAATTTATCTAGTCATAATTTACTTGTTTTTTTATTTGAATTAGATCGAATCTAAGCTAAAAATGTATCACCTGTAACAACGGTCTTACCGTCCCAAAGGCGCTATGGAATAAAAGAACTGTGTCCTTGAGGCTGACAACATGTCTAATGCGTCCTTTAATGGACATGTCTAATCAAACTTCATTTTCTTCCAGGCTCCAGCCGTCTCCACCAGAATCTCGTACGGAGTTCAAGAAACCCCATCACCATCCGCACCATCCCCACCAGAGGGGTGGCTACGTGAAGCCGGCCGAGGGTAAGCCGCCCTATAACGGTCGCGGCGGTTATCCCGGCCAACCGGTCAAGCATGGCAGCGGTACGACCAGCCACCGTTCCAACGGGATCCTGCCGGCCAAAGGACCACCTTTAGCATCGCCCACCTCGCTGTCGTCCTTACCGTGTAGTTCGTCCTCGGGTAGATTCCACCCCATCGACCGAAACCCATCGCGCAATTCGTATGAGCAGGTAAGAATTTGTTGTTGAAGTGGGTTTGTTAAAATTAATAGTGGGCGACTAGTCGCTTACTGATAATCGTGAGGATTAATAACCCATGTATTTTTTGGGTCGTTGAATCCGAATCCGCAATCGATTAAAACCCATCAAGTCACAGTTCATCCATAACCTTAAAAAATGGTCAAATTTTGTTATTTGTGACGTTGAATCGAAACTCGTGCTATGTAATAAAGACAGATTTGTGGCTTTTTTGTCATAACAATTCATTGAAAGGTCAACAGAAAGGCAGAGTAAATCCCACAACCCTATAACCCCATACCCATAAACCCAATAAACTTTCTCGATATTGACCCTGCGGAAGAAGTGTAGAAACTACAAATTTTTAATTTTTGAGATTTTATTAGTAATGGGTTCACAAATTAACATACTTTTATGGGAATTGTTATAATTCCAGTTTTATACCATCTCAAAATATTTCAACGCTTTTTATTTCAACGGTTTTTGTGAGTAACAGAGCTACAATACAGTTTGTCACCGACTTTTTGTGGGGTAGTATCATCGCGTTTCAAGAAAAACATTTAGATTTTATTGATTTCATTAATTTAATTTCTCCTGGTGTCAAAGTTAAGTAACAATTTGTTAGTAAAAAATCTTTATAAGGCTCTCCTATAATCTTTTGAGTTATAACACTCAGAATGGATATACATATTGAATAAGCACTAGATCTGTTTTTATTATTTTTCTAAGGATCTCTTGTTTTTATAAGAAGTTCTATCTGTCCTGAATATGGGGTGTACCTGTTGGGCAATAAACTATTTATTTATTTATTTATCAAAGACATTAAACCATTTTCTAATATGGAAAATGAAATGTAATGTAACGTCTTCAATTGTCCATTCGATACTATGGTATGGAAGAGTACTTTTCCGATTCGATCGGTGGTAAACTTGGTAAACTGGGAGAGGTGGTAAACGGGGATCACCCTAGGGTGATCCCCAAGTTTATTTAGGTTATGGAGTATTGTGTTTGAACAAATGATGTTAAGGTTTATTCGAGACCTTTTGCTCACAGATCTTCAGTCGCTAGGGAGATTGGGTTTTCTAAAAAACCTCCGAAATACATCGTTTCTGGTTCTATATATGCAGGTACCGGATTATTGAGTTCAAGAGCATAGGGTTATTGGGATATAGAGAACTCTCAGACCACCCTCAGGATTATGGAGTTATTGCATTTGAGGCTGTCAAGAACCCCCGAGATACCCTGGGCTCTTATATCTCAATTTAACCTTACACATTGTAAAATTGACGATTTTAGGCATTGAGATTGAGGTTAGAGGCGAACTGTGACGTACTGGGTTTGAACCGACTGGGGATTCGGATTCAGTGGCCCAAAAATGTATGGGCAAAACCATCAAAATTACTACCTTAAACATTTTGTAAGGACTATTATTTACTACTATTCATATTTGACTAATATTTACATGGTTAATGGTAAGATGATTATTTGCATAATTCCGCCACTGTTTAACATCAATATATACAGATAATAAAACGTTTTGATGCTGCTGCTAATATCATTGTAAATATGTACATTTCTAAGTGCAATAACGTTAATTTTCATTTTCCCGGTGTAATTATATTATTCTTTCATGAAATTCATCACGCAGTTCTTATGAGCAAGTAAGAGTTTATTCTAAAATGTCAAACAACCAACACATCGCAATTAATCGTATGCAACAGTCACTCTATTACTAGAGTTTTAAACTTGATTACAAAGACTGAATGGTTGGGATTTGGAAAAAGCAAATAGATTACGAAAGCAAAGAACCTATTATTTGGATGGTAACGATCAAGATATTTTTTTTCCCTATTTAACTGGTGAGAAAAAGGTAATATGTTTAATTATAACGATATAACCAGATAATTCCCCAAGAACATTCCTCTGTGATAAGAACAATGTCGTGGTCTGCCGTGACATAATCACCGAAGAATAGCAAAAACGCGGACGGTTTTTTTTAACGTAATTGACTTTTCAGCAGGTATTTACTGAGCACTTCCCGGCAAAATAGGTTAAAAAATCATGTCCCGGTTGCATAAATTACATCTTTGTTAGCAGTCTAGTTCTGATAATCAAAATTTTACGCATTCTGATATGCACCACAACCTATGGCACACGCAGATTTGCAGAAGCCTAGGTCAGCATGTAGAACTCAAGATTAAGCTCGATATTAAGTTAGTAACTGTCAGATGATTTATTTGAAAAGTTAAAAATACACGCATATACTATAAGTAGGAGTAATGTTAATTTTTACTTTCCTGGTATAATTAGGTATACCTATGTAGGTATTTCTTTTTAATTTTTAAAATAAAGATTGGAAGGTTTTCGATGATAAGTTACTATTTCTATATATAGCCTATTCAATATCAGTACAAAATATCAGAAGTATGTACGTCCATTACTTCCAATAAAACTCCTAGTTTTTGTATTTATCGCACTAAAAGTGGTGGTGTTCCATTTTTGTAAATTTGTTATATCTAGGTACTATGTAAATAACTAAAATTTTCAAATAGTGACACAACGCGTATATTTCTTCATATTCTTCATATTTCATAAGTTGTAGATGAGAAATAGTCAGTAGTAAGTAGAAGATGTACAAAGAATGCATTTTCAATAGCACAAAAACACATCAAAATAGCTACACGTTGTGTGAAACATGTCCAGAAATGAAAAGTTACACCAATTCAAAAACAAAAAACGTACGGTATCGGTATTCGTGATACTTCTATTTTTGAATATTTTCGCCTCGAGAAACAAGCGCGTGTGCACACACCAACTCGTTATTTGATAAGCACCTTGGCCGTTCCACGAGCTTTCGTCACTTGGCGACGACACTGCAATTATAACGCCGTCTAACAAAAGATTCAGTACATATCTACATGTATGTACATATGTAAGTGATAACGTAATGCGGAATGCACTTTGACTATAAAAAGGTGACGATATGCAAATATCCACAATTTTTTAGGCAATTTCGAAATAATTTGCTCGGAATAATTGGCTGTTGTAAAACTGAACTAACAGTAAGACTAATCTTGAGATTTTTTTGAGAATTCGATTGTTGAAGGTTGAAGTGCTGAAGCAATAGATAAGATTAGATTAGAATATCGGGAGCTGAAGATGGTTCTATATTAGCCACCACGACCTCTTAATTTTAGCACCTATCCAGCTTATTACTTTGTAGCAGACCACAGCTTCGATGGGCTGTCTTGTGTATATGTTTTTCTTTCCGTAGAACTTGAAACCTCAGTATTGCTAGTCATTCATAATGACATAATACGTGAACTGGGGTTTCCTTTTTCTTCCAGGCAGAATCTGCATGTTGTATCCTCTGCCAGATCAATTAGGCTCATATGGCTATTTAGCAGTATTCTGTCAGTAGACTTACTAGAATCCTGACAACCTTTCTATTTTGACTCAGTAGGTTTTCTGTTAACTTGCTTGACCGTTCTTTTATGAGATGTTTGGTGTTGACATTGTTATTCCATTACTGTCGGAAAAACCGTGAGGTCGCAAAAAAAAAACATTGTAATCGCAAACGAACACAAAGATTTTTTATTCCAATTTTGGAGTTCTAACCTCAAATTTTCTCCTCTTTTTTGACTTTTTATAAAAATCGATTAAGTCGCAAACAAAACTAATACAATAGCGAACCTCCGCAAACGATGACCCACCAAATTACTTCAAATTTTCAAAAATGAAGAGACAACTTCCTCTACATGTTTATGTCTGGTAATACTTATTGGTTCGATTAGAAAAGACTAATAATGATTATTGCCAAAGAATGACAATCCATCTGCAAGCTACGCTATACGAATATAGGATTTTAGACACGAGTCAAATTAATAAACACCATAAGTTTTACTATAAGCGAGAGTTTCTAAATCCAGCACAAATTCATCAGAAACAACGATGACATTAGATATAATTGATGAATTAAGGCGAGCTTACATTTTCCTGAAGTAAGAAACTCTTCTGAGACATCAAAGGAAAAGGAAAATTGATAGAAAGAAATATAAGCACAAGACAACAAGGAGACTGCCATTATACTCCCCACTCCGTACCCTTTAAAAACACCAAAGAAAAACGTAGATCGATTTGATACCGTATCATAATTTCACCAATGAATTTAGAAACGTGTTTGATGAATTATAATAATTAATGATTATATGAATGTAATGAATGTGAATTATAATTATGAAACAGATGGCTCATCTAATGGACAGAAACACTCGATATGTTTTTTATTCATATTTTTTGGCCAAAATCTTTAATACAAAGCTAATCTTGCTATGTAAATGCAGTCTCCTATAAAGTTCAATTTTTGGTATTTCTGTATTAAAAAAGGGAGTAGGTTAAAATGGTTAATTCATTTTATATGAATATTGAGAGCTCCTATCCTAATCCAAGTTTAAAGTTTTAAGAAAAACAATGCACAAATGAGGAAGCATTCGCAGTGTACATCTAGGCATAATACGCCAGTCAATAGAGCTCGAAAAGGGGTGAGTTTATGACACGATTGATACCTGAAATCCGATTACGGGATACTTTTAAGTTCAGTCCTTAGATGAAGACGTATATGAATTGGACTAGGAACTAGGATATGAATTGCGCGGTGTTCAGAGGCGTTTTACTCCGTAATTTAATGGCATTTAAGTGAAACAAAGTAAATGGACGAATTGTAGTTTACACTCTGTAGTTTCCGAATCCGTTGAAGAAAATGTTATTTAATCTATCGCTCGACATGTTATGGAATATTCAAGATACGATGTAAAAAACTTTATTCGACTATTATACAAAAACTATTCATCGGACATAATCCAGTTTTTGCACACTCATTCTTCGTGATATTACCTACATTTTCCCACAAAATTGACTCTTCTAATGCAAAAATACTCGAATTACGAGATTTATTAAGAAAAGGTAATTTTTTGCGTTTTTTCCGAGGGTCTCAGCGAAAAATGTACCGATCGACTTATTTTTTTTTTCATTTTAAAGGTTTTTGAATTCTCTACAACTTTCCTATTGGATGCGATGTGATTGCTTCAATAGCTTTTCTTCTATAAGCACTCAAAAACTGAAAAAAAAAATGGAGTTTTTTTCAATTTTGCTGCAATTTGTTAAAAAAAAAAAGTGCAACTATTTCCTAGTCCAATTCATATACGTTTTCATCTAAGGACTGAAATTAAAAGTATCCCGTAGTCGGATTTTAGGTATCAATCGTGTCATGTCAAAAAACTCTATTGACTGGCCTATAAATACAACTACATAGATCTTCATAACACAATGTCATGCTCACCTTTATTTGGCTCTCATTTCTTTTCTAATACGTGTATACTTTCCCTTTATACCTCACGTAATTTGTTATCTTGCTTGTTTCTTCTTATCGCTGATAAATATGTTTTGATGTGAGAGTTCTACAGCTCAGTCGGTATAAAATTGTTTACCGAATTAGAATTACTATTTATAGGATAGCAAATAAATATTATTGTTTTGTAAATATTGTGAGGTACGCAATTAATATTGTAGGGGACGGAACTAAAAATTGCATTGAAAAAATGCTGTTGTCGCTTTTCTTATTTATGGCACTGCACTGCATGTTGTCGTGTATAAAAAATACTCGATCATTATGCCATTAATGTAGCATTGTACTGTCATCGTTAAATGTACTGGGTGTCGGAGTTCACCGTCTCACTGCTGATGTTTTAAATTATTTTTAGATTAACTAGAAAGAAAATTCAAACGCTGAAGTATGTAGTGGTTTTCAAATAATATAATCTGAGTTTGACCTCGGAATTCCTTTCTTTGCAAAAAATAATTTTACATTAGAGTAAAAACAACAGGGACAAAGAAGGGCAATTTCAAATAGAATTACAACAGGCACATCCTACTTACTACGTGCTACGTAAAGACTTATGTCAATACTTCAATCGATAAAAAATATAAACGTTTAGAAACAAATAGTATGATTAATTAAATCAATATAAATGACGAATATAAATGATTTATTAAATATCCATGTGTCTTGTCAACTTTGGTATATTTTTTAGCAACCCAACAGAATCTATAGTTACGAGGTATGTAATAAAATTAAGTAATGAGACTGGCAACGTAGCGCCCGATCTAGCAACACTGCAGATACGGGACTTGGAAAGGCGGTAGGTTAACATGTAATGCACGTTCAGTACAAGTTTGAACTTGTTAGAGTCATTTGTTTGTTCATTGTGACTGTTTTCTTAAACCGTTTTTTTATAGTGCGTTTTAAAAATGAATGACAAATTTTGAGCAACGGTGTGCTATCAGGTTTTGCTTCAGACTTGGACGCAGCGCAATGGATACTTTTGCAAAATTTCAACACGCCTATGGAGACACTGTTTTTTCAAGAGCCCAGGTTTTTCGGTGGTTTAACGCATTCTCAGAAGGAAGAGAGTCAATCGAAGATGAACCACGCAGCAGAAGGCCTTCATCTTCAAAAATTGATGAAAATGTCGATAGAATACGGGATATTGTGCGTTCAGATCGTCAGTTGACGACAAGAATGATCGGGGAAGAGTTAAAGGGTATCCCCCCATAAGCATGGTGAAATGCCCCCCCTTTTTTTTATTTTCTTCGCATGATGAAAGTGTTTCTTAGGGCTAATTATGAAAGGTAGACCGAATTTTAGGTCCAAAAAATTTTCCTCTCAGCTAGGTATGGAAAAAAACCCTATTTTTTACGTTTTTTTTTTTTTCTCGGTTTTTAACTGTCGAAAAAATCTGATAAAATTCATGAGTACAGAAAATATGATTAATTTTATGTAAAAATTGTTTCAAGGTCATTATAACCTCTAAAAAAATTATTCAAACTTTAAAAATCCCATATATTTTAACCAAAAAAAAGCTTCAGGCTCAGATTTTTAATATGTTATATTTTTAACTTTTTTTTACTACCTCAAATTTTTTCAGATTTTTTTGAGTGGTGGGTCATGCCCAAAAGTGCGACAAATCAATTTTTTGTCCGTGAAACGACTTAAAACGGCTTAAAATCATCATTTTATAGTGTCCTGATTTTTTTTCTTGCACTAAAAGGACTCAAATGACTTCAAACAATTAAAAATTATGTTCACTAATAATAGTAAGAAAAAATTCCACTTATCGAAACTAGTAGTTTTTATATTTTTTAATTGTTTGAAGTCATTTGAGTCCTTTTAGTGCAAGAAAAAAAAATCAGGACACTATAAAATGATATTTTAAGTCGTTTCACGGACAAAAAATTGATTTTTCGCACAAAATATAAAAACTACTAGTTTCGATAAGTGGAATTTTTTTTCTTACTATTTTAGTGAACATATTTTTTAATTTTCTGAAGTCATTTGAGTACTTTTAGTGCAAGAAAAAAAATCAGGAACTATAAAATTTTTAGCCGTTTTGCGTTTCACGGACAAAAAATTGATTTTCGCACTTTTGGGCATGACCCACACTCAAACAAATCTGAAAAAATTTGAGGTCGTAAAAAACAGTTAAAAATATAACATATTAAAAATCTGAGCCTGAAGCTTTTTTTGGTTAAAAGATATGGGATTTTTAAAGTTTGAATAATTTTTTTTGAGGTCATAATGACCTTGAATGAGCTTGAAAACATTTTTCCATAAAATTAATCATATTTTCTGTACTCACGAATTTTATCAGATTTTTTCGACAGTTAAAAACCGAGAAAAAAAATAAAACGTAAAAAACAGGGTTTTTTCCAAACCTAGCTGAGAGGAAAATTTTTTAGACCTAAAATTCGGTCTGCCTTTCATAATTAGCCCTAAGAAACACTTTCATCATGCGAAGAAAATAAAAAAAAAAAGGGGGGCATTTCACCATACTTATGGGGGATACCCTTTAATTCACACCACTGTTCATCAGATTTTAACTAACGAATATGTTGATTAACTAAAAAAGTCGAGACACCCTTCTCTCCTGATGTCGTTTTGTTCCTGCGAAAGGTTTTTTGGAACCATTTTTGCGTAGATTTTATTCATCTGGGGATGAAATATTGAAAATGATCCCCATTTTATGGAACGTGTCATTACTGGTGATGAGACTTGGGAGTTTGAGTATAACCCGGAAACCAAGCGCCAAAGCAAGGAATGGCACACTTCAAGCTTTCCAAGACCCAAAAAAAAGCAAAAATGAGCAAGTTGAAGATCAAGTGCATGCTGATTTGCTTTTTTGATAGCCAAGGAATTGTCCACAAAGAGTTTGTGCCTCCAAACCAAACAGTAAATCAACACTTTTACAGAGAGCTTCTTTTTTCAGAGAAAGGGTCATGCGTGTGAGACCAAACTTCAAGAAAAACTCGATGTTGCATCACGATAATGCGCCTTGTCACACAGCCATTTCAGTAAACGAGTTTTAGTCAGTAAAAACATTCCTGTGGCTCCTCAGCCTTCTTATTCGCCTAACTTGAGTCCTTGTGACTTTTTTCTCTTCCCGAGATTGAAAAATCACCTCAATGGACGTCATTTTGGGACCATAGAAAGCATTCAAACGGCTGTAACCGACCAACTGAAGGCTATTCCACTATATGAATTCCAATACTGCTATGGGGAATGGAAGAACCGTCTCCAGCGCTGTGTAACTTCCCAAGGAAGTTATTTTGAAGGAGTCAATACTTAATTATAATACTATTCGAATAAAAAAATTAAAAAACTCTATCATTACTTAATTTACACACCTCGTATGTATCTAACCCAAAAAGTAATTAATTGATCATATTTTCTGTTTAAATCATCGCTTAACGATAAACAACCTTCACTACATCAACGTGTTTACTACACAACAACCTATCAGCCAAGGCAACCTTCGCTATGTGTATGGTATGTTTACGAACGTCTCGTGTTAAGCTTTGTTACAAATAATAATTTCCGAGCATTTGACAACATCTTGAAATATTAATCGTCTATCGGAAAGACTTATTTTTAGCTTAAATAAATGTGGCTCGCTCAACAGTTTTTATTACGGTTTCGTGACATCGTGACGCTACACGATAAACCTATTATTTTCTATAAGAGAGACGATTGAAGCAGCAGCGGACTAAGGCGAAAATTTCCCGTACGAAATACGAAACGGTCGCTGGTCGGACGATTTATTGCCGATTCGCGAGACGCCCCGCCCCGCCCCCGGTGACCGTCCCGCCAAATTGGTTACGAAGGATCGCCCAGTTGTTGCCACGCGATAAAGCTCGCTTCACATAATTCAACATTTTATGTTATAGCGTCTTGTTTTCTATTAGACTGTATATGGCGGTAATCACAAAGAACAATGTTAAAAAAATTATAGTTTAAAAAAACTAGAAAAACCACGTTTTAAAGGCAAACCGAACTAAAATGTAGAAAATAATTTTTAAGTATCAAGAGCTTGTGTTACAGCAATAGAAAATTCCAACAATCAATTACGACTAATTAATTTGGAATAAGATTAAAATAAAAATTAAATTATTAATAAAATAATTCAATTATAGTAAAAAAGCGTGGGGTGCAATTTATTATATTTTCACAATGACTTTAATATTATAAACAGCTCCTACTGAAATAATTGTAACATTTACTATCAAGCACCCCACGCTTTTTTTACTATAATTGAATTATTTTATTAATAATTTAATTTTTATTTTAATCTTATTCCAAATTAATTAGTCGTAATTGATTATTGGAATTTTCTATTGCTGTAACACAAGCTCTTGATACTTAAAAAATGATTTTCTACTTTTTTGTTCGGTTTGCCTTTAAAGCGTGGTTTTTTTAGTTTTTTTTAAACTATAATTTGTTTTCTTAATTTTTAGTCTCAAAACGATATCAAAAGTAATTATATAAAAAAATATTTTCTCAGTTCTTATATCAAAATCTTTTTCCGAATTATAAAATTTTTTAATTTTTTACTTTCTAATTTATTAATTTACGAAATTTTAGATATTCAACTTTCTTCAAAATTTTCATTCAAAATTTTTAAATAAAAATTTCTTTGAATTAAAAATTTTTCCAAAATTCTTAAATTTTCAAATTTTTGAATTGAAAATTTCCGAAAATTTTTATTTGAATTTTTTTTATTCAAATTTTTATTCATTTCTAAAAGTTTTTAATTTTTATTTTATTATATATGATTCTATAATCCAAAATTTTGTATTTCGAATTTTTTTTTTAATTTTAAAATGTCAATTTTTTTAAAACATTTATATTTCAACTTTTTTTCAAAATTATAAATTTTAAATTTGGAATTCTGTATTTTTAAAATTTTCTTAATTAAAATTTATCGTTTCAAAAATTTTTGAATTCCAAAAAATTTCTTTGTTTCGAAATAAATTTTTTTTTGACGATTTTTTTCATTCTTTTTTTCATTCTTTTTTTCAAAATGTTTAAATTCAAAATTTATGAAGTACAGTTTCGTTTCCGTTCCAAGTTTTTCAATATAATTTACAATTTATCTTGAAGGTTATTGATTTAAAATTAATTCAGAAAGTTATTTATTAACTATTCCTATTATTTTTTCCGCAAAATTAAAGTTATTTCAAAAAAACTTAGTGTGGTCCATTGTAATACGTTTGACTTAATAATGTAATCATTTCAAAATGCATGTAGAAACATTCCGTAGTGACATCTATGGTACCACAATCGTACCATTAATTTTAATTAAATATACTCTAGTGATAAGAATTCTTTTTTTTTTATATCGGTAAAGAAGAATGTCATTTACCGTCGTTCTTTATTTATATCGGTAAAGAAGAATGTCGTTTCCGTCGTTCTATGCATTGTATACACTTAACTTGCAAACTATTCTAAATAGTTTCTTTTTTTATCCTGATGATTCTAGTCAGGACATTAGAACAAAGTTATAAAATAATTGTATTGTCATCAGTCCTTGACCCCTGTGCAAATTTTCAAGCTGATCAGACTTCTGGAAATTGATAAAAATTACGCTGAAAGATTCCGTTACATACATACATACAGGTGAAGCTAATAAAAGCGTGTTAATAATATTGGCCCCTCAAGACAAAAGCATGAAACTAGTCTTTTTATACTAATTGTTAGGTGTTGAATACGAATAGTTTATTCATTTTGCCCAAAAATGACGGGAAGACCAGCCCCTGTATGGGGGTGAAAAAGGGATAAATGGTTTGTTTGTGTAATTTATTATTTGCGTACTAGTTTGAATAATATTAATTTATTTTTTATTGAAACAACTTTAATTAACACAGCTTTTTAATGAAAGGTGTAACTTGGCGCTTTTTCAACAACTTTGTACTGAAATTATTCTCGCAAATGAAATTACTTTTTAGGACTATATAAGAGATGCTTAACCAACTTTTTTTCTTGCCCTCTGATTAAAGGCGTTTCAATAAAAAAATAAATCATATTATTCAAACTAGTATACAAATAATAAATTGCACAAACAAACCATTTATCCCTTTTTCACCCCCATACAGAAGTTTATTAGAGGGTGTTCCCGTCATTTTTGGGCAAAATAAATAAATGATTCGTATTCAGCACCCAAAAATTAGTATAAAAATACTAGTTTCATGCTTTTGTCTTGAGGAGCCAAAAGAGCCATTTTTTAACATTGTTCTTTAGCTACCTATCTGTCGTAACCAGTGACGAAGCGTCCATTAAAGGGTGAAACCCACTGTAGAATTTTGAAAAAAATCGATATTTTTGTTTATTGGCTTGAAACATACTTTGAATCTTCTAAAATACGAACCAAAAAGTTGTATACGTGAAAAATTTTTTTTGTTTGGAATTTCTCGCTTTTCCCAAAGTGTGTCGAACGCCTCTAATGCGACTCATACCTGCGACGACTTACCTGCTCGAAAGGTAGTACGTAACGTCTTACCTACTGATTGCTAACTTCTTACCTACTGTAATACACTACTAGATGTCGTTAGAAACTATGTTTATTCAAACTGAGAAAAAAATTAGTGAAAGTACGTTAGTGTAGTCCTGAAGAGAATGAAGAGTATGAAGATTGGTATGAAGAGCATTTTACAAATTATGAAAATTCTGGAGATTAATGTGTGCGGTCATACAATTTTTACTTGGTAGCCGATGCCTACGCGCATCAAATACGTCGAGCATTCTTTGATCGATGTAGCAAAAAAGGCACGCTCCAGCATTAAATCACCGAGAAAAGGAGACGAAGAGAACTATTTGAACGTAGAAGGGCAGCTTTATGGTCCCGGGATCGCGGATTAACGGTAAAAAAATTAATCAGTCGAATTTTTTCGTGTCGACAACTCATTTTAAAACTAAATACTTTTATCTCGAAACACGATTTTTCAAAACGGCACGCAGCATAACTCCAACAATTTTCAATATTTTCGTTTGAAATTTTAACCACATCTTTAAAACAACATTTCGAAGTGAAACACGTCGGATTTTTCGATAAGTTAATTCAAATTTAATTAATAAGTTAATCGATTAATTCCATTTTTGTAAACAAATAAGTGCCCTTTTTCGTCAAAAAATTAATTTATTTCTACAAAAACATGCGAATTACACAAAAATATGTATTTTTTAAAATGCCGTACGTGTTTCACTAACTATACTCATGTAAAAGAAGATAATTTTTTTTGTTCCAAATTAACATTTGCACCAGTTCTGCTGCGTGCCACGAAGCGCCTCGACGACAGCGCGGCTGCCACATTTCAAAACACAGTAACTGTTATTTTCAAAGTTTTGAGTAAATTAAAGAAAACTTTAAACATATGGCCCTCGAACTATTAAAGATCTTTAAATACAATTTTAACAGTTTAGGATACTATAATTGCAAGTTATTGTATACGTAAACAATAATTTAGATTCTTGTTTTTTCAAAAAAAATGCAGTTGCTGGGTTTTGGCACAGATGTTTAACAAAACGTGAGCAGAGTATATAGTAAAAAGCATTGTATATGCACATACTATTTTTATTTTGTTAATTACCACTTGCTGTGACCAATAATTACCACTTACTTTGTGACCAATAATTACCACTTAATTACCACTTGCTTTGACCACTTACTGTGTTACGAGTAACTGCCACATACTTTGTTACGGGTAAATTTTTGTAAAACATTCTCTTCCGGATGTTGCTTCCAATACACAGTAAGTACCACATACTAGGTTTTGCCTATATTCTACTATTGAAAAATAGCATTTGCTGGGCTTTGGCGTAGAAAACCAAAAATTGTATTGTAGATACTGTGTTTTGCCGAAATATATGTGCGTAACTATGAAAGATATTCGTTTTCTAGGTAGTGCAATAGACGCGGAATAAGCATAGTATCTGCTCGGAGTAAAAAATGAATTTTTGAGACAAATGTTGGATACTGTATTTTGAAATGTGGCAGCCGAGCGTGTCTGCGGAGAATCTCTATCTAGATGAAAAAAAAAATTGTACTTCAATATATGCCCAGTATACTTAAAGTGTTTTTTCTTACTACCTTTCCTTCAATCCGAAAATAAAAAACGTCAAGAGTTTTTTTTTAGGCTGTTACAGTGGTGTTAGCCCTTAAGGCTGTTAAGGCGCATCTTATCCTATGTACAAGGTTTATCATCAGGTAAGGGATATATTTCTACTTATTACATGACTTCATCAGACAACGCCAACAACAAAAATCAGTAGAAACTGAAAATATTCTCCTCGAATAATAGGATTCTTATGTCCAACACTGGTTACCGTAACTGTTCAATATGACTTCCATTTCTCTGATGACATCTTTCCACCAAATTATACACACCATTATACAACATTTCTAGTTGCAGCCACTTGCTCCCTAATACTGTCTTTTAATTCTTCCAGCGTTGTTGTTCGTATTCTAAACACTAATTTTTTTAAATAGTTCTAAACCCAAAAATCCCCTGGGTTCAGATCAGGCAATCTTGGTGGCCATGAATTTTCAAAGTACCTGGTTATAACACGACCTTGAAAAACAGCAGTTAACAGGTCTTTAACTGTTCGATAAATATGTGGGGGTACTCCATCCTGCATAAAAATTATGTTTTCAATTACGTCCTCGTCTTGCAACTGTGGAATTACATAGGCTTTTAACATTTGCAGGTATCGTTCACCAGTAACAGTTACAGTTACGACCTCGTCATTTTATACTTCCTCGAAAAAATATGGACCAATAATGGAATTAGCTGTGAAACAGCACCAAACAGTGACTTTCTTATCATGAAGATCTGAATGATTGCATGTCGATTGTGTATTTTCTGTTGACCATATTCGACAGTTTTGAGTTTTGACTCCACTATTAAGGAAAAATGAACCTCATCTGTCCAATTATTTAATTGGACGAGATAACCATTCGGGTTATCAACCAATCTAAGTCAATGTTCGCAAAGAAAATTGTACCTGATTGCCAAAGCTGCCTCCTTCATATCAGACAGTCATTTGCTTTGAAACTAACGAACGAAATGAACAGTTTATAAGGATACATTTTTAGTATTTCACGTAAAATTTTCCTAACCGTGGTATATACATTTGCAGTATTGGGTTAGTAATGGCTATGCCTTGATTTTCCTTCAGCAACTTGGACATCAGTAATCTTTGGTCTTCCTGATCTCGGGAAGTTGATTATAGACCTTGTTCTTGCAAATTTGATAATCAGATCAAGTACGCTTTATTTTACAGGGGCCTGCTCTGAAACCCAAAAATCGTATAAAATCTTCGTAAACAACAGGTAATTTCTACCACATTCATAATAAATTGTATAAACTTATTCTTGTTTGCATTTATTTTTTTAAGTTCAAATTGTTTGAATTTACGTTAAGATCAGTTTGATTTTGAGAATAATCCACTAAATTGCAACCATCTACTTTTGACATTTGTGTCAGTAATTTGTAAAAGTACTTGTGTTCTTTGTGCGTGTTTCGGCACAGCTTAGGCTACGGTCCAACGCTTGTTTATAACGGACTATGTTATAAAATTCTTACGTCGCTCTTGGCTCGTGGGATAGCTTGTGTTGCGTATTAGCTACAGTATATTGTCTTGTTTTAAATTACTTTTTAATTTATTAAAATAGTTATTTTATTAATTTACCTTTAGAAGATACACTTATACATAAATACGTCTAAATTGCATTATACTTAACAAAGACTTTTCCAAATTGATGATTATGAATTCAACCAGTTATGAATATCTACAAAAACGACATATAATTCTGACAGTACTGTACAAAACGTAGTGAGGTGTTTCAAATCTAAATGTCTTCCGTCTGATACAGTTGTTATATCAGGAGTTGACTGACTTTTATGTTATATGGGTAGTTGACTTGCGCCAAACAAAAGCACATTTACATACATATATAGAACGCGTATTCATCTAGAATATTAGAACAATAGCTATTATTAGGACGTGTGACCTAAAGTTAGTATGAATGTACGAGTCATTAGTACGTTAGAATTGTACTTTTGCCAAATTGTTTAACCTTTGTTTTGGTATCAATTTCGCATTTTCCAAGGTCGTGTTCAGTAATAGTTGCATTTGGTATGTCTTTGTATATAGGTAGGTATTTTGTATGGTTTATATATCTTTTAGGTAAAATCGACACCGAATTGCCTTTTCCTATTTTTTTATTGTCTGTGCCTAGGTAAATAGAGCTAAATGGAAATTAGCCTGGTTAGTCTTGCGTTGTTGATAACATATGTAAGATGTAAGTACTATAATAAAGTGTTCATATAAATGCAAAGCAGAGTCTTACTCATGCAAATGACGTGAAAACTGGACAAAACGCCAAGTAACTCAGCGTCCTAATAAAAACGCGGTTGGGAGGTATTCTACACATTCTGATTCATTTATAATGATAGAAAATCTATACATATGTTCTTACCCTCTATTTAAAAAACTGTTTTTTTTAACCGGGTGAGTTTTTAGTGCGGATTTTTCTATAACTTGGTTATTTCGTTATCTAAAAATGGATGAACACATTGACATATATGTTGTCTGAAACAACCTTCATAACTTTTTTTTGGGTATTGAGGTACCATTTTATTTTTAACACAAGATACTCTACTCTTCAAAAAATTTAAAAATGCTATACCAAGTGTTCAATTTATTGTTCTTGTGTTACATTTCGCCAACTTCAAATCCAAATAATTTGTTTAGTTCAAATGGAACACCCGTTTTTATGTTAACGCCGACGTTTTGCACTCAACATGCATTTCATCAACCATGTTGGCATCATCAGTTGGCAATTGTTTTAATCATGTGATGAAAAATATTTTTATGTTAAGTGGTGAATTCACACTTCTAATGAATTATTTCGATCAATCACCATACATGCATATATAAATTAAGTAATGGGACTGGCAACGTAGCGCCCGATTTAGCAACATTGCGGAAACGGGGACTTGGTACGGCGGTAGGTTAACATGTAATGCACTTTTAGTGCAAGCTTCAACTTGTTAGAGTCATTTGTTTGGTCTATGTGACTGTTTTCATAAACCTTTTTTTTTCTAATGCGTCTTAAAAATTTTGGGCAACGGTGTGCTATTAGGTTTTGCTTCAGATTTGGACACAGCGCAAGGGATACATTTGCAAAACTTCATGACGCCTACGGAGACAGTGTTTTTTCAAGAGCCCAGGTTTTTCGGTGGTATAAGGCATTTTCAGAAGGAAGAGAGTCGATTGAAGATGAATCACGCAGCGGAAGGCCATCATCTTCAAGAACCGATGAAAATGTCGATAGAATACGGGATCTTGTACGTTCAGATCGTCAGTTGACAACAAGAATAATCGGGGAAGGGTTAAATTTGAATCACACCACTGTTCATCAGATTTTGACGAATTGGGGATGAGAAAAATGGTTCCAAAAAACCTTTCGCAGGAACAAAAGAACATCAGGACAGAAAGCTGTCATGACTTTTTGCAATCGATTGAAAATGATCCCCATTTTATGGAACGTGTCATTACTGGTGATAAGACTTGGGTGTTTGAGTACGACCCGGAAACCAAGGGCCTAAGCATGGAATGCACACTTCAAGCTCTCCAAAACCCAAAAAAGCGACAGAGTTCCAGCACTGCTATGAGGAATGGAAAAACCGTCTCCAGCGCTGTGTGGCTTCCCAAGGAAGTTGTTTTGAAAGAGACAATACCTAATTGTAATTCTATTCGAATAAAAAAAGGATAAAAGAATAATTCTCATTACTTAATTTACACACTTCATAATTGCATATAGGGTGGTTTTTTAAATAAATCATGTCTGTAGTATCATTGTTGCACTATTAGCGACATCTGAAGCACTACAATCGCCTGCAACGCAATTCGAATTGTGTTAGAACGTCTGTTAACATTCTTTACGGTCGTGGCCGCCTTGGTAAAACGTCCGTTTTTTTATGCCGATTACCATAATTCATAACCGAACACCACTGCGCGCTCTCCTCGTAAACACTGACCTAAGATGAAAATCATAGCCTGGCAATGCGCAGTTAAAATATTACAGTTATATTGGATAGTAAACATTCGAAGAGTTCGTTAACTTTTATTGGGTAACGCGAGCAATTAACTTTGCCTAATTAGTCGCGCGCAGCGAAGGAAAGTTCTCGCTTTTTTACAGTCGCTTTAATTAAGCGGTCATGCGAACCGACACTCGACAGCGATCTGTATTAATAGGGCGCGACGATATGAACGATCACACAAGAACATAAAAAAAAAATCAAAGCACGGGTCCAAACCATTTATTCGGTATGTATTTTGTGTCGCTGAATTCGAATCCGGAATTACTTTTGACAGGTTGATGATAGGTTGATAGGTTGACTCGTTATCGTTAGGTTGACTCGGTATATAAAACACCAAAATGACACCATAATGAAGGTAAACGGAATTATCGCATCATTCAAAATTCATTTCACATGTCTTTATTGTCTTTGAATCCGAATTGATTGTGAGAGTTATTTCGAACCATAGAAAGCATATATTTTTTTTTGACTTCAGTATCTCCTTTTTTATGTTTTTTAGGTTGCCAAATTCAAATTCAGCATTGTTTCCAGCCATGGTAGGCATGCACATTTATAATAATGCGAAAAAAGATGCAAAACAGTGAAGAAAAGCGCTACAATATGGCTTTTTGTAAGAATAGCCGCGGAATAGGATTTGTTTACTGGAATAGCTCATTTTATATGTTTCTTGGATTATTCGCTCTAAATCTAGGTTTCTTTTAACCTTCAAAACAATACAATATTCTAAAAATGTCCGTTTTACTCCCTTGCGCTTACATTCTCTTTTCAACATCCTGCAATAGTCAACCATCATAAGGAACTGAACAATCCAAGAAACATATAAAATGAGCTATTTCATTAAAAAAAAATCCTATTACCAGGCTATTCTTACAAAAAGCCACATTTTAGCGTTTTCCTTCACTGTTTTCTTCACTTCAAAAAACATTAAAAAAAATGAGCTATTGGTGTCAAAAACAAATCCGACTCCGGGGTTTTTCTCACAAAAAGCGACACTTTTGCGATTTTGGCCACTCTTGCATTTTCTCGCATGTTGAAGAAAAATGCACGCCTTCTATGGTTGGAAATAACTTTGAATTCGCATTCAACGACCAAGAAGACATGTGCAATTTTGAATGATGAGATAATTATGTTTGCCTTCATGATGGTGCAATGTTGGTGTTTTTTATTTGCATTTTGAAAGAGATAATGAGCCAACCCACTCAAACTAACCCCGTATTCGGATTCAGCAACCTAAAATACATATAGAATAAGTGTATAAGAAAAATGCAAAAAAAAACACGACGTGGTGTAAAGAGTGGCAAGGGAAAAGAAAAACCTATTCCCATACCAAATTACTGAGTGAAGATACTATGAATGCCTTGATCTTGGTAGATAGCAAGTCAAAAAAAGAATTTCTAGTTTGTTAGGTAAAGCCTCCCACACATGCGAAGTTAGAATCATACCAAGGTGATTTTTAATTAGACCAAAATTCATTAAACATACTGTAGATGTTATATTCTACAGTTGACTTCTAATCCCTCACTATTATTAACGAAAACTTGAATAACAAAAAAACAACTGGGTAATCGCAACAACTGCGGAATCAGCCTACCAACGACCTAATCTACGCAAGTCCCCTATAATGGAAATTCCCTCTATTATTCTGTTGACGGAATTTTGTTCGTTTCCCAATTATGGTTAATGAATACAAGTACATTCATTTGTATTCATTCAGTTAACTTGATTGTCGAAGGCTAATATAAACATAAAGCAACTTTGCCGTAATAATCAAGTACGTTGGTCAGTACAACTTATTAGTTAGGTATATTAATTAGAACAAAAACGACCCATATTTGATATCCGATACGATGCATAATAGGCGTTTTTTTTCCCTAAAGTCGCAGGAACTGGTGATTGTTTTATCTTGACCACCCCATTTGGAGTGGCCAAGAATAAACCATCACACCATCACATGAGTGCAACGGTGTTTTCTTATTTATTTCCTATAACACTGAGACCTATACAGTACGAATCACCCTAATGCGTACATAGCAGAATGAAGGGGAATTGATAAGTTAACTTCTAACTTGAATATATGCCATCACCGCCTAAATATGAGGTGGGAACCAATCACGATCCAATCGCGAGCGCAGGCGTGCGGAGGCATCCGGTTTATCAGTAGAGCTGTTTGGGTTGAAATTTGAAATAGTATTTTATATTTCATTCTGGTCGAGTTACTGATTAGAATAGTGCGTTAGTACGAGGGTTTTGTAGAAGTGCTACAAATTTTTTATGACAAACTCTAGCCTGTCTAAACAGTACTGTTACTAAACAGTAACCTATTACTGTTTAGCTGAAGAAGGGGGCATATTTGAATATTTACTATAATTGCATTTATTTTCCTGACTGAACTGTTAATTTTGTTATTTGCAAATACGGACTTAATTATTAACTCGCTTTTTTAGGGCCGAATTTTCGGCCCATATTAACTTAACAGAGACGCACTCAGGTCACATTCTTAGAAAACGACAATTCACAGAATCGTAATACACTAATGAATACTCAAATAAACGTACTAACATCAAATTTGGGCCTAAAACGCGAATAATTCACATGTTATAAAGTTACCATTTATAAAAGTGGACCATACAGTATCCGTATTGTTGCCATAATCACAAGTTGTAGATAGCAGTATACTAGAAAAATTAACTGGTAATTGTAATCCTTACTGTAGCATCATGACCTATATTATTGCAACGTTCTTCATCTCTTGTTAGACAATTGCAGTTTTCTTACAATTGATTTAGAATTACTTAATGAGTTTTACTTGCCAGTTTTTTACACCAGCCTAAACAGGTATTTGAAACAGGTACGCCCTTGAATATGAATACATCATTCCTATTATCATAAAATTCTGGATACCTCGACATAACGTCAGTATCTAGAATTTTACGATAAGGTATGATGTCTTCCTATTTTAAGGGTATACCTATTCCATGTTCCCACAATACCTGTTTTAAAACAAATAAGACTCTAATATTTCGTCAGATTAAAGGCAACATTAATTAAGTAACACAAAATCAGCTGTAATGAAACAAACTGTTTAACCAATGACGAACAAAAGTTGCAAAAGAGATCATGCGCTAGTTAAAAAGTAAGATTACTTTTTGTATTAAACATTTTAGAAGTTTTTGTGGGTAAGTCCTTTTAAGTTTCATTAAGTTTTCACACCTAAATACCACTCTCTCGTGTAATAGTTCGCTCCCCAGTACGTTTATTCGAATATTCACTATTGTATTATGAGGTATTTTCTGTGAACTATCGTTTTGCAATAATAGTGATCTGAGTCCGACTCTGTTTCGGCTCGCCGGAACTTTGACTGTACGTAGTTTCTGTCTTGTTTCACTGTGGTCACATCAACATAATATTACTATTAGACATTTTAAAATTGGTTCACAGTAAAGTTGAAAAAAATAACAGTAAACATACGCGACAAATTTTAAAAAAAAAAAAAATAAAAATAAAGATCCAGAAGGCATTTCAGGAGGGGGCCATTTTAGTGATAAAGCAACATATGGCCCGCGAGCCTTCCACGGCAAGCACTTGCCAGCCGCAGGCGAAAATTTTCATAGGTCACGCGTTTTCCTGATACTTTAGAATTTCAATGAAAAATTAATTTATACCGACTATCACAAGAATACTTTTGGAATTTCTTAAGGGTGCCGGGAGATATAGGAGATGGCCCCATGTCCCCCCCTGGATTTAGAGGATCCCCTGGTTTTAGAGCACCATGTCCACCCTGGCTTGGTCTTAGACTCCACAGCCTCGATATGGGTTCTATTATATAAGCTATTAGCTTTTGGCTTTTCCTTCCCTAGAATTTGTCACCCAGTCTTGTTAGTCCTTCACGATGGCACAGTACGTGAACTGAAGTTTCCTCTTCTTCCAAGCAGTATTTACATGTCCCCTTTTCCAGACCATTTTGATCTCATTTATGTGTTTAGTAAGCAATCCTGACTTGTAATCCTGACAACCTTTCGATTTTGAGTCAATATCTTCTGTGAATTTGGCCGATTATTCCTTTATGAACCGTTTCGCCCATCTTTGTCCTAGAAAGTTTGTCCACCATTCCAGTGACTTGTCGTTTATTCACAGAAAGGCTCTGGTCCTATCAGGTCGTCGGAAATGCCTTTTTTTGTCTAGTTTATCAACATTTTCATTTCCTTTATCTCCTTTATGTTTCGGTATCCAAGCCATAATCACTCTATTTTGGCTTCCTGCTTGTTTTAACGTCGCCACACAGTGCTATACTTATTTTGATGTAATCTGCTATCGAAGTGCTGATTGCTTTCAGCGCTGCTTGATTCTCAGCTGTTGGCTGATTCTCAGTTCACTGCTTTATTATTTCTACAACACAATATTATATTGCAGCCACTCTAGTATGAAACACTCTTAACGCTCTGACTTTGTTTGCATAACGACCTTCTACTATCATTGCCAAATAGTCAGCATATCCTAAGAAATAGAGGCCTTCCGCAATTAGAATTTTGAGGAGGTCTTCAATGGTAACGGAGTACCTTCAGAAAGTAGAATAAAATTGAGAGTCTATCGCTTGGCCAGCACGCTTGCTTGACTTAAATCCCATTGAGCACGGGACCATAGTCTTAGAGAAATTGACAAGCGCTCTCTTTGAATAGTGGAAAAGGGTACTTTAAATTGTAATCGATAACCTGATAAGGTAAAGAGGGGGTGATACCGATACCGATATTTTTTTCTTCTTTTTAACCCTCTCAGTTGTGTCTAATACATGTTTTATTATACAGAATGTTAGAATTCTGTAACAAACATAAGAAACAAAATGTGTTTTTTATCTACTCGTATAAACCGAAGAACTTTTCAGTTTTTATATTCGTTTTTAGCTTACAACGAAAGTTTAACCAAAAATACAAGCAACTCATGCAATTCAAAAGTGCAAATTGTTCGAATATAATGGCATGTAAACAATCAAATGAAAAATGATTAACAGACTTATATTTCAAGATAGTTCAGTGTAATTCATCAAAGCGTAGGCAACACCCTGCGTACTGGACGTATTTTCTAAACTGTGGTATTGGCTCCACCTGTATAAAGCGCGCAGCAAATACTGGTGGTGTTCATTATGTATTCTCGATAGCCACATCGATTCCAGAAAATTGGGAATACCGGAATGCAATTTCTCATCACAAGAATTATGCAGCAACAGTTACTTATTATTACACAGATGGTCGATATGTACCGTGAAAAATCGGATTTCAATTTAATTCCGTCGCTTCATATTATGTTCACTTCCTACGATTGCAGTACAATTTATTTATGTTGAGTTTCTTATGTGGAACCAGTAGTTTCAGATTGTTGTTAAGAAATGTATTATTAGTGATGAAGTAATGAAAATTCTTCATATTGTGAGAAGTAGTGTTTTTGTTTTTATAAATCCATTGTTGTTTTTTTTTTACTTAAATCAAATTTAAACATAGATATTATTTTCCAATAGATATTTTCCAATGGAGAAAAGTAGAAAAAAATTAGGGTGTGTTATTTAAGCTCTGGTAAAATATTTTTAAACGTCCCTATCAAAATAATTAAACGCGTGTAATTACATAAAAAAATCTAAGAACGCCGAATTTGATAGGTAAAAAAAAATGTGTATTGTCATGCAATGGCAAATACACTGTGGGAAACAGTATGGAAACACCTGGAAATTCCGCGAAATTGGTTACAAAACGAAAAATCAAGGTCGTACACTATGGTAACTTTCAACAAGGAGTCCAATGGTGACCTTGGATTTGACCTTGAACCTCAATATCAAGGTCATTTGAAGATCAACTTTTTTTTTGTAATAGCAACCCACATTTTTGATGCCACAATCGAAAAGAGCAGGAAATTTCACGTTCGGGTATGTATTCAGATCTGAGTTCAAGATGACCTCTATGGGTTGGACAGAGGTCAAACTACTGTAATATGGAACCTCGTGGGAATCAAACAGAAACAATCAAGCAAAGTTGCGCTTTATTCTACATCGAATCGGCTAGTGATTGAACGTTGGAAATTAGTTTACGGCGATTCTTCGCAATATTCTTCTAGCGACCGTTTGAAGAAAATATATGTTTTTTGTCTTAAAATTCGACCCTTTTAACCTAAAAAAAATATTAATTTTGATCAGAAATTAAAATCCTACGTTCAATCACGAGCCAATGTTATCGCCAACAATTCCAAAAAATTTCATTAAAATCCGTTGAGAAGTTTGTCTGTAATCCTGTCCACCGATTTGGAAAATGTTTCGAGAAAAACGCGTTAAAGTTCTTCTTTAAAGTTCTTCTTCTTTAGATATTTTTTTAAATGATTTCAGATGGCGCCACGATGATACATAATACGTTTTTGACCTTTTAAACGGGTCAGCAGGCTAGCACGAATAATAAGAGACAGAACACCTGGTGGGCTGGCAGCGAACGCCGCGAGCCGGGGTGCAGCGTTCGCTTTGGCGATCGAGAAAAATAGGTTCCTATTCTCGTACCGACTATAAACTTTGGAATTGAATAGTCCAAAGACCATACTTTCGCAATGTGACATTTTCCAAAAATCGATTTTTTTTGGAAAACTGCAGGTGACCCCTTAATTAACAATCTTGAACACCACTCCTCTAGCTGCGCCGGTGTCTCTCAAAGCATAATCCCTAACCAAATCGTGTAATATCAAGAAATTCGAATTCGTTTTTTTTCGCCGTCATTATCCTCGGCTTTCTTCACCCCTTCGTTCGCATCGAAAGTATAACGGAAAAATATAAAAATTGCCTTGGCTTCCGCTCCCCGGCCGCGGAAGGGCCCATAAATTATTTATGCCGAAATTTAATTAAGGCCGTTGTAAAAAGATAGCGCCGAAACGCCCATTGTGTCGAAAACGAGTTGTTATAAACAACGAGCGGGCGTGGGCGAGGGGGGCGGGGGCAGGCGGTGCGGGGGGTGTACGCGCGACATCAATCACGATTATCGTAACGGGCCACTCGACGACTTATCGACCGTCACATCATCTCGCGCGGTTCACGGGCTAAACGGAATATCAATAGGTTTCCAGAGCTTTTGCGTATAAATATTTCCCAGAGTTCATCGGTTCGGGTCTGGGATTCGATATCGACGGACGGCGCACGGGCGGAGAGGCGAGACGAGTTTTTGCCGACGTAGTTTTTTCTCTTTTTTTGTTTGAAGGGGTTGATCAAATGAACGTGTCGTAAGATAAAAAAAGTCCTCAAAGTATACCGTGTAGGTTATAAGTAGGGTCCGCCAAGTGTGCCACAACGCAGGATCGGACTCGTAATCCGTCATGTTATTGACGGAAGGACGTATGAAAGACCAAAGAGACAGAAGTAAAAATGTTAATAATATACATACCTATCGCTTGTATCATTCAGAAACACCAACTGTCTTCATTGCTTGAGCGTACGTTGTCACAACCAGTAGTCTTTCTGCATTTCTTCTCTTAAACCTGAGCGATTTGGCCTGTACAGATGGTTGTAGAAGGAAAATGATCGTTCCACTACTATCTTATCTACTAGCTGTCAATATCGAAGGCAAAATATCTAAAACACCTAAAATTCGTATCAGAACATTAACGACCTTATTAACCGCAAAAATCTGTTTCTTCGTCACTGTCAGCCACAGAAATGTATTGTCTTCTTTAGTCTTCCTTGATATTTCCCATGACACGTTGATATGTCTTCTGTAAATATGTTTTGCGCAATATATGGCTACTAGGCAATGGAAAATCGGATACATATTTGGCAAAAAAAAAAACATCTAAAGTGAATATTGTAGACCATGTTCCAGGAGAGGCTACATGCGCAATATGCACAAATCAAACCAAAATTCCTCTTTTGTAACAGTACCAGTACTATTTTCTTGATGGATATTCGAATCTAAATGTTCACACTCTGCGTCTACGAAATATATATCGACGATTGCAAGAAATACGAGTACAATGATCCATCTATTATAAAATCGTCGTAATTTGCAATAAACTTTTTCAGTCTATTCACAAATGGTCGCGACTGTGCCATTATTGCAAAAATCCACACAAAATCAAATAATATGTAAAAACACTACACGAACTCACGAGTAGTCACTCACGACACATAAAATTGTTTTGAACTCAGCGTTCTATCGTCCATCCGCTCACATCGAGGTAACGTAAAACGTTACGGAATCGGCGCATACGTCGTAGCGAAACTTCCATTTCCAAAATTCCACTTCCAAATTTAGATATCCTGTTTTTAGATATTCAGTGGCGTACGCATGCACAGGCAAAAAAATACACGTACATAATTTACAAGGCGCTTTAAAAAATACAGTTTATACCTTAATGATCATAAAGTTGTATAGTGCTGACCCTGCCTTGTGTTACACTTTCTGGACCCTAGTGCTCACAGGTTTTGAATTAGAACTGTCAAGTTCTGCTGAAGTTTTTATTATTAAGAACATTATGTTACTGTCATTCTCATTGCATACTACATATTCAAAAAGAAAAAAATATATTCACAAAGAGCCTAAGAATTATAGATTTAAACCAAATGGGTGAAGTGTTCACTTTCTACTTCCAAACATACTTCTTTTAACGGAATCGAAAATGGTGAGTATTTGGGGGGATTTGTTTATCTCCTGAAATTTATTTGTAATTCTAGCCACTAGCTAGCTCTTCTAAATTTTCACAGGGGGTTTTGAAAATCCCCAGTTTATAACGTCTAGCAACTTTTTGAGAATGCAAAGGCTTCTCTATAAATAAATGTGGAGCTCCACATTCTCATGTGTTGAGAATTAACATAATAAGAGAGGTAAAACCGTGCATCGTCATCAAAAAATATTTTTCAAAGGCTTTTATTAGTATGCAAGTTATCCACATAAACCACTCCGAAAATTACATTCGCTGCGGCCTGGTCATTTGGTAACAATTATTCTTGGATGAGCTTAGACCATACCTGAGCGTGCGTGTGCAGGTCACATTTCAGGATTGTTTTGTTATTTTTTATTAATAGCTCCTAAATGTGTATTTAATAACTTTCTTTGATCACATAATAAAATAGCATTTATTAATGTTAAAATGTTAATATACTTTAAGTACTGTCCTATAATAAAATGAATACCCGTGGTTATTAAGAAGACATCATAGTCATAAGATTTTTTATTATTGTTTTTTTTTCTTTTCGTTAATGTTCGATAGCTTTCCTAAGACTACTGTGAATTTTAATATTAGTCTGCAATATATAATGTATTTGCGTGGAGAAAGTTAGATGGGAATTTATTGCAAAACAAACATACATTTTTGCTATTAAACAGAATATTTCACGATAAAAAATAATTAAATATTTGAATAATAGGTATTCGCAAAGTAAATAATTTGTATATACAGGTGGTCCAGTGAAATGTCCATTAAACCGATTAATACACTGTCCTCAAATTTGTCGGAGCTATTAAATAACAAATTCCTGAATAAAGCGATGGGTCAATGTTTAAAAAATAAGATCAGATTAATTAATCAGTTCCTCAAGTTTTGTGGCGCTGACTTAACCCTCCTCACCCCCCCCTTACCATGAAACCCCATTGATTGATGGCATTATTTAAATCAGGGCCCATTTAGAGCACCAAACCGTGCTGAGCTAACACACAGAAATAATACGGAATTAATTTTCATCCCGTATACCTAATTATTTGATGAAATCTTCCGTGGGCTTACTATCTGCTGCCGGATAATTAAATGCGGAAGGTGAGGAAAGAGGTAATTTTAGGGTTACTTTCCCTTTCAATTATGTAAAAGTAAATCATTAATCATTTTCCCGTTAAGTGGTCTGTACGACGCGTAATGTATTGGATTTGGCGTATAATTTATGTAGTTAGTCCGACGATTTTTTTTTATATATGAACCTATAGAGGCGAGATAAAGATAGGGATTGTGTTTAGATAATATTAGGTTTTGTAAATATTTAGACAAGATTTACTTTTTTGGAATAAAAGGAACAACTGCGATAATGATTAGAACCCGAACATTAATAATAGATGCGTACTTTACCAGGGGCGGCTCCAGGATGCTATTATCAGCATCGCTACGAAATATTAAACAGTGTCACACAGGGTAAAAAGAAGTTCACTGCCATTAAAGGTCAGTTCTACAAAATTGGCTGTGCAACGCTCCACCATAACATGCGACGGACACTGTACCGACATTTACAATTACAACGACGTTACAAAATTATTGGACGTTTCGAATGATGCAGCGACCAGCGCAGTTTAACTAATACTAACAATAAGTTCACGTTTGACTCGACCTTTGGCACGTGCCGTAACTTGGTGAGAGTGGGGCGCACCAGAATTTCATTCCAGAATATAATGACGTTATTTGATTAAACTACGATTGTACTATGTACATATCGCTACCTGAAAGCAAGAGTGAGATAAACCCGAAAGAGTCGATTTTGAGTATAATGTGAAAATCAATAGTATTTATGTCGCATCAAAATAAATTAATGCAATATTTAATTTCGATATATCTAACACAGAAATGCAATTATCTAAAAACAAATAGTTTAGCTTTATCCCACTGTTGCTCTCAGGTAGCGATACATACAGGAGCTGCCGATGTACTTTATTAATGTGGTACATATAACAGTATTCCAATCGCGTAAAGACCGGTCCTGGAATGTATTATTAACCTACGGGCTCTAAATAATGATTATAACTCGACGTCGGAAAATCGGATTTCATGCCAGGGACGGCCCTAATATTATATACGATTGAGAAATAGGTAATAATGGTACTAGCTAGATTCTATAGTACCTATTGTCGCACATGCGCCTAATTCCGCACATAACCTTTTTTTGTATAACCTAAAATAAACGTTCATAATTCAAGATTTGTTGTTTCGCCTTTTGAACCAAAATTCATCCGCGGATTAGGCAAAATCATTAAAAATCTTAAAGAAAAATAAACTGGTAAACACCTCAAAATATAAATTACAAAAACCTTTAGGCAACCCAAAAGAAAACAAATAGCATCGAACAGTCGGAAATTTATTAAATATAACTGTAGATTGTTCACGAAAATTAGCGAATTGTGCAAACAAAAAAAAATCAATTTAATCAATCTTAATTCTTTTTTTTTTCTTAATTCAATTTGATGAATCTTGATTCAAAGAACATATAGCTCTCTTAAAATATTTTAGAATAGAAAAATCTTGTGTAGCCCAACATGATCTTGACAATAATCAAGAAATATAGACGTCAGTTGTCAAACCCAACAAGAAATATAACAGACACTAGACAGTTTTTCTAATTTATTTGTATCTACTAGTGTTTTTCGCTACTAGTGTTTTTAAAAAAAACAACACCTGTATATAGACGAACACGTTGAGGCCACCTCTGTCACTGACGTCATGAAACCCGTCTTTCTGATATTTAATTATGATTATGCACGTGTATGCGTTTTAAAGAATTAAACCTTGATGTTTGTGTGAATTTTTAAGATTCAGTTCTAAGCATGGCAGTAACAAATATTGGTTTATTACTTATTGTTAGCTTAACTTTATTAATGTGGTTTTTCTATGTAGGTATTTCCAAGTGTTACGTAATTAAAAAAAATAATTCATTCAGGTAATGTGGGTGTAATGAAATTTATCTCATACGGCACGTGTTCTAAGAAAAGGTATAGGACCGTAACATGTTTATACCACAGACCAACTATACCAAACGCCGCCATATTTTCTGTATGAAAACAAGTGAAGCCAAATTCTGGGGTTGGGGCTTGTGGAAAGAAACACAAGTCCTACTTAAACACGGACACAGGAAAATAAAAAAATGCTATTCAAATGATGAGTTTTAATAACAAAGAGTTTTTACAATTAAACACGTTGATATTAAATTAGAATATGAAATAGAATAGACAATAGTTTTTAAACTATACTTTACCCTTTAAATTAACAAGAATTCATAATTTTACCGCTATTCAGTAGCAACTCGATCGAGGGTACACAAACTGTAAGCCTACTCTGGAATTACGAAAGTATACGAATTAGAAGATTAAGTGTCGTTATAATAATAGTGTCTTTATTTAGTAGGTATGCAAATTTTACTTTACATATTTACAAGGCGAATTCTAGCCTATGCAATAATAACGAGTCATAACTGTTGTGTTTATTTAACTTAATATACATTATGTATGTATATACTTCCTTTGACAATACAATTTGTGTATATTGCGCCGAAATATTTAAGTAAACAAAAGATTTAGCTATCAAATTTTTCCCAGAAGTGTATGCATCATAAGTGTAATGTACAAAAGTAACTAATAGCCTTTCACACGTTTGCCATATTTTACTATGGAATTATATCACAGAATTCAACCTATTATATACAACAGGGGTAATACTACAGCGCCAGCTGACACAGGAGTACTGCAATCAAATTAAAGGCAACCCCCATCACATGCTGTTCGAGTTGCCTATGTGTCGTGTGGCCGTAAGCCAACCTTACTTATTACGCTTGATCAAATTAAAAAAGACAGTAATATTTTGTAATACATCCTTATTTGATTATACCAATATTTACTTTAACAATAATCTGTTATGCGCATATTCATAATATTAAAATAGAAATCGTAATTTCCCCGTATTTTTATTTCTTGGTTATAATTTGTAAAAGCTATGATTCTACTTTTACAATAAATATCTAATTTGGATCATTGCATAGCTTTAATACAAACAGCGAAGTACCAATTTCATTTTGCTATTACATTACTGCTTATTAAATTGACGATAATAATCGTTTATTTGAAATTTACAACCTATTGATTTATAATCACATTATTTTTGTGGACTCGTATATTTCTTTCTTCGGTTCACTCGTTTTTCATACGTTTATTTCAATGGTTCAACATATTTAATTGTTGTATAATTGAAATTGAAGAAACGTATCACAAGTTTTTACTTTCTGAAGATGGAAATACGAGGTGTGTAAATTAAGTAATAAGACTTGGAAGGGCAGTAGGTTAACATGTAACTTTCAGTAAGTCTAAACTTGTTAGATTCATTCGTTTGTTCTTCAACATGCCTACGGAGACAGTGTTTTTTCAAGAGCTCAGGTTTCTCGATGGTTTAAGGCATTCTCAGAAGAAAGAGAGTCGATTGATGATGAATCACGCGGCGGGTTCTTGTGCGTTCAGATCGTTAGTTGAAGACAAGTTCATCAGATTTTGATTAACGAATTGGGGATGAGAAAAATCTGCGCCATTTTACTAAACGAGTTTGTAGCCAGTAAAAACATTCTTGTGGCTCATCAGCCTCCTTATTCGCTTGACTTTAGTCCTTGTGACTTTTTTCTCTTCCCGAGATTGAAAAATCACCTCAAGGAACGTTATTTTTGGACCATAGAAAACATTCAAACGGCTTTAACCGACCAGCTGAAGGCTATTCCAGTATATGAGTTCCAACACTGCTATGAGGAATGGGAGAACCGTCTCCAGCGATGTGTGGCTTCCCAAGGAAGTTATTTTGAAGGAGACAATACAGTAATATCGAATAAAAACATTTAAAAAAAAAGTACCATTACTTAATTTACACACCTCGTAATTCACTTTCATTATTTTAAATCATTTTTTACAATTCAGTCCTCAATCATTCTCAGTAAAAACATTTTTTAAGAGCTTTGCAGTCTAGAAATATGGAATCCACAACAAAAGTGTCAGCACTCTAATATAGAGTCGCAAAAAACCGAGTTTGAAAAACTATACATATATACTGTCACCATTTTGAGATGAGCAGTTCAGATAAGCTTACGATTCTTTTTATTATAATTCTAGCCTCAGTAAAAGTGAACAAACGCGAGAAACATTTTCATCTCCATTTTCATATCCGCTAGGCTTTACACTTCTCTACACGTTACATCTTTACATTATACTTTACGCTTCATATGACACCCCTATAGGATATAATCTAAGAGGTTTAACTGAGTTACAGCTCTGTTAACTCGCACGTAAAGATGATTCAAAATGCTGTTCAAAGAGGGACAATTTAACAGAGGTATACCATTTTGTGACAAGTATTACAAGTAAACGCAGAAATATTAGTTCAAATTGTTACACTTAAACACGATTATTAGATAAAAATCATTACCTTGGCATTATACTTTGCAAACTTTACATTAACATGAGCCATATTAGACAAAGATAAAGGTATTAAAAATTAAAGAGATTTCAGGTTGTGTTGGATACTATTTCATAGTAATCTGACGTTCGAGGAATTCAACTCATCTCAACAATTGCAAGATTTTATCGTTTTGTTGTGATGTTTTCATATTTAAACGGCTTTATTTTGAATTTTGTTATTATTTACGTTGGTTCAGGAACAGGAAGTACTGATCTATTTTGTATATTACAAGCTTTTATTTAACTTGCGATGTACAGGGTGTTGAAAAAAAGGTCGGTACCCCGGAATAACTCTGTTGCAACGCATCGCAGCGGAAAATGTCAAAGGGAAAAGTTGTTTGGTTTCAAAAGGGGAATAGTTTTTAATTTAAACCACCCCCCCCCACCCCCTCCACCCCCTCTGCGGGGATGAGGGTAAGTTGTTTTTTAAATGGAAACCAATATTTTTTATTCGCGGATGGTGTTCTCCGATAAAAAATGAACCTCTTTCATTTGAAAATTTTTTTTTGTCCAAGTTCATTCTTGCCCAATATTTGCCATAAACAGCCAAAATAAAAACTGTGCGGAAATTGACTTTCACTGAACACCGAAAAATTGCGGAAAAAAAAGTTTTGAGTTGAATTTTCAAATGAAACCTTATCGGCCTTCGATTGAGAATAACCATCGAAACTGGAGCAGATAAGATAACGTTTGAAAATTCCACAATCACCACTCGTTTCATCAGATCATTCACTCACTATTTTCAAAGCAAATGTTCAAATTGTTCCCCGTTGACCTCTCGACAGTGAGCGAGCTTTTGATAAGGAAAGCAAAGGAAAAAGTCAAGAGCTGGTCAAGTCAGGTGATCGTGCAGGCCACTCAATGATTCCTCTTCTGCCTATCCATCTGTCTGGAAATTCCTGATCGAGGTAATCTCTCACGATTCTTCCATAATGTGGGGCAGCACCGTCTTGTTGCAACCACACTTCATTCAGTCATCTTCCTCTAATGAGCCTCAATGCTGGCACAATTTGATCTTGTAATATGGTTTAGTACTTAACAGCTGTCAAATTGCCCTCGATGAAGAACGGTCCAATCAATCTATCGTCCAAGATTCCAGCCCAAACATTTACCTTTTCAGGATACTGCGTGCATGACTTCAACATCCAGTGAGGGTTCTCATCAGACCAATAGCGACAATTGTGCCTTTTGACTTCACCATTCAACACGAATGTGGACTCGTCGGAGAAGCAAATATTGCTAATCAACCCTGGATCTTCATGAATCATCTGCATCATGACTTCACAGAACTCGATTCTGCGATCAGGGTCACCATCTATCAGTTCCTGAACGAGATGAACTTTATAAGGGTGGAAAGCCATTTCTTTCAACACTTTATGGACCAGTTTCTTGTCCATTCCGACCATCTGTTCAACTTTCCTAATTGTAGAACGAGGATTTTCGACGAACGCGAGGGCAACTTCCATTTTTCTCTCTTCGGTTGAAACAGTGACTGGTCGGCCTGGAATTGGACGGAGTTTCACACCTGTCTCCTGAAATAACTGAATGGTTCTCTGCACAGTGGTTTTTGAGATGGGAACTTGATCAACCCGAAAAGTCTGATTGAATAGATCTCGCACTTGGTTGTAAGATCGTTGCTGATCTCCCCAACCTCGCATCATCAAGAGAGATATCCTCTCCTCTTCCGAAAGTGTATTTATTCATTTCAACGTGTCGTGTCTTAACTAATATCAACCTATACCCTTGGCAAATTCTAGCGGCGGTGAAAACAATTCAAAATGACGAAAAACGAGATGGCCACCATACCGATTTTAAAGAGTTATAACTTGGTATAGGTTAGGGATAGTATGAACAGGTTGAGAAACTTTTAGATACAAAAAACACAACGATAACTAAAAAATAAAAAATAAATTAATATTTTTTTTAACAAGCTTTTATTTAAATGCTCTAAAAAGAAGAAAATAAACTTTAAATTGATTCAAACCTATCAATTTATTACATTACACAATTTATATGATATAAAAGCTTGTCACGAGATTTACTTGTGTAGATAAACAAGAATGTAATAATTATGTAACTTGATCTTGACATAAGAAAATCTAAGAAAAAAAGTATGTATTTTATAAAGTAGGTAAATACATCTACACAAGTAAATCTCGTGACAAGCTTTTATATCATACATATAAATTGTGTAACGTAATACATTGATGGGTTTGATTCAATTTAAAGTTTTTTTTCTTCTTTTTAGAGCATTTAAATAAAAGCTTGTTTTATAAAAAAAATATATTAATTTATTATTGCAATATTGAATATTTAGCATTTTGACATGATTTCCACCAATCTATGAAGATCAAATTCGCTGACTAACCCTGGTTTTCCTTAATTTGTGTACTGTTGAAAATAGTTAAACTTACAGGTACAGTTTAAATTTTTTTCATTCTTACATTTTTGTCTCTAGAATTGGAACAGTAAACATTCATTATAGACGAATACTAGCCTATTATAGAACTGGACTCCCACAGGAACATTTAAAATCACGAGATTTAAGATCACGATATATCACCATGGCATATACATACATGTGTCATGACATGCAAAATTCACAAAAATACATATTCTAAAAGAATTTAAATTTTCTAATACTGGAAAAATAAATACCTGTCGGTGATTTAATTTGATAATGATTTTATTTAATGAATCTGTAAGCTTGTCCAATATTATTTGAGTTATGATCATGATAGTTGATAATGTACATTTTGCTAATGATCGTTAAAATAAAGTTTATGCAGGGTAAATTCGTGAAAATTCCCACCCCGTACCTAATTATTTCTGGATAGGAATTACATTTTACAGGAACTTATTTTTTTCTGAAGTTTCAGTATATACTGTCAAAAAACAATTTAAAGAAAAATGTAGCAGTTGTTTGTCATATATGAAATGTAGCAAATGTTTTTTTTAAGAAACGCCCTGTATTTTTTTGTTTATTAAATTCCGCTTATTCTTCTAACAACAGTACATATAATACGTACATACATTGATATTATATGTGGTAAATACGTTCTGCAGGGTTCTTTTCCAGGTTCTTGCAATATTATGTGTCCAAATTATTATAAAATAATACAATCGGCTTTATATTATGTATAAATAGTTTGATGTGGATATTTACCCTTTGTTGTCAAAAATAAATGTAAATACTGCTGTCTTGAGTTCCTTTGCTGCTTATATCAGTAAAGCACATGTTTGAAGCTACTAATTTTTTTAAATATATTTATACTGTTATTGGTAATGACGTAATTACTAAACGCAGGGCTCGGCACTGTAAAACGCTATGATAATGAAAGTATAAACCGTATTTTTTAAGCGCTTTGTACATTATACACTCATGTATTTCGTTCCCGTGCTACATATGACATTGACCCCTTCTCTAACACTCTCCAGACCCCCCGTAATGCCGCGTATGCGCAGTAGTACGTTATCTCCATTCCAATTGGCGCGGGACCGCGGGAGACTCTTATGGAGTTTTACACGCGGGCGGGCTTTACATTCTGAAGCCTAGTAACTACTAATGAATAATCCGTTTGTCAATTTTGTGAAATATTTATTTTATCAGTATCAATACTAACAATGTACAAATAATTACAAAACTATAAAAAAGTATGATATATGTATATATTTCGTTATAGTCAGAAGAATAAAGGGAATTCCCACGATTCAAAATACTGGGTTTTTCGTTAAAAAAAAACTAATGTTAATTAAACCCCTTCGACACTTTTGTCTCAATTGTTGTTCTGACAGCATATTCAGAAATTAAAAAAAAAGGTTTCTCCTCTAAAAAAATATAATAATTTTCGCGGCTCTAAAACTAACGTGAAAAGTGAGGAGATGGGAATTTTCATGAATCCATCCTTTAACATGACATAATTGAAATACATACTTTTCAATCCTCGAGCTCTTTTTTAATCAAAGTACAGTCGTAGTACAATTATTAAACTTGTCTACATGTTTTACCTACGTTTCAATTTTTTTAGGGACCTTTAAGGACCTTTTTTTAAATAAAGAACTGTGGCAGTACAATTATTAAACCTGTTTACATATTTTTCTTTTATATTCTATGTAGGTACGTAATTTCATTTTCCTTCCAATCATTGTTACTGTTCACTCAGACGGGTTTATGGTATAGAACCGCAGCGTGATATATAACCGTTTGATTTACGAAGAAAAATTGCGTGTCATTTGTGACATGTTTTGTATGTTGTTGCAGAACCAAGGGCCTACGACGGGACCGAGGAGACCTTGCCTTTCGCCACACCAGTTGCTGATGTGGATAACATATTTAAGGTGAGTACCGTTTTGCCTAGGGGCTATCAAATTAAAACTACACCCATGAGATAGGGCATGCGACAATTTTTTTTAATATAAAGCTACGTCATCTGGAGGAACATTGAGGAACTCTTGTGTTGCTGTTGTTCGTTCCCAAAAATGCATCACACGATTGCTAAAAGTTTCTCTTTGTTCCGGCAACAAATTGCGACTGTTTCTGCTGATTTCCATTTTGAGCAGTAAACCTCAAAAGGCACGTTGCTATCCAGTAAAAACGGATGACGCACCTTGGTAGCAGTGGTCGCCATTTGCAAAGAATGACAGTGTAACAACACTGTGTCTATACATATACATATAATTCATCACTTTCGCGTCATTTTTTTAATACAGACAACAACTTGACACTTGACACAATAACCATTCTACATCGGTGCGGGGCATTGGTACAACATTTTTGACACTACCTTTAGCTATTCCTTCTGCATATAGATATCTTTTTTTAATACTCTGAATGGCTGAATGTCACCACCATACTGCTACCCTTCCTGAAGTCTTGACCTAATCCACTACTTACTTTTTCTTTTCTGCTATTTTGAAGATATCACTGCTGTTGTTAACGCTACTTCATCGTCCTCCATACTCCTGTTTACTGCTCACATGCAGTGGAAACACTAGTTACTTATTTACGAAACAAACATGCGACTACTGATAACTTTAATTGCTTGAGTAGAAACAAGAAGTATGTTGTCAAATGTTTTTACTTACACCAACAAGGAGAAACATTTATACAGCGAAAAGTTCATCAATATTCCGCCGGTGGAAACATATCTTTAGGCCTTGTTCGCTAAAATATTATTTTGAGTCTTATCAATGATAAGGACAACAGATTAACTAACTTCTATTCAAATTAGACACTTGTGAAAATTGGAGCATATAGATAAACAGAGTGAAGTATCCACACTACCAAAACAACATATAGTTACTTTTATGTTGGTGTACGAGGTGTGTAAATTAAGAATGAGACTGAGTAATGAGATGATGTACTTTTTTTTATTCGAACAGAATTACAATTCAGTTGTCTCCTTCAAAATAACTTCCTTGGGAAGCCACACAGCGCTGGAGACGGTTCTTCCATTCCTCATGAAGGAATAGCCTTCAGCTGGTCGGTTACAACCGTTTGAATGTTTTCTATGGTCCCAAAATGACGTCTTCCTTGCTTGGCCTTCCGCTGCATGATTCATCTTCAATTGACTCTCTTCCTTCTGAGAATGCCTTAAACCACCGAAAAACCTGGGCTCTTGAAAAAACACTGTCCGTAGGCGCGTTGAAGTTTTGCGAAAGTATCCGTTGCTCTGTGTCCAAGTCTGCAGCAAAACCTGTTAACACACCGTTGCTCAAAATTAATGTTACTCATTTTTAAACCGCACCAGAAAAAAACGGTTTACGAAAACAGACATAAAGAACAAACAAATGACTCTAACAAGTTGAAACTGATACTGAAGGTGCATTGCATGTTAACCTACCGCCCTTCGAAGACCCGTCGCAGCAGTGTTGATAGATCGGGCGCTACGTTGCCAGTCTTATTACTTAATTTACACGCCTCGTATGTTGTCGTTGACTTCAAGGTATCGAAACAGGAAGCAACACAAATAAACATTTTGTTTACTCCTGGAGTGGGTACTGGAACCTTAGAAACAAAAAACTGGACGTTTTCCACGAAACACCGAACTACTACACTTTTCTCGACGCGCGTTTCGCCAACCAAGTTGGCATCTTCAGGAGAAGATTAAAACTTAGTTTTTAACGCGCGTCGAGAAAAGTGTTGTAGTTCGGTGTTTCCTGGAAAACGTATAATTTTTTTTGTTTACTCCTTTGTTTACTACTTTTATTTACTGTCAACGTTTATGATTACCTACCCTATTGTTTTTAAAGACGCCAATGTAACTATACGAAAAAAATTACAAAAATCAATATTCTTTTACAATTTTCATTACACATAAAAGTTAATTCTGTTAGAAGAGCCGTATGCATCATTCAAGTATATACACAAATTGCTAAAGCCTTTTATAAACACCGAATTAATTAGATATTTAGTCGGCCACAGCGGCAAAGTTTAGGCCATATTTTTCTCCCCGATAAATGCAACGTTTTCTGTGGGTAGTTGCCAAGAAAAATAAATAAGATGGTTTCTCAACCGATACTGCATTAACTGACATATTTAAAACTTTATCTTGGCTAAGACTGCAGTTTTGCTAACTTTTTAACCACGTTTTGTCTGCAACTTATTTACGACTTTTTTCAAGTTTTCTATGTTTGTCGCTACGTTTTGCAGATGCTACAAAAGACGATAAACTGCAGGTTACCAACTGGTCGTGTTTATTATCGTGATTATATCATTTGTATCATTAAAACCGATTTTATTATTTTTTTTTTTATTTTATAACCAGCGTTCTCTGCTCATACTGCATATTAATATCGTTTTGCTAGGTATATCAAAAACTACAATTTTTCTGGGATGGTAAACTAACTGTAAAGCGTTTTTGATCACAAATCATAGTTAGGATAAATGATTCATAGATCATTCGTTTTTCAAAGCCAATATCTTTTTTTAATTCAACAGCAAAATAAGAGTAACTCTCAGTTAAAGTGTCTAAATTCAATTGTTTTTATTTTGCTTGAATATTAAGTGTTTTCATTACTTCCAATATCTACGATTTTGTTAACTTTAAATAGCTAAATTGGCTATATTATAAATAGCAGATTTTGGGACGTTGTTTTTTGTACATTTGTTGTACAAAATGATTTGTTGTTTTTGACATTTCTGTTTCATTGTTTTCTGGATGTTCAGCATATTCCATTCAATTCAGTATAGTCCGTTCAATCAATATATCTGAATGTCAGTACATTTCAAGTTAGTAAATTTGTATTTAAAGCAGTGGCGGTGCGTGATATTTCAGTTAGCCATATCTTGAAAACGACGCATGGCCATTTTAATTTTGGGAAACAAAATGTTCCTATAAAATTAAAATTAAAATGGCCATAACTTTTTGAAACAAAAATATTTTGTAACAAATCGAAAAACGTCTCCTTATATTTGTTTCTAGATTATGAAAAAAAATATACTGCAAATAATCCACAGAGCGTTACTGAGAACCCAGGGAGTGCTCCAGTGTTTTTGAAAATTTTTTCGCAAACTTTGCTGACGGTTTTTTTCACTATAAATCCTTTCTGTAAGAGGTGTATAGTCATCACCTAAAAAGTGAAGTGGGTCCCATGCGTCGTTTTCAAGATATGGCTAACTGAAATATCACGCACCGCCACTGATTTAAAGCAATGGAAACACTTTACCTATTTGAAAGTGAAGTGAATATATATTATACACGAAATACATTTAGAACCACAGTAGAACCCAAGAAATTAGAAGTCACTCTATTTAAAAGTTAATTTATTTAGAATTTCATTTAGGTTTTAAAAATTCGACGAGTCCGACTAAAATAAAAAGTTGATATTTAAAATTAATTAATAAATGTTAAAATTAATAAATATAATGCAATTATTTTTCTGTTTGGTGCTATCCTGTTGTCATATCCAGTAACTAAAATTAATACATGTAGGTGCTGATATTTTCAAACCTCACTAAACAAATGAATAGGTATCTGTGTTTAATTTGTGTAATTGAAATACGAACTTCGGTCCGGTTGATCGTTTATTATATGTGTAGATGAAAACAATGGGCGAAATGCCATCGAGTGGTTAATTAGAATCGATCACAGCGGATTGTATGAAAGCTGCTGGAATGTGGAATAAATAATTTTATTTGCGACCAGTCAAATGGTTCGACGTCGATAAGTTACCTTTTAAAATTTATATAGTTAACCGCTTTTTAAATGCCGCAATATGGCAGCGCTCGGTTAAAAGACGGTACTTGCCGTCGAATGGTAGCGGTTAAGCGATAATAAATCATCTGTCCGAATAATAATAATGTAGCACAAAGAAACTTTAATCTTTCAGGAGGTTCTGTAATAGCGCGTACCGAATGACTATTTATTTTTGTACTAACGCTTTGGAAAGTATTGTTTACATTAGGTCTTGTTTAAATTTAAATTTTGATAAAACGTGTGTACGCAGGTATTGAAATTAAGATGCAATTTTTCTTACAATTAGAGAACACCATGATATGAAATCTCAAAGTAAATTGATTTGAGCAACTTTTGACTGCATTTCACAATGTTGAGCTGAAAAGGTTTCTGTGTCGGTACATATACAGTACGTGTACATCAGACATCTGCCAGTTATGAAAAAGGACAAACAGAAATGAGACGACAGACAAGAAGCAACCAGCTCTACGCATCGAATGTAGTGGGTGAAACCGTTTAGTCAGCCAATCGAAAATAATCAGCCATAGATGAGAACCGACCTTCTCACCATCTGATCCAGTTGTTAGAACGAGAAGTGTTCAATATGTTCTTTTTCAAAACCGGCCGATATCTAATTTACCACATACTGTATAATTATCTACAGTATAATCCAGTCATCTGAGTATTTACATATGAATTTGACGTATATGAATACATCATTATTTGATTTGACAGCAGCGAAGCGAAAGTATTGAACGAAAGTAAAATTAACTAACAATAAAATACATATGTTTTTCACTGTTGACCAATTAACACCATTAATGTTTTCAAGTTGCCATGACAATAGAGAAATAATATTATTTATCTAGGTGATATTATATTGTTAAAAATATCACCTAAAAAATGTTTTAACCATGGCTTTCTTTGTATTTGCTATCTTTGAATTTTTCTGGATATATGTAACTTCAAATATGCAACTTGAATACCGTATCCATGTTTATAAGACATATGGAATTTTATCTACTTCAGCGCCACTACTAATACTCCATTCAAGAAAAATAAATATAAAAATAATAGTGGGTTTTCCCCCATAAATATGTGAAACCCCTTTTTTTTTATTTTGATGATAAAGTTGATTAATTTCAAAGGGTATCCCGAGTAAAAAAATTTTCTCTCAGCTAGAAAAACCCTCTTTTTTTAAAAAAAATTAAAAAAATATACAAAAATAAAATTATAAAATTTTTTACATTATACCTCTAATTATTCAATATTCCAATAATAATAAATTTTATTAAAAATCAATTTTTTACCCCCTTTTTCTTGCACTAAAGGCCTCTGCTTCAAACAATACCATAAGTATGGTGAAATGCCCCCTTATTTTTTTATTTTCTTCCGCATGATGAAAGTGTTTTAAATTAGGGCTAATTATGAAAGGTAGACCGAATTTTAGGTCCAAAAATTTTCCTCTCAGCTAGGTATGGAAAATAACCTTTAGTTTTTATTTTAAAGTTTTTTTCTTGGTTTTTAACTCGTTTCCGGAAAAAAACATTTTGCAAAAAAAAATCTGAAAAAAATAACATGAGTACAAAATCTTTTTTGAGAAATTTTTAAATTTGAAAAATTTTTTTAGAGGTTAATTAAACTTTGAAGAGCTTGAAAAAATTTTTCATAAAATTAATCATATTTTCTTATAATTTCAGATTTTTTTTTAAAAAAAAAAAAAAAAAAATAAAACGTAAAAAAGGTTTTCTGGGGGGGATAAAAATGTTAACATTTCCTTTCAAGCATTCAAGGTCATTATGACCTCTAAAAAAATAATAAAAAAAAAAAAAAAAAAAGGGGGAAAAAAAAAAAAAAAAGAAAAAAAAAAAAAAAAAAAAAAAAAAAAAAAAAAAAAAAAAACGCCGCCCCCCCCCAAAAAAAAAAAAAACAAAAAAAAAACCCCCCCCGGGGGGGGGGCCCCCCCCCCCCCCCCCCAGGGCGGCCCCAACCCCCCCCCCCCCCGTTTCCCCCCCCCCCCCAAAACCCCCACCCCCCCCCGGGGGGGTTAATCCCAAAAGAGAAAAAAAAAAAAAAAAAAAAACCCCCAGGCCGGGAAAAAAGGGGGGCCGGGGAACCCAAAGAAAAAAATGAAAAAAAACAAACCCGTTAAAAGAAAGGGGCGGGGCCAGGCCGATGGGAGGGGAACACAACCCCCGGCTGGCCTTGACGGGTTCCCACGCGCAGCCCTTTCTCGAAGAATTTTTACAACCACCCCCTAAAAATATATGTTCGGCTTGGGCAAAAACCCCACGCCATTCCCTGGCTATCAAAAAAGCAAATCAGAATGTATTTGATCTTCGACTTGCTCATTCTTGCTTTTCTAGGTCTTGGAGAGCTTGAAGTGTTGCCATTCCATGCTTTGGCGCTTGGTTTCCGGGTCGTACTCAAACACCCAAGTCTCTCATTTTCAATCGATCATCACCAATAATGACGCGTTCCATAAAATATGGATCATTTTCAGTGGATTCCAAAAAGTCAAGACGCTTTTCTCTCCTGATGTTTTTTTTGGAACCATTTTTGCGCAGATTTTTCTCATCCCCAATTCGTTAGTCAAAATCTGATGAACAGTGGTGTGATTCAAATGTGATTGAAAAAACACTGTCTCTGTGCTCTAACAGTCTCATTGCTTAATTTACACACCTCGTATTTTACTTCTCGAAGCTTTCACAGCTGCAGCTACAAAAGAAATTAGCTCCGGACACAATTTCAGGTTTCGTCTACTACACATTCCGCGGCCAGGAGCAAAGCTACTTTTAGTACAGAATTAAGAGAGAACATCTCTTGTGGATCACAAAAAGGAAAAACTATCCCAGAGCTTACAATTGTTGATATACACATTCTTTAATCACTAAAATAAAATATTAAAATAAATTATAAACCAAAATACCCTCTTATAGGAATATTTCATCGAAATAAGTATCAAATATATGAATTTATGTGTAACAATGGAAAAAAATAATATTTTGTGTTACTATCTGCTTAACCCACCAGTCAGCGTCGCTACCAGTTAGAAGTGTGGCCGGCGAGTGAAGTTCAAAATTTACAGCTGTAAAACATGCCTCTATAGAATCACTCGATATCCATAAAGTGGAAAATGGCTTTGTAAAAATAACCGAGCATAAAACCGGTTAATGGAAGAAAATAAAACATTGACATGTTCGTTCACTATGGCGATTCCGTGAACAATAATTTATTTGCGTATCTACGTAATGCATTTTCCGATCGCGCACAGTATTGGCCGATTATCGTGTCATTGATTTGACCTTGCATCGAATCATTTCAGCGACTAATTATTATAAACAAAGTCTGCTAAATGAGAACATGATATATTTTTCTTCGTCTACACGCCACAGTCTGTTATAGCTAGTTAAAAAAAAAACTATTGGTAAAAAACTTCAATAGGGTTTAAGTGTACAAAATGTCCATTATGTTAAAAGCTGTTATATTTAAGATTGTTATTAATTCTAAATAGTCAATTTATTGGGGCTCTGAACTAATATTAAAATAATTAATACGAAATATCTTGTCAGTTAATGTACATAAACATTAACAAATTGTTGACCTTGATGCCGCTGTACAACGTAGATAATTGTAAAAAAAAAACGTGATCGAACCAAACTCGATTAATATTAAATACACGAATTTTATATTAAGGTAGTGAAAAAAAATTTGATTTAGAAAGTCTGTGAGTTGTTATTACAGGTAAAATATAGTTTTCAGTAGGTGAAACAGTTCCGGTTTTACTTTATCCTTTTCTGCGAATCAGCGGCGCGGCAACAACTTCTTTTCTGAAGGGGTTTGGCGAAATACGAGGTTGGTAAATTAAGTAATGAGACTGCTTTTTATATATTTTTCTATTTGAATGGATTTACTATTCAGTATTGTCTCCTTCAAAATAACTTCCTTGGGAAGCCACAGAGCGCTGAAGACGGTTCTTCCAATCCTCATAGCAGTGCTGAAACTCATATACTGGAATAGCCTTAGCTGGTCAGTTACCGCCGTTTGAATGTTTTCTATGGTCACAAAATGACGTCCCTTGAGGTCATTTTTCAATCTCGGGAAGAGAAAAAAGTCACAAGGACTCAAGTCAATCGAATAAGGCGGCTGAGGAGCCACAGGAATGTTTTGACTAGCTAAAAACTCGTTTACTGAAATGTCTGTGTGACAAGGCGCATTGTCGTGATGCGTCATCCAGTTGTTCTTGATGTTTGGTCTCACACGCATGACCCTTTTTCGAAGTTTTTCAAGAACGTCTCTGTAAAAGTGTTGATTTACTATTTGGCCTGGAAGCACAAATTCTTTGTGGACAATTCCCTGGCTATCAAAAAATCAAATCAACTTGATTTGATCTTCGACTTGCTCATTCTTGCTTTTTTGGGTCTTGGAGAGTTTAAAGTGTGCCATTCCATGCTTTGGCGCTTGGTTTCCGTGTCATACTCAAACACCCATGTCTCATCACCAGTAAGGAAAATATAGTTTTTTCCTGTGTCAAATTTAAGCTCAGTGCGTCAGTCTAATTTAACACATTCCATGAAATGGGGATCATTTTCAGTCGATTCCAAAAAAGTCAAGACACCTTTCCCTCCTGATGTCCTTTCGTTCCTTCGAAAAATTTTTCGAAACCATTTTTGCGCAGATTTTTCTCATCCCCAATTCGTTAGTCGAAATCTGATGAACAATGGTGTAATTCAACTTTAAGTCGTCCCTGATCATTCTTGTCATCAACCGAGGATCTGAACGCACAAGATCCCGTATTCTATCGACATTTTCATCGGTTCTTGAAAATGAAGGCCTTCCGCTGCGTGGTTCATCTTCAAACGACTCTCTTCCTTCTGAGAATACCTTAAACCATCGAAAACCCTGGGCTCTTGAAAAATCACTGTCACCGTGGACACTGGATGTGTTGAAATTTTGCAAAGGTATCCGTTGCGCTCTGTCTAAGTTTGAAGCAAAACGTGAGAGCACACCGTTGCTCAAAATTAATGTCACTCATTTTTAAAACGCACTAGAAAAAAAACGGTTTACGAAAACAATTATAAAAAAACACAAAAACAAATGACACAAAAAACACAAAATACTATCACTATAGGAACATATGATTTTTCACAACAGGAACATTGTACTTTTCAAATCAGAAATGTAATTATATGCCTTTATAACAATGGCTTTCGTTCAGCCAATCAAGTAAGCTTTCGGCGCGCAATTTTTGGATGACTCTTCATTGTTACTAAAACAGACTATAGTCGATTGTGATGATTGATGAAAAGTCTGCATTCTACTAGCAGATTGGACTGGAGAAAAATCACTTGTGCGCTCAGCTAAGAGAATTTGACGAGGCTATAGGTTACATAAAAACGTAATTTTCGTAGAAAGTGAGAAGAAAAAATCTCAAACATTTGTTATTCTCCTAAATTTAATGTAATTAACATTAACAACAACAAAAAAGTGAAGATTCGATAGAATACAAAATAGCTTTGGTTTTGGTATATTCTTCTACAGGTCAATATTTTATTGTGTTATATATTTTTGGCAATATAAGATATAACAATTGAAATTACATGAATGTTATTCTACGCCACAATACTTTTCATTAATCGTATATTTAACAACATGTTTGGTTATTTAATATGTATAGAATAAAAAGGACAGTATTTCATATTATTTGTGATCGAATAACTAAGTAAAATATAGTTTTTTCCTGTGTCAAATTTAAGCTCAGTGCGTCAGTCTAACTTAAATGCGCTACGGAAAAACTGACCTATGGTCAGGCAGACTTTCTTACGGTAGACTTCCACTTCTGTTTTACAATACAAAGGCAATTTATGCATGTGCAGCGTGTTATTTTACATTAATTAAGTGCACCAAGCCTGGCATTAAACTTAGTGAGCCTACTTATCCTGGATACATTTTCTACGCCATTCTAAAATAACACATTAATGAGATATACGAGGGGTTTTCAACAAATCGATTTCACAAACTAATCCTTCAAAATGATTTAGTATCCTTACGTATTTTGACGTGCTGAATCCAAAAGCGGTATCAGAATTACTCCACCATCCTCAGGTTTTCCCCTAGGAACAAAAATCCCCTATAAAAGCCTCAATCTTGGCTGTAACTCTTGTGACATAACTATTATAAATCTGAAATAAATCATTAAAATGTTATTTGAACCTCCTAACACGAGTCCGGTGACACCAGTGATTTGGCACCAATGGGTTTTCCCTTAGCATCGTAGAATCCCTAGGAAAACTGTTAAAATACAGTAAGCTTTCATGCGTGATCAATACAATGCTGTGATAATACTAAAATGGCTAATTTCCGTGTATTTGCGACCTGCAAAAATGTGTTCATTTTGTTCTTCGATAACATTACTTCTATCACATTCTGTATAATTGCGACATACCTTATCCCAACGATGTTGCTGTTCAAAGACATTCTTCGAGAGCTTCTTCAAAATTACCTGTACAGCCTTCACAGCAACTAACTCTGATTGGAACTACCTTTTTGTTTTAAGGGGACAGTTATAACCTGCACCGACCTTCATCAGGACTATATGGAAAATGCTGCACATATTTAAGATTTTTGTTATTTAAGATTTCCATCACAGTATTAGTCACGTGAAGGTATACGCCGTCCCCTCTTTCACTTACAATAAAAATATTCTGTCATTCCCTTTTTCTTGAAGACATTGTTTCCAGTACTCACAAACCACTACCTTATTCGCTTTCTGGATAGGTGACAGCAAAAGGAGAATCCAGCGAGCAAAAACTCTTGACATCTTTAGATGTTTGTGCTGGAGGGTACAAACACTTGCGATTAGAGATAGTCCAACGACAATCTGTCCGAACAATTACTATTCACCGAACAGTCTTCACTGTTTATAGTTTTCCCAGTGGACGCAACAGTTGGTTCTCCTGGAATGGTCCACAACTCACCGCTCATTCGACCTGTAAATTCTTTCTGTCATCAAAGACACGCAGATGATACCATAGACGATTGGCCAAAGGCATCTTTAATCATAGCAAAAGTTTCCGTTACTAATTTTCCCAAACAGATTTTGAACACAAAATGGTATATCTTTGCTCTTTCCCTAATTTCTCTCCCCTTCCTTTTACCCTTTCGGGCGTCAAAATTGGGTTAATTTTATCGATTTTCTTCCACACATTTTTACCATGACTTTCTATTCTCGGTCATGCCCTTCATCTCCTCCAGTGTTTTCTTTCTTCGTATTCCTACATCCGTTATTTGTTGGGCCCATTTCTGTCTTTCTTTGTTTTATTTTTGTTTTATTTCTTTTCTCATGTATTTTCTATGTTATTATATTTGGTTCCAGTCTCATAAAGTGACCGTACCAATCCAGTTGTCTTTTTATTATCATGTTCATTATTGATTCTTGTTGTATGTTTCTCTGATTGCTTCGTTACCTATTTTATACCACTTGGTCTTTCCAGCTATTTTTAACATGTCTCATTTCCATCGTGTGTATTTGCCTTTGGCGTTTATTCCGATTTTCACTTACATATATGATTTTGTCGATATAACTATTGTAAATATTATATATTCTAAATTTTATTTCAAGGGTTAGTCCCCTCTTTCCTAACTAGTAAGTCAGCTATTTCGTTTCGAGGCGCAATGAGAATATCTCAACTTTAAAGCCGCGACAAACATAAATAATTTGCGGCATTTGTCATTTTGTAAAATGAAATAAGCGTACTTGGATAACACTGAGCTGTTGTAGATAATTATAGCGAACTCTAATAAATCCAGTCCTAGTCTTTGTTGAAAACTCCACGTATTAATTCGCTTATGAAGAATTATTCGAGTCATCACTGCCAATTAGTGTCTATTAGCGAATATTTGTGGCAGTTCAGTAGTTTCACTTACTTCACTTCACATTACTTGTTCGCAATAATATTTTTTTCACTTATCTTTACAGGAAATGATTGTTCCGACAACACCTCTAACCGCTATGGCCGCCACACCGAGGATAGAATTGGACAATAAATACACCTTTAATCCACTTCTTGCCAAGGTAAATATAACCGGTACAGAATGCTTGTAATTCCTATAAATTCCAGCGTGGCGCACTACAGCTAATTATTCCCAGTTATTTAGAGTATTTACGGCATGAATGTACCTAGTTATGTAGTCTAGCTGCAAACCATTTATATTATATTTATCCTGTTGCATGCGAAACCCTAGCTGCTCGATGAAGATCGATTAAAATTATTACTGTTGGTTTTGTTAAAACGAAAAATAATACCTGACCTGAATTGAAGTATGGCAAATTAAATTCACATCTATTAAAACGATAAAAAATCGTGACCACCTCCCCCCTTCCCCTAAAGACATTTCGTTGGTCAGGTAACTGTCATTAAGTAATAGAATTCACTCAGATTTTTTTTTAAATGAATTTCTTAAAGTTCAATTTCTTCTCAAGTTAAAAATATACAGGCTATTGACTATCCGTAGGGAAGTGTGTTACTGTGTATTTGAGTGTGTTACTGATAGAGCATACATTTCGCTTCATTTAAAAAAAAAATGAAGTATCTAGCGTTAATATAGCTCGAATTGAAAGCAGGTAAAGTTTCAATATGTAAAATCGTAATTTTGAGAAAAACACATTTAAAGTTTTGGAACAGAACTGTACACGAAAAAATCTATATCTCGTCTTCTATTGCTCCAATCCAACGATTTATTTCTACTGTACATGGTTGCCAGATATATCTAGCACCTATATCCGTTGAAATCCGGAATTCGTATTTTTCTGCGTTTTGGGCTGGAGCGCAAAATTCACTTTTCCGACATCTGGTACCTTTTCACAGGTTGCATCACAAATGCTAAACTCTCGGTCTAACAACAAGCACAGGTGGTGAAAGGGCCGGTCTTATTCCCTCACTACCTTCGATGCGTGTGTGGTTGCTTCTTATCTGTCGTCTCACTTCTGTTTGTCCTTTTTCATAACTGGCCGATGTTGGCTTTACACACACGGTATATGCACACGAGGAAAATATTGAGCCTAAAATTAAGTGATTCCAGATAATAATCAACTGTCTTGACATAATTCCATGGTACATTTGTCTAGCGGCTTTCAAATTCGATTTTTGTATTCAAAGTTCGTTTATGGGGGTTTTGAAAAATCCGGATTAAGGCTATGGATTCAGATTTTCAATAAGAAAATCGCTAAATGGTCATATTGAATTTGGGGGATATAAAAAAAGTAGCAGGTCATGGGACTGCACCTTAAAAACGACGACACTAGTCAAAACAAGCAATTTTCGATGCCCATTAAAACGAAAACAAGTTTAATTTATTTTATCTTGAAAAATTAAAGTGATATCTAAGACATGCCATTTCTTTTCCAAGGCCTACTTATAACATTGACAATTTTTATGATACAAACTTTTTTTAGTATAAATTAGTATAAACTAAGTAGGTATAATTTTGATATAAATATAGGAAAAATTGAAATAACTCCCTTCGTTTTTAAACATACCCTTGAGGCATACCACATAGTAAATTGTATGCAGAAACACTTTGTCCTCTCCAAATATTCCAATATTAGGTATATTAAAAAATTTAAGGCAGTCTAATGATTCCATTAACACTTGGTATATCGTGTATCTCGGTTAGCGTCAACAGTGTATGCAGTTTTTCGTGAGGATTTTAATTTATTTTTGCTCATTTTAAACGGCACGTCAGAAAGTAAAATAAAGCTTGTTTCTCAAACAAATTAATCTGGGATTCACTAAGCGCCTTACGTATTTACTTGAGCCTCATTTTGTTTACACCAAACAACAATAAGGTCTGAATTTGATTTTATCTAATTCTATAAAGGTTAAGTGAGTAATTCGTATAAAGTACGGTTTGCCTTGAAATTCCTTGAGACTGTCTTATATTTGTTTGGTGGCAAATTATTTTAAACTTGAGATCAGAGTTAATTGGTTCTCTTTAAATTTATTCGTCATACGTGTGCAGCTGTTAAAAGTGGCATAAGACAAATGGGTACATGCGTATAAACGAAGGATTATCTATGTATGTACTATGTACGAGGTCTGTAAATTAAGTAATGAGACTGATTTTTTTATTTTTTTTTTTGTTCGAACAGAGTTACAATTCAGTATTGTCACCTTCAAAATTAATTCCTTCCACACAGCACTGGAGACGGTTCTTCCATTCCTCATAGCAGTGGTGGAACTCATATACTGGAATAGCCTTCGGCTGATCGGTTACAGCCATTTGAATGTTTTCTATAGTCCTAAAAGTTTTTACTGGCCAAAAACTCGTTTACTGAAATGGCTGTGTGACAAGGCGCATTGTCTGATGCAACACCCAGTTGTTCGTGATGTTTGGTCTCACACGCATGACTCGAAGTTTTTCAAGAACTCTGTAAAAGTGTTGATTTACTGTTTGGTATGGAGGCACAAACTCTTTGGGGACAATTCTCTGGCTATCAAAAAAGCAAATCAGCATGCTTTTGATCTTCGATTTGCTCATTCTTGCTTTTTTGTGTCTTGGAGAGTAGTTTGATGTGTGCTATTCCATGCTTTGGCGCTTGGTTTCTGGGTCGTACTCAAACACCCAAGTCTCATCACCAGTAATGACACGTTCCATAAAATAGGTATCATTTTCAATCGATTCCAAAAAGTCATGACACCTTTCTCTCCTGATGTCCTTTTGTTCCTTCGAAAGTTTTTTTGGCCCAATTCGTTAATCAAAATCTGATGAACAGTGGTGTGATTCAAATTTAACTCTTCCCCAATCATTCTTATTGTCATCCGACGATCTGAACGCACAAGATTCAATCGACATTTTCATCGGTTCCTGAAGATGAATTCCTGCGTGGTTCATCTTCAGTCGACTCTCTTCCTTCTGAGAATGCCTTACACCACCGAAAAATCTGGGCTCTTTAAAAAACACTCTCTCTGCGTATGCGTGTTGAAGTTTTGCAAAAGTATCCGTTGCGCTGTGTCCAAGTCTGAAGCAAAACCTGATAGCACACGGTTGCTCAAAATTAATGTCACTCGTTTTTAAAACGCACTAGAAAAAAGCGGTTTACGAAAACAGTCACAAAGAACAAACTAATGACTAACAAGTTCAAATTTCTACTGGAGGTGCATTACATATTAACCTACCGCCCTTCCAAGTCCCGTCTCCGCAGTATTGCTAGATCGGGCGCTACTTTGCCAGTCTCATTACTTAATTTACACACCTCGTATATAGGTGTATTTTCCGATTTTGAAAACAACGGTTTCCTATTGTGCCCTGACAGTTACATTAATTTTATAACTGCACAAAAAATGCAGGTTTTTTCCAAAATAAAGACTGTATATTGCACTTCAATAACACAGGTCTACAAAAAAAAAAAAGTTCTGTCTTTGCGATCAGACCCATCATTTCCTATGTATTTTTATGCACTAAAACCAAATTTGGCAAAAAAATTTCTACCGCATCAATTTTTCTCTTCACCCCCATATAACCCCCATAAACTCTTATAGAGGAAATTTAAAAAAAATATATGTGGTTTTTTGGGTCGCTGATCACGAGACTGAAGTCAAGAATAAATTTCGATTTAATGACAGCTGTCAAGCTGTCAAATTTCACTAAAAATTAAAAAGTTGAAATTAAATGCATATTATTAAATTTTTTGGGTTGCTGATTAAGATTCTGAAATCAAAAATGGATTATGTCAAAAATCATTTTTGACTTCAGAATCGTGATCAGCGACCCATAAAACCGGTATAAAAAAAAATAAAAAATTTCCTCTATAAGAGTTGATGGGGTTTATATGGGGGTGGAGAGAAGAATTGGTGCGGTAGAAAAATTGTTTTTGCCAAATTTGGTTTCAGTGCATCAAAATACATAGGAAATTATGGGTCTGACTGCAAAGACAAAACTTTTTGTAGATCTGTGTAGTAAATGTAGACAACAAAACTTGTATAAATAATTTCTAAATTCTGGGATGCCCTGTATTTACACTATCCCATTTTTATTTTCGCTAACCCAATTGGCCGCCTATAAACCGCTGCTGGTAGATAACGTGTCAGAACTGATCCTGACACGTTGTTAACCCTTGCTCAGTCTGTGGCAAATAGGTTTACAGCCTTGGTTAACAACCGAGTTACTTGTGTATGAACCGCTTTAGTAACAAGAACAGTAACATGACAACGGCACCAAGGACGTGCATATTATTATTTTCAGTGTTATTAGGTACACGTGATTTATAATATCTTCGTAGTGACCATGATCTTTGATAGCGTTCATAGTTCTCTGAAACCAATTTTTTTATTAAAATATTTAAATGTAGATATAGTTTGAACTATATGTGACAACTGTTTGATATATCATATACATTAACTTTATCTCGTTCAAACTATAGCCACAAATATGCTGAAAGTATGTACAACATTTAAGAAGGATTGAGCCTAGGTATTAGATTTTGACGTATTATGGGCGCCAGTTAAAAAAAAAATGTTTGCATTTTTATTGGTTCGTTATCAGAAAAGAGCGTGTCAAAATAAACCGATTTAGACGACGATCCACTTCTGTTCTGGACATGTTCTGCATGTCAAATTCCGATTAATTACGGTTTTAAATATTTATTATATAACTGTGCAGTTATTTTTGTATTTTTTTCTTTGATTTTGAATCAAAATATTTTTCCTTCAATTTCGTGTTTGACCTGCGATGATAAATACTGTACCCGCCACTGCTTACTTTACGGAAATGCATTGTGACATATGTATCTGGCATATATGTGACGGCGGGCCCGGCTTATTATTCTAAGGGCGGACGGACTCCGTCCTTCCCCGTAACTCCGCCAGTGGAGCGTCTGTGCTTTACGGTTTCAACGATTTCGCATGAAACGTCAGACAATTATGATAAGCGAGCAACGCTTTTCGAGGAACACGCGCTTCCTTCTACTTAACCAGCATTTACGCAAACAATAATATTATTTGTCCGTGTGTTTCAGTTAACCGAGGGGACACCAGCGCCGCCTGCGATAAAGAGTAAGTACCTGAAATAAACGTATTTTTATTATCTATTGTATGTATATATGCACGTACGTGCGTACGTATTATTTATTTTCTAAAATGTTGACCTTGGGCGGCTTATTAATTTTATATTCTTGAATAATTTGGGTGAGGTCGAGTGGGGCAAAGTAAACGACTTGTTGCAGGATGCCCGTTGCGTTCAGTGATGTAATAATAAATACTATTAATTAAACGTGGATTTTGGGTGACATACCAAAAATGTATTACTGCTTTGAGAGTGTTATAACAATTTGTAATTTAGTTCGCACGTCCTTATGTAATTATGTTATATTCTGCTTGTCAAATTCCTAAAACATAATTGTAATAATTAGGGTTCGGAATGTTTGCCGTCTCGTGTGTTACTGCGTTAGAATATCCTGCCCTCCCGCACCGGGATGGTGTACTACTGCGCGCACACAGGTTCTGGCGCCTTGGCAGGATTGGTCAGTGGCGTACATATGCAGGGACAAGAAATAGACGCGTATATAATTTACAACGCGCTTTAAAAAACACGATTTATACTTTCATTATCGTAGAGTTTTATAGTGCCGAGCCCTGCGTTGTAGCACACATTTCCGAACCCTGGTAATAATAATAAATTGTAAACATAAAAAATGATTCGAAAATACGATAGTACCTATTTTGTTTATATCAGCGCACCAATTTTATTTAGTTCAAAGACAATTTCCCATTATTTTTGTCGATGTTTAGAACATTAGTTTATGGTATTTTGCTAACGAATTCTTGGAAACTTAAGTTCCATTTAAAAATATCTTTTAAATTAGTTTTAGATCATTTAGAATTACGCCGTATACCCTAATAAATTGATAATTATTGCTAGACAAGCATACTCAAATCTAGTAGGCTAAAAAACCAAATTTAAAGAATTATTCATAAGAGCGCCTACTTGTCAGTATTTCATATGATATACAAAAATTGATATACAGTTTTCTCGTTTTTAAAAGTGTTAAAATGTATTTCAACAAAAAAAAAAGAACATGCTTGAATGTTACTTCATGTCAGATAACTCGAAACTTGCTAGTGGTCTGTATTTTGGACATTGAATCTTTTTAGTCAATCTTGAATGTAAAATTACGCAAATAAAAATATTTTGGGGGCGCTGTTGCCCACTAAAGTACACTGTGAAATTCTTTCGCCAGTAAATTATTTCACTGGAAATCTTTCGCGATTAAAGTGTATTAAGGTTGGGTATGCTGCACCGGGTGTGCTGGGGTTCTCAGGGCCGTTGGTCACCTTCTGGTTCGGACAGACACCCCCCCCCTCATTATAAATAATACTTCTAAAGGTTTTCATTATTTTATTTTTTTCGTATTTATCCCCCACACTTTTTTTGTGTCACTGTCAACAGTGCAACATTATCTGCAGGTGTGTATTCTATTTTTTTGGACGCTATTAAATAACAATTTGAATTATAAAATCCCTCTAACGTCCCTATCAATCCGCTAGTAACACACACGCCTCATGAACACTTACCCAAATGATTTTTCATTATTCATGATTTTCATTATTTTTTGAGATTGTATTGAGAGCGAATCATATCAAATTATTTATGGCTGAGCGAATCGTTTTGATAGTATTTTCATATACCTGAGGTAAATGTTTTTTTCACTATCGGCGTCGATTCATGACGTAATTTTTCCTAATTTAAACATCTATAACTCACAAAAAGTGACATATCCGTGGTGAGCATTGAATTTGCGACACGGTGTATAAGGTGGAATTAAAAATTGTAGATGAGACAAATTTCCATATCACCTTTGCTGGTTTGTTCCTGTTAATGATATCGCGCCTCCAAAAATTCCTATGTGTATTTTGTTCACATTTGTTTTGATATCTACATACATAGGTATAATATTATAAATTCAATGAATAATACATATGCACTATACACCTACTATACATTTATTTGCTCAATGCGTTTATTTTTTTACCTTCACAGTCTCATAAGTCAAGATATATTAAAATGATTACTTATCAATATATATTAAAAAAAACAGTTTTGATAGAAATTTATAACGCGTGATCTAAAAAAAAACCGTCATAAAAGTTGGCCGGTTTAATTGTCAAAGCTGTTACATTATGTGATAGCCAATATTTATTTTACAATTATTATGAAAGTCACTTGTCTAAAGTTTGACAACAACAAAGTGTCGCCTTGAGCTTCGACATCACCGCTATTTCCTTCTCTCTCATTCATGATGCATGCATGCAGTGATTCAAATTTAAGTCTTCCCCGATCATTATTGTCGTCAACCGACGATCTGAACGCACAAGATCCCGTGTTCTATCGACATTTTCATTGGTTCTTGAAGATGAAGGCCTTCCGCTGCGTGGTTCATCTTCGATCGACTCTCTTCCTTCTGCGAATGCCTTAAACGATCGAAAAATCTGTGCTCTTGAAAAAACACTGTCTTCGTAGGCGTGTTGAAGTTTTGCAAGTCTGAAGCAAAACCTGATCCTAGCACTCAATATTAATGCCACTCATTATAACGCACTAGAAAAAAACCGGTTTACGAAAACACAAAGAACGAACAAATGATTAACATGTTCAAACTTGTACTGAAGGTGCATTACATGTTAACCTACCGCCCTTCCAAGTCCCGTCTCCGCAGTGTTGCTAGATCGGGCGCTATGTTTCCAAACTCATTATTTAATTTACATACCTCGTACGTATGTGTTGAAATGAAACCTCCATATCATCGTGTACTCATAATTATGTCAACTATTTTTACTCTATACTTTGTAGAACTAACACAGTTTTTATTTATTGCCATAAGTAAAAAAAAAAATACGATTTTACATGGGCGCATCCATAAAGTTTTTTGTCGTTTTAAAAGTACAACAGATATGTAGTTAGAAATCAGGTTCTTCGTTCGTTACTTTACCAAAAGGGGAAGAATAATAAAATAGTACCCTATTTTATGATTTTCGCCCTTCTTCATTTCAAACATTCTTTAGTGGAAAAGTTGTAAATTCATCCAATATACCGAGTACAAAAAAAAGACAATTTAGACGTGTGATGTAACAATTTATTTTTATGGCCATAGCAGTTTCCTAGAACAGGTCATAAATCGTAAAGTAATAATTTCATTTTAAATATTTTGACAAATGTTTGACTTGTGGTTCAACGGCACCTACAGTATACTCGTATCATTGTGTTATCTTAACGATGTTCTACTTTTTAGAATCCTACTTTATTTGGAATCTTGTTTATTTCTTTGTTCACTTTTCAGTAGTAGCATTTATTTAAAATGTATGTTTTCAATTATCAATTTGATAGGTACATATATTATGTAATGTACATATATTCATAAATATTAACGTGTATGAATTTTATAATTCATACCTGAAACGCAATCAGCTTGAGATGTTCAAGTAAATATTATAATGTATTTGAAATTTTCGAATTTTTATTTCACTTTGTTTTCATATTTTAAATAAATAGTATTTAAAATAGATCCCATACCCAATTACGGGAATATTAAAAGAAACTCATGGTATGCACGAAAACAAGAGAAAACAATTTATTTAACAGAAAGAAAAATAAACGTAATAATTAATATGGATCTGCGTCCTTTTATAAAGGATCAAAATTATGTTTTAGTTATTTCAGAAGAACCTGCCCTAAAAATTCAAAAATGTTTTATGTGTCACTGGTATTTCAAAAAATAGATATATAACTCCTTAGCTATATATTAAAAATGTTATTTAAACAATCTGTTAAGTGCCGTAATTTTCAACAGAGATTGGATGTAACTAGAATTAATAATATAGTTGGAATTAAGCGGGTATGGTACCTTCAAAGTAGACGTTAAAAATATATTTCCTCTACAACCGTTCTTGAGTACTTTTTTACCATTTGTTGTTGTTTTTGTACCCTTCAACCGTTCTAAAGTTTACGCACCCTTATCAGCTTTTTATCACACTTAAAAAAACAGATAAGATGAAAGAAAAAGCAAAGCTTGAAGAAGGAATGTACATTGGGCCGCAAATACGAGAACTTTTTAGAGATGTTGTGTTGCAATATGTCACTTAAGCTGCATTTTGTTCACTCTCATTTGGAATTCTTCCCTGACAATTTAGGTGCACTTTCAGACGAACACGGCGAAAGATTTCACCAGCAAATTGCTCAAATGAAGAAGCGGTATAGTGGAAAATGGACCCGAAACTTATTAGCGGACTACTGTTGGGCCCTCAAACGTGAAACCGATTCCGGCGATTACAAGCGAAAAAAAGACAACAAAATAATTTATTGATTGTATTATACTTTTTTCCATACAAAATTAAAACACATTACAGTAGACACAAAAAAAAATCAGGGAGCGACAAAAAAATTCAAAATGCGGAACAATGTAATCGACTATTTAAAAGACGAGAATTTAAATTAATAAAATTATACATACATATGTATATACACTAATTCTGATACGAATGTTGATAAAACTGCCAGTTAAGTAGTGTTCTTTCGTTCTGTGGATCTAAGGTGTTGAACTGAAGGGTATGAACGGCTTGGTGGAGGATCTGGCCCCCTCACTTCGCCACTGATCAAAGTACATACAGTTCATTCATTGAGTGGTATATAATAAAATCAAAAGGATATGCAACACAGTGCCGATTATAAATTTTTATATTTACCACCAATCAAGTGAGTCAGTACTTTTCTGTATCTCATTGCCTACTTTGTTAAGCAATCTTATTTGTTACTATGAAGTATGCGATATTTTTTCGAATATGGTTGATATTCAAGCGCACCAAATAAAGAATATCCACACGTGTGCCGGGTTGAGTCAATACTCGTGTGACCAGCTGTATGTACGTTGGTCCCCGTAAAAGGGATCACATTCGTAGAACAAATGCGCGCAATTAGCCTCCTACGTATGTTCTCTCGACGTCTTTTTCGCGTCGAAACGGCCGATGCGATTTGATTATATGTAGGACGCTGTCAGACGCGGCGGTTCCGTTCTCACGTGCCCCGGCAGGCACTGTCCGAGTGAATTTCCTAAATTAGTAGCAAGACCAATGTGCCGAGTACATGCACCACGCACGGATATCCATTACGAGGCAAACAACCCGCAAATTGTCCGACTACACCACTTCCCAGAGACGACGCGACGCGTGCTGCCTCTCTGTTCGTCCGTCGCCAGTGGCGGCGATTGCTTGGTTTTAAAATAACACGTATAGTATATCCAATCGCAGTTACAAATATTATACATTCAGCGTCTCTACCAGGGATGTCCGTTGTTTAAATTATGTTTCTGTACAATGATTCAGCATATGCAGCTTGCATTATCGAAACACATACTTTATCTCCTTGTATATGAAACGAGACCAGTTGTATAACTGCCCTGGTTCTGGCGGCTGATAAAGAAACAATTTTTAGGAATACTAGTTGTAGGTTAGGAATGACCAGTTGTTAAATAGTTGCTGCCGAAACTTTGTTTTTTTTTGAATTAGGTACTGCCGGACTTTTGCCCAGTGCTTTTATCCTAAGAAAAAACTGTTGACTGTATTCTATTTACCTCGATCAATTTTTAGTAACCATAATATTGTTAATACAGTTTCACAAAATATTTTTAAAATCACTTTTTGGAGACCATTTCGTGGTCTTACTGCAAAAATCCGAAAAAGTAATTATCGAGATATCTAACATTAACATTTTTTGTTTCAAAGGAAAAATCTGCTTTTTTGATCAAACTATTTATTTTATGAAAAACTAAAAAGCTCATTTAAAGAGCAATACAAATTTCATTGTAATTATTTTTATTATTCCACTAATTTTTGGCATAAAGTTCAAATGTCTCTAGTTTGGTCAAATATGGACCTAACAGGTTTTTGCAGTAAGCCCACGATTTGATATAGAAGAAAATTTAAATAACGAAACTGTTGGAAGACAATGTACGGAATCGATCGAATTAGGCGGGGAAAAAGATCCAAGGTGTACACCTGCATATCCAGCGACTTCTTTTAAATATTTATGCATGCTTAAGGAACGAAAATAGTCAAATGACGGATAGATATTGTAAGAAGAATTTTTAAATTCGCTACGATTCTGATTTCTGCTATTAATCTTGTTATAACTCTATGTGTTGTTGGAGATCACTGTATTAAAAGTTAAAAGAAAACTAAAAATTGAAGATGCCTCAAAAGATTAACCGTTAATTACAATTAATTACACACGACTCATTGGTACTTTAGAAGCGCAACGTTCAAAGCCTGCAAAACAACGTCACACGTTACATTAAATGCTAATTCCAAGTGTTAAAATATTATAAGGCACGTATTGCCTTGAAAAGTTACTTACGCGCGCCTATGGATGGCACCCGTTCGAAGTGGGTGCAGCAGTATTTACAAAGAAAATGTCGCGCTCAAAACACGGTATGTAGATTTTAAGAAAAAAAAAAAAATACTATTTACACAACAAAAAACGTGTAATAATCGTAATGTTACAGAATATTTTGCATAATCGCTTAGTGAGCCTGTATTTCGAACATGAATTTGCCCCAAAGCATAACACCAGGCGATTTATTTTAGCGTTGGTACTTAAATAATACAATTTTCCAAGTTCCTAATAATAACCTTGATCAACTTATAAATAAATGACATTGACACTGTTCATCGCCTAGAAAATGTTTTCGCTTATAGGTTATTCGATAAAGCTGTCAGAAGTGTTTTGAACAACAAGGAGGCCATTTTCAATAATAGTTGTAATAAAATGTTTGTTTTTGAATGTTTTTTCTTGGAATTGAAACTCCTATTTTTATCTGATTTCAAGACAAGTAATAAGAGAAAAATTAAGTTGCTGGGAATCCAGACTATCAGATTCAAAGGCAAAAACTTAACCGTTACAACAAATCGTATAGCTTCTAGTTGTCACAAAATAGTTTATGTCAGTCATATTGGAAAAAAATTGGTAAAGAGGGTTATTTTTCCACAGCCAACATGAGATCATATTTTATTTAAAATTTGAACTGCCCATATATCTGGAAATAATTATCAGTTACCAGTAACTAATTTTTTCGCGATGTCTATTGGCTATATGTATATTGTATTTAGGGTGACCACTGACCACACGTCTTTTACCCGGACAAGTCCTCTTTTTGACGTTATGGTTTGTCCGATATATATTTATATACGAAAAGTTCTCTTTTTTAGCTAGCAAACTAGCAACATAGTAAGAAATGAGCTACAAGAAAACGATCGTCCGTTCCCCGTGTATTACGTATGTAATGTCAACATGGCTCAGACAGCGCGCATGAAATAAATGTAGTTTCTGCTTGTGACATTTGTTTTTTTACTTAAATAAAAGTTTTCAAACTGAATTTAATTTTTTTATCTCAATTTTATTATCATTTCAATGACTTTTTGAACATTTGTCCTCTATTTGAGTTACTGAATTGTGGTCACCCCATGTATACGTACAAGTCCTTCTATTTTTAATTGAAAATGATAAATACGCCTGGGAAACAAAAAAAGCGGTGCAACTTTATGACTCCATGGGCGTGCATATATCTTTTATAAATTCGAAAATTGTGAAATAATTTTTTTTCATTTAAATCAATATAGGAGATTAATATTAGCCTGCATACAAAACTCTTAATATTTGTAATATAATTTGCTGTAAATATTGCTCATTTGGCCAGACAATCTCAAAAAATTGTCTGTGTTAATAAACAGCTGAAATACACGTCACTGGCGTCTTAAACAAGTAGAATTGCTAAAGTCGTAAATCATTTTAACGACGGCGTAAAAATTTTATGGCACAGTGGACCGAATAAGTATTTAAGGAGTATTAAATACACAGCAATCCAATAGTATACTGGTCGGCATTCCAGTTGCCGGCTCTTCAAAATTTTCTTAAGTATAGTAATATACATAAAGTTGTTTTAATTTATAATTATTTTTTCCAGCAATTTTAAACGCTTTATTTTAATGCTCACTAATAAATTTATATCTATGTATTTTTTTAAAAATATTTCCAAACTAGCTTTCTAAGAACGTCACGAACTAACAGTTTACTGAAGTATGAAGTATACTTGTATAGTGAGCTTAGCAATTTTAGAAAATATATCTGACAACCTTGCTTTTTTCTATCTATTTCCAATTTAGAATGGAAATACAGTACATATGTAGGTACCACTACGCGAGGTAAAGATACGATTACTTAAAACTTTGCCCAGGCCGCGCCACTGGCCGGGGGCGATCGTCGCACAGGGTTATAAATTCTCGATTCTCCGTTCCTCCCGCCCCGTTCAAGTCGCCTCATCCCCCTAGGGACCGAGTGCGGTGCGTTCGGTACGCGCGGGGGGCGCGAGACGCGAAGGGCGGGCGAAGGAAGCGGTACTATGCAACCGAATGCACGGCACACTGCGACCGAATGCAGTTCGCACATCGGCCGCGGCTTCAAATAGACGTGCCACGTCCGACTTACGTAATGGTGGACGTAAACACGGCGGATGCGTTGTGAATCGCGCGCGCGCGTCTGTGTGTGAGATTGTGATTACACGGCCGGCACCACGGTCGTAACCCCGCGAAATCGCCGTGTCGCACGCGGGGGTGTGAACGCCGAGAACCGCTGGAGGTGCCCGGAATTAGAACCGTTAATTGTTTCGGCATCGTGTTGTTTACGTGCCGTTCTTTGTGTGTTTGGGTCGAACACATGGCGGCGCCGAGGGCCAGTGCGCAGCAGACGAGAGCGCGGTAAGTCCGAACTCCGAACGGTTGTTCTCTTCTACCGGTCGCCGAGGTGCCGTGTGCCGTTTTCTTTGTTTCCGATTAGTTGACTCGCCTTCCGCTCGCCAGTCCGCGGGTTGTTGACACAGACATGTCGAAATGCACCGGAGGAAGCCTGCGACTACGTAACGCGAGCGCGTAGACGCGCGGATCGGTTTCGAATTTTCGACCAGCTTTTAGACAGCGGCGACTCGTGGTCGGAGATGAAGGTGGTTCACAAAATTAAGAACATGCAGATTTTTAACGTAATATAAAAAATGTTGTTCTTATGTGTTACCGGGCCCCAAATATATAGGCCGCTTTACAGTTCGCAATTTTTATTGCCATCAAGAAAGATTTTTATGGTGCGCACGCGTATTTATGTTTATTTGTTAAGAAATTGTCCAAACAAACATAAATACGCGTGCGCGCAATAAAAAGTGCTGCAATCTTACTTGATGGCAATAAAAATTGCGAACTGTAAAGTGGCCTTATGAAATTTCCAAGGATTATTTGGCACGAGAAATTCGACTTTGATATTGTTTTTGCGATAACACTACTTTTCGTTACTTTAAAGTTTTCATTAGTTGTATGTGTTAAAAGCAAAATGTAATTTAACAGTCCATAAAAAATACAATAAACATCAAATCGAACGAGCCAAAATTCTGTGAGTGGTAAAAAGATAGTGATAGTGAAAAGGATTTTGCAGAATAGTGAAAGTTATATCTTATAGCACAATATATATATTGAATTTAAACGTTTAGTAGACATAAAAAAACTTCAAAGCAAATTTGCCAGAGCGTTACTATGTGAAGGGCAAGTTAATGACGGGGCGGAATGCAATTATCACATTTATTTTACTTTCAAATGTAATGCAGTAACAACTAAACTGTATTAAAAAAAAAAACAAAATTATATATGTATACATAATATTTTTTATAAACGCAAATCAATCAAACGTTTTTTTCTTCATTTTTTGCAGATGTTTACACTTCACAACCGGGCATCTTAAATGGTCTTAATGAGTTGTTTACCTCCACACCTTGCATTATACCTTACTGTTTAGGTACAGGCGCCAACGAACGAACGCACTAGTAATGGTGGATCCTTCTAATATACAAAATAGCATATATGTACATATGTGCACATACTCGTAATACCTACATATTTCAATTGTCTTCTTATTGTTTACAAATCTGTACCTTGCCTTAGATGTTTTATCATATTGAAAGATCGAAAATAATATTCTTTTTTTTTGATATTTTTCATATTTCTTATTTAAAACATTTTCGAAATATAATAGGTAGACTGTAACCTCGGTTTAAATTAGAAAAGTCCAACTGTGAGCGCCTAACACCTCCATAATTTCTATTGCTATTTAAAAGTCAAGTGTGGTGACTGAAAAATTAATTTCAAATTGTTTACATGAATTCCTAATTAGGTGCAAAGTTCTGTATGAATTCCTTATTTATAAAGTATAATGCATATCCACATACATACATATGCGTGTAGCTAAGTAGCACTGCGTTTTTTGTTTTAGTTCCACATCCATGTGGATGTGGCATGAAAGTATATGTAGTTAACTGACAGTTCCTCGGTTACAATCTTTTTTATCTAATTGGATGTTTTAGATACTACATATATTCCAAAAGAAGATACGTCATGATTCACGATGGTGGTTGTTTATTAATATTTATTTCCTAAATAATAACGATGCCTATTTTACTTACTTATTTTATACTATGTCAGTAGATAAAATAAACAGATCAGTATTATACAGAATTTATTCATCAACATATTAATGAAGATATATGGAATAGAAGTGTATACAGATAAAAGGTGTGCATACAGATACAAATATCGAATAATAGATGTTTTTAATATTCCGTTTACCCCTCCCCTGGCATTGATTATGGCTTGGAGATGGCGTGACATAGATCAAATGAGTTTGTTAGTGTAATCCAATATATTGTTCCATTCTCGTTGTAAAAGTTTTCCAATTTACGCTGACTGGTAATCATCAGAAAGCAACATGTTTTCTGATGAAAGTAGATGCACTATATTTTATCTAACGAGAAAATTATTATGTGGAAAAAAAGGTGAAATATACCTACCAACTATGTAAAAGCGACTGTGAAACATGGGAGTAAAGAAGTGCGTGTATAGGGTTGTATATTTGCACATTTGTACATTTTATACGACAAACAATATTCTTCGAAAAATATTAGGGGAAAGTATACGAAAAGTTCAGTTACCAGCGGATTAGTGTACAAGCCGTGGAATATGTCTTGCGTCAGTGGGTTTTATATAATGTCTAGGGTACGGAAATGTGTGCGGCAATGCAGGGCTCGGAACTATAAAACTATGACAATGCAAGTATAAACCGTATTTATTAAGCGCCTTGTACATTATATACGCGTGTATTTCTTGCCCGTGCTACATACGGCATTGACCCTTCTCGAAAACGCTCCAGAACCCGCGTATGCGCAGTAATACGCCATCCCGTCGCGGAAACGCGGTGTACTCTTACGCACTTTTACGCGCGGATAGACAAACCTGCAATTCCGAAGCCTAATAATGTGCCACATCAACTGCAGACTCCCCCACAGTCGCCGGATGTTAATCCGATTGAAATTTTGTAGCTTAAGTTAGGACCAAAAATTCGTATTTAGAAATTTACCAGTCTGCGTGAATTAGAAGACGTTTTACAACGAGAGTGGAACAATATATCATTGAATTACAGTAAAAAACTCATTGAGTCTATGCCACTCTCCAAGCCATAATCAATGCCAGGGGCGCAACGAAATATTAAAAAAACATCTATTACACGATATTTGTATTTGTATAAACATATACAAACAATATACATATATTTGACATTTTATTTAATAATATTTGACGTAAATTGTTATCTAATATACATTTTTTAGAAATGCGCGTTAAAACTTAAAAAATCGTTCCCGCCAAATACATCCTGTTGATACACATTTAGTATTAAAATTATACGCTCCCTGCATTTAACGCCCCTGTCCTAAATACGTTCTAGAAAGCGATGTTGCCAAGGGACGACCAATAGGGGACAAAATAAATTTCACAATTTCATTCACTCAACTGAAACAAAGTTAAAGGCATAAAATACGTACGTACTGTTTATTTCGTTCTGTACTAAGTGAAGTATTATATTTTACTGCAACACCTCGGTGAGAAACAGGCAGCAGATATATGAAATTAATAATGATTTATAAGTCTGTATGTCATTACACGGTGCAACTTGATGTATTATTTATTTCTGTACTTCTATGACCTCAAATACACATATAAAATTAAGTATATATTCGTTTATTACTGTTTCACTTAGGTGTATTTTTTTATTCTTTATAACACAAGACAAAAAATTGAAAAACTCAAACAGTACCCTTACAAACAATACCACAATTTCTCTCTTAGCATTCTGGCAACACCGCAGGATGTTTGGTGTCTTGCCGCCATAGCGCCCCTATTCGAAACCGGTTAAAATGCGTCTACTAAATTTGGATTGATTTTATAATAGCCCCTTTTAATAGGGAACGTGTTCGGAGAGGGTATTTCTTTTTTTCGGTACGTAATCGTGTACTATTGACAAAAACCCTCTTATATCCTGTTCAGAAGAAGAATACTAAGTATAACATGTATTGTACATGATATGCTTGACACCCGTGTAGAAGAGAAAAGTTCCATATTTGGAAATAGGAATTTCGTTAAAAACATCAGTACGCATTACAATAAGGATGAAACGTCGTCGGGATCTGACGGTTTAAATACCTCACCATCATATGGATTATATTTCGCCA